>CM055126.1:141123913-141466413 GCA_029206835.1 Rana muscosa | reverse complement strand
ACCATTAGCTCAGCAATGCTTGAATAAGCTTCCTAAATGCCATTTCACCTTAAGCTAGAAGCCTTCAGCTCATTAAATTAATGGATGCTGCTAAGTTTTCCGTAGCTAAAATGTTAGCATATGACATAAGCCTATTAAATGGCTCAAATTGACATTCCCGGTGTCATCAGGTAAGTGTGTATATCTTTTTGGTAAAACATAAAATGTTAATTTAGAAATCTGTTGTTCACATTATGTATACTCGTGTAACCCTTTCATTGATCTAATTTAGATTTTTACATATTTAAACATTTTTTAAATTTTCCTTTAGAATATTTGATATCTTTTGTAGTTTCTGTTGCCATTATGATTTAAAAAGAGTAAACACAGTTGATTGATAATAAATGGCTTCAGCCAAACACTAACCCTGAGTGAAAGAAAGGTTGTTGTGTAATTCATATTCTCTGAAAAATGGGCAAGAAATCATAAATTCTGCCAGGGTATGTAAACTTATGAGCACACCTGTACCGTCAAATCTTGGGTGGGAACCTCATGCCCTCAGCCAGGGCATTGAAAATGAGTCGTGGAATTTCAGCATGACAATGACCCAAAAGACACGGCCAAGGCAACAAAGGAGTGGCTCAAGAAGAAGCACATTAAGGTCCTGGAGTGGCCTAGCCAGTCTACAGACTTTAATCCCATAGAAAATACGTGGAGGGAGCTGAAGGTTCGAGTTACCAAATGTCAGCCTAAAACCTTAATGACTTGGAGAAGATCTGCAAAGAGGAGTGGGACAAAATCCCTCCTGAGATGTGTGCAAACCTGATGGCCAACTACAAGAAACGTCTGACCCTGTGATTGCCAACAATGGTTTTGCCACCAAGTACTAAGTCATGTTTTGCGAAGGGGTCAAATACCTATTTATCTCATTAACCTCCCTGGCGGTAATCCCGAGTGTGGCTCGGGGTTAATTTTCAGTACCAAAAGCGGTAACCCCGAGCCCCACTCGGGATTACACTGTAGTAGCCCTGTAGTGTTACTTGAATAAATGGGGGTCATATCAACCCAGAGTGGTACTGGGGATATGATATTATGTAAAAAATGCCACGTCCCGAAAATCATAAATTGGAATGGTTTGATAGGCAGATGGACTTTGTGGGCACAACAAATTTAAAAATGTCTCAAGTTTTATTAAAATTGACAATAAAAAAATATACGCAATACAATTGAATAGTATAACACAACCATTCATAGAGAATAATTATGACAATAAAACACACCACCCAAAAACCAATAGACAATGATAAAAATTATACTAAGCTGATTGACACCAAGGTCATCTCCTAAAGTATGTTGAGTATCAATGAAACAGATTTTTATTGATTGGTGGTGTATCAAAGGTAGTTCATTCCTAAACCCGACATACTGCGCGATACTGATCACTTCTTCAGGAGTTTTTGAAATGTATAAGATGAAAAAAGATCTCAGAACACAACGGAGGATGCAGTTGGTCAAAAGCCAGCAATATCAATGATTGAGCCTCAAACTGGTTTGAAAGACTGACTCTAGAAGGGAGCAGAGTAGATAGGCCAAAGTGCAGAACCAGATAATTGTACTCGACACCCCAAACTTATGAGCAAAGGAAGGGAAGACTGGTATATAACAGAATGTTCTGACACTAACAATACCCAATTTGCTGTCGCCAGATCCAGTTAAGCAAGACTCCAAGGTAGAATAAGGTATGCCAAATTATAACTTGCGGCTGACACTTGCAGGCATCTTTGTGAACCACCAAACACCATCAATGGCCTTGAATAGAGCTAGACGTTGTGCTGTTGGCGTTGTCAAACTGAAACACCTGACTGGTCATCACTTCATGGAATACATCCCACAAACCGAGAAAAAGTCAAGATAAAAAGTGGGCCCTAGGCATTGATAAGAAAAATGTGGCGCGTGCAGCCCACTGCGGCAAATTGTGTCTGTGGCTTAAATTGCGCTAAATATTGGGCGTGGCTTAAAGGGGGTGTAGTTTAACAGCGTCTGAGATGACTTACATAGTGCAGAATGTGGTAATGTTAAATACTGTAGGGAATGTACAGTGCACGGTGTATGGCGGTGGGTAATATGTGCAGGAGAGGAGTGCTGAGTGTATGGAGGTAAATAGTATGTGCAGGAGAGGAGTATGGAGTGTATGGTGGTTTGTATTATGTGCAGGAGAGGCGTGCGGAGTGTATGGCGGTAAATAGTATTTGCAGAAGAGGAGTATGGAGTGCATGGTGGTGGGTATTATGTGCAGGAGAGGAGTGCTGAGTGTATGGAGGTAAATAGTATGTGCAGGAGAGGAGTATGGAGTGTGTGGTGGTGGGTAGTATGTGCTGGAGAGGAGTGCTGAGTGTATAGAGGCAAAAAGTATGTGCAGGAGAGGAGTATGAAGTGTATGGTGGTGGGTAGTATGTGCAGGAGAGGAGTGCGGAGTGTATGGAGGTGGGTAGTATGTGCAGGAGAGGAGTGCTGAGTGTATGGAGGTAAATATTATGTGCAGGAGAGGAGTATGGAGTGTATGGTGGTTTATAATATGTGCAGGAGAGGAGTGTGGAGTGTATGGTGGTGGGTAGTATGTGCTGGAAAGGCGTGCTGAGTGTATGGAGGTAAATAGTATGTGCAGGAGAGGAGTATGGAGTATATGGTGGTGGGTATTATTATGTGCAGAGGAGGCGTGTGGAATGTATGGAGGTAAATAGTATGTGCAGGAGAGGAGTATGGAGTGTATGGTGGTGGGTATTATGTGCAGGAGAGGAGTGTGGAGTGTACGGAGGTGGGTAGGATGTGCAGGAGAGGAGTGCGGAGAGTATGGAGGTAGGTAGAATGTGCAGGTGAGGAGTGCACAGATTGTACAGTGGTGGGTAGTATGCAGGGGAGGGCTGGCAGCATTAGGCCTGTGGGGCAAGTCCAGGCAAGTGGCCCATTGAACCACCGAATCAGCTCACTATCCATGCCCACCTGATTTTTCAATACAGCCTCACAAGTGCCCAACAGCTCAGCCTGATCAGTGCCCAACAGCTCAGCCTGATCAGTGCAGCCTGATCAGTGCCCATCGAATGCAGCCTCACCAGTGCCCATCAGTGCAGCCTGATCAGTGCCCATCCATGCAGCCTCACCAGTGCCAAACAATGCAGCCTGATCAGTGCCCATCCAATGCAGCCTCACCAGTGCCCATCAGTGCAGCCTGATCAGTGCCCATCAATGCAGCCTGGTCAGTGCCTATCAATGCAGCCTGATCAGTGCCCATCAACACAGCCTGATCAGTGCCTACCAATGCAGTCTGGTCAGTGCCCTTCAATGCAGCCTCACCAGTGTCCATCAGTGCAGCCTCACCAGTGCCCATATGTGCAGCCTGATCAGTGCCCATCAGTGTAGCCTGATCAGTGCCCATCAATGCAGCCTGATCAGTGCCCATCAATGCAGTCTGATCAGTGCCTATCAACACAGCCTGATCAGTGCCCATCAACACAGCCTGATCAGTGCCCATCAACGCAGCCTGATCAGTGCCCATCAACGCAGCCTGATCAGTGCCCATCAGTGCAGCATGATCAGTGCCCATCAACGCAGTCTGATCAGTGCCCATCAACACAGCCTGATCAGTGCTCATCAACGCAGCCTGATCAGTGCCCATCAGTGCAGCCTGATCACTGGGGCAGGGTATATGGGGTGTATAGGGAGGGGGAGCTGGAATATGGGGGTCATCTGGAGGTGTCAGGGTCTCTCACCTGGAAACTCAGCAGGTCCCTGCACACCTCCTGGGGGGGGGGCAAACCTCCCAACTTTAGAACTTGAGAATGAGGGACAGCTTGGGAAGGAGGAGTCGTGCAGTGTGATGCACCCCATGGAAAAAAGTACATGTGGCCAAACTTAACTTCAGTCCACCCTGTCTTCAAATCCATCACAGCAGCACACAGTCAGGGATGATTGGTGCGGCGGGGGGGGGGGGGGGACAGCTGCAAGCACCGATCTCCCTGTATCAGAGGCTTAACTAATAACTAGTAAGAGATATGTCACCAGCACACCAGGGAACTGCATAAGGGTCCAATGTAATGGCTGAACTACCAGGGTTGCAAAGGTTGCACTTGCGACCAGGCCCTGGTGTTTCATCACTGTGGGAGTTCCCAACTTCCTCTTGCTGTCCTGCCCCGCTATTGACAGTGCCGGTCCAGTGTCTCTGTCTCCATGGCAGCGCATTAGGATCCAGTTACATTATGGGGCTTATGGGCGTGTGTGTGCGGGAGGGCTTGCATTACTGGTTGTAGACACCTGAGCTCTCTGACAGTCGCCTAGCAGCGGTGACACTGCATAGCCTTCTCTGTTGACATGCCAATTGGAATGCGATCTGGGTGATGCTCCCGATCGGATCTATAATGTGGACGCATGGGCATCCGCTGAACTTTTTTCAGGGGGGGGGCATCATTTTAAGGTCATCCATGCATCTTTGGGGCAGTGGAGCAGCGCTGTATACACCACTCCTCCACCGCCCCTGCCCATTGAAATAAATGGGCATCGCTGCCAAAGCGCTTGCAAAGCGATTCGGCCGCGGCGATACACAGTTGCATTTAACCCTGTCTTCGACCACTAGCTGGGGTTAAAATCTCCCCACTAGCGGCCGAATAGCGCCACTAAAACGATGATAACGCGGCCATCTGGCAGTGTGAAATAGCTCTTGAGATAATTCAGCTTCACTCCATGTCCATATAAATATAGCCTAGAGAATGTACATTTTTCTATATTGCAATGTATTGCAATACATCTGTTGTGGCCATATTTTGATCTTTATGAAAATAGCCTATACTGTATATGTTGTTTTCATCAAGATCAAAATATGGCCACCCACAACAGATGTATTGCAATACATTGCAATACAAAAAGATGTACACAGTGGTGTTGTGGCACAGGCAATGCTGTTACCTGTAGTTCTTCAGCGATAGGCCCAGGGCAGGCACTGGCAGCGTATTCAGTCTCTTGTCTCGGCCACTGCATGCCACGTACCTGTGGGAGGAGCCGGCGCCACGCCGGCCAGATCGGCATAGGCACATTTACACAGGCAGTGGCAGGCTGAGGCAGCAGCCAATCACGGAACAGCCGGGTCACGGTAATTAAGCAGAGGCTCGAGCGGCAGAGCCAATCTGATGCTCGGGCCGGGGGTGAGGAGGGAGGGATGGATAGTTGGAAAAGACTGAGAGCAGCCCCAGCCCCCAGGCCAGCAGCAGTCTGCAGATTAAAAAAAAAGTCCACGGCTGCCGCGTAGGCGGCCACGGGGGCCATTGCAACACAAGGGGCAAGTGTGTCTTCACTCTGACTTCCAGGGGGGGGCAATTGACCCCCCTTGCCCTATGGAGCGGACACCCATGTGTGGACGTAAAAAAAGTATTTATTAGAATCAAAAGTACAATCACATATATATCAACAATATGTTCAGCAGCCATGTAGGCTCCATGCCAGTAAGGCAGGGGCTCTGATCAATAAAACCACTATCATATTTAATATTAGATCTCATCGGGAGCAACTCCCAGAACACATCTCGATCACATGTCAACAGAGAAGGCTATGCCATGCCAATGCCGCTAGGCGACTGGTGAAAAGCTCAGCTGTCCAGCTGTCTACAACCATTAGTGATGCCAGCCCCCCCCCCCCCATGTATGTTGGAAACCCCTGTTGTGGGGGAAAGCTAGGACCTGGTTGCAAGTACAACCCTGGTAGTTCCTTCACTGTGTCAGTGGGAGGATTCCCCCATCCACCTTGAATGTGTAAATGGGGGTAATGGATGTTTTTTTTTTTTTGTCAACACAATGGTTGAGGCCCGGTTCACATTGAGGTGGTACAGGGACTGCAATGATTCCTGTGCCGTTCCTGCACCACATCAAAATCGCAGGCAGTTTACACAGAGTTTTCTTTTGGTGGTATTTGATCACCTCTGCGTTTTTATTTTTTGCACTATAAACAAAAATAGAGCGACAATTTTGAAAAAAAATGCAATATTTTTTACTTTTTGCTATAATAAATATATAAAAAAACATTTTTTTCCTCAGTTTAGGCCGATACGTATTCTTCTACATATTTTTGGTAAAAATCGCAATAAGCGTTTATTGATGGTTTTGCGCAAAAGTTATACAAATAGAGCGTAGTTTTATGGCATTTTCATTAATATTTTTTTTTTTACTAGTAATGGCGACGATCAGCGATTTTTATCGTGACTGCGACATTATGATGGACACATCGGACACTTTTGATACCATTTTGAGACCATTGTCATTTTTACGGCGATCAGTGCTATAAAAATGCACTGATTACTGTAAAAATTACACTGGCAGTGAAGGGGTTAACCTGTAGGGGGCACTGACGGGGTTAAGTGTGACCTAGGGAGTGCTTCTAACTGTTAGGGGGCGTGGCTTGCCGTGACAGGTCACTGATCGCTGTTCCCAATGACAGTTAACAGATGATCAGTGACTTCTCACTAGGCAGAACGGGGAGATGTTGTGTTTACACTAACATCTCCCTGTTCTTCAGCTCTGTGACCCGATCGCTGGACACCGACGGATATCGAGTCCCGCGGGCACGGTCACGGAGTTTGCGACAGGGTCGCGCGCGTGCCACCAGCGGCAAGCGCGTGACCACACGGCCCGCAAATTAAAGGGGACATTATATACGCCCATTTGAGCATATATCCTTGTGCGTCAGTCGGCAAACGGTTAAGCTCATGGAAGAACAGAGAGGTGGGGGAAAGACAAGGGAGGGAGATAGGGGCAGTTCAGCAATCACAGTATACTGCACAGCTCAGTGTTCACTCACCAGAAGGCTAAAGTTGTTATCTCAGGCTCAGACAGTGGCATCATTCATATTTCCCACCCACACATCCCGTCAGATACAGCTGCACGCCGCGATAGGAGAGTGGGCGGTCCGGGCAGACACAGGAGGAACAGGGGAGGGAGGAGGAGCAGCTTGTATTCATCTCTTCTCCCCCATCCATGAGGGGTGAGTGTGCTCGCTGGGCTGTGCGAGTGTCAGAGATACTCTGCTCAGCTGCAGCCACCAGTCTCTACATCTACAGACTGATTCCCCTGTCCGAATCAGGCAATTTTTTTACAGGGAGATCGGTGCTTGCAGCTGTCCTCCGCCGCACCGATCATCCCCCACTGTCCAGGGACAATCATCCATGGGTGCACGGTGGGTCAAAGTGAGCCCCCCTCCCTTTGTGGGCCCATGTGCAGTGAACACCCTGCACACATGGATAATACGCCACTGGCACCCACAAGGATGTGCGTGGTTCATTGCTCGAAGCCAGATGACAGCGGAAAGAAAATCAGAAAGGAAACCAGGTTCCATTGTTCTGATTGTGACATTGGACTTTGTGCAGTCTCATGTTTCTAAAATTTTCATACCCGGGATGTTTACTAAACCAATACTACACCCGGGATGTTTACTAAACCAGTGACTAGTAATATTGCCCCCTTGTTTGGACATATTTCACTGTTTTTGGTTTGATTACATTGTTGAATAAAATGTATTATTATTATATCATTAATTTTTATATTTATTTTGAATTATTTATTATATTATAATTTGCGATTCGTGTTTCAAACGTTATCATACCTGGATGTCTACTAGACTCTTGTTTGGACAGATTTAAATGAGTTATTCTTAAGAATTACAAGCCTACAATATAAAACAACAAATTTCCATGCAAAACAATGTACTGCTTTGCCATTCAAAAATACTGACATTATCAGACCGCCAGGGAGGTTAAAATGCAAATCAATTTATAACTTGTGCCTCCCTCACCCCACAATGCAAGGGTTAATGCACTCTTTTGTATTGGGACTAAAGAATAAGCAACAATACTTACATTATTAATCACTCCCCTGGAAGCTGGTGCTCTCCTCCGATGCTCCCAGTATGAGGACGATCTCTTTGCGTCCTCACGCACAATGCAGGACCATTGTGTTTTTAAATTTTACAGGTGACTAGAGTTCAGCCTAATTTGTGTCCCAGTACCAACAACATAATGAAGCAACATGGAAATGTTATGCATCTGGGTATTCGAATGGCTTCCAGCTGACAATCATACACATAGCTTAGTATAGCTGAGGAATTAGTGCCATGCAATATGTGCAAAATGGCAGGAGTCCCAGTTATTTACTAAGATAAATTCAGGGGGTGGAGGAAATGTAGATGGAGTTCTTCTTTAAGAAAATCTCCCCCAAATAACTGATCAAATGGCTCACCTAAAATCACCCTGTCATCACTGGTTATATTCTTATCCAACTGAGTCAGCCGTTCACCCTGCTGAGGCAGATAAATTCAGCACTAATTGTAATTGGGTAATTATAATGTATAACCTCTTAATGATTGCAAAGCGCCTTATAAATAAAGAATTATTCGTCTTATTATAACAGGACCTGAATGCAGTGATTAGATGAACTTTATTTTGTCACTGTTACATAATTACTATTGTCGAACTGCTTTTCTGGTGTTCATAAACATTTGTTTTACAAATTCCACTCAGGGCTTTTACAGAGCCGAGCAGAAAATGGTTTCCTTTTATTCTTTATCACCCATTCAATCAAATGTAACCTTGGGAGCTCACCAGCATGCAATTTAGCTTTCAAGCCAAATATTTCCAAATTACATTTTGTTTTATGTGAAAGAAATCTGCTTCTATCTGAACGCTCCAAGGTTCGACATGTGGGCTGGGAGCTGTTAAACTCATCCTGCCTATAAAATGAAAATTATAACGCTGACATTTTATTCTTGTGCTGATTTAATTGAAAGGTAGGACTTAAAGGGCACTAAAGTATGAATTTTCCACAGAACCACAAGCTAAGCAACAAATCCAAGAGACCATATTTACTAAGTTGTAATCAGGCATATCATCTCTTATAGTCACCAAAGCTTAACAGTTGTCTTAGTTGAAAAAGAGCAATAACATGTATTAGACATGAAATTTATTAAAGTGGAAATATTTCATAGAAAGATAATTGTTAAAAAGTCCATCTTTAAATGGATATTAATTTGGCAAATAAAAATAAAAATAAATCACGTACTATGGTGTTTCCCTAACAATGATGCTAGACCTGCCATACTTTCCTTTTGGTTCATTAGCTTCCCCATATCTCCACCACTGTACACAACTCCAGTTGGCTACCTTGCTCTTGACCCCATGTGGCTGCAGCAGGGTATACCGGACAATCCCCCATATATAGCGCCACCCCAGTAAGGGTCGCTGGAAGATATCAGGAACATATGCATCTTATGGCCCCTATGGGGCAGAGCCATGCTGCAAGAGTCATAAGATGCATATGTTCCTGATGTTTTTACATGAACTGACTGTCTTTTATGGATGAAATTTGAGCATGCACATGTAGCACTACCCCCGTAGGAGCTGCTGTTTGTTTGATTTGGGTCTACGTCCTGCCTATCAACCCCTGGAAGTGGCTCAAACCTTCCCTTAGCACAACTGATATGAATAAGGAGTGTGAGACCTATTGAGTATTAGGAGACACAATCCTGCATACATCACACAATAACCTGTAAATGTTATTACCTTTGCTGGTCACTAGTCCTTCTAAGTGACAGAGATACTTCACACAAGTTATATGCTTAATCAAAGGTACCTTTACTCAGTATAAAAGGGAAGGGTAAAGAATCACATTAATACACACAGTTGACTCTGCATGCGCATTGCAGAGTCAATAAACCAATAAGGATAGGTATCACTGAGATTAGGTAATAACAGGAAATAACATCAGCTATATATATGTACATGTATCTATATGTGTCTCTGCACGGCTAACTGGTTGCTCGCGAGCTCCCCCTTTATTGCAATACCTTGCACGTGTTCATTCCCTATAATAGGTAAGCAAGGCCTATCTGCGTCCCACTCAAAGTTCCTTTCTCCAATGAAGTTGTCATGGATATGCATTAATGTCTGTCTGCCATCTTACCTTCCTCCTCATGTGTTCATCTAGAGACCAGACCTCCTTCACCTGGCTTCCTTTATAATCTCCTCCCAGCCTGACTCCACCCCAGGCCCTATCACTGAACACTATATTAACCTGTGCACTGCAAGCCTGCTTTGCTGATCAACGTGTTTGTTAGGCATTGTGTGTTTGGGTTCCTGCCTGCCGTGTGCTACGTCTGTCTCTCTGTTACGTTATTGGCTTGTCCCCGACCATCCCTGTCTGCCCGTGACCCTTGACCTTCGGCTCGTTCTTCGTTATCCTTGTCTGCTTGTGGCCCCTGACCTTCGGCTTGTTATTCGGTTCTCTCTATCGTGTGCTGTTGCTTCCCTTTATCCTACGGGGCGTGAGCTAGGAAACTCCAGGGGCCGCGACCTGGTCCCAGCCTGCAGCGTAACATCCTCACCACTAGAGGCCCTGGAGAAGACCAGCTGGGTCTTAGACTCCGCGCCCTGGGGAATCTTGGCTCTCGCTTCCGTTGGGATCCCGGTTGTGCTCCTCTGGTCCCGCTTTCCACAACCACCCAGTTTCCTATCCGCACAAGCCAGCCATAGGGTTCACTACCTCGCGGTGCACTCCTGTCCCCCTACGGTGTGCATCTGTCACCTGGCCACAGGTGACCCTGACAGTTTGATCAGCCATGAACCCGGCTGACATCCCGCTTCCCGCGGATGATCCATTGCAGGGCATAGTTCGCAGACTTGAGACCCAGGAATCAAATCAGACCCAGGTGATGCGATTCCTCCAGGATCTGGCTTCTCGATTCGAGCAGCTTCAGGTCTCCTTGGGAACCCCGAATCCGCAACCCCAAGTACAACCAGCGGCTGTACCTATCGCACCAGTCGCAGCCTCACACTCACTAAGATTGCCAGCTCCGTTCCGTTTCTCTGGGGACTCCAAGGCCTGCAGGGGGTTTCTCAGCCAATGCACTATTCATTTTGAGCTTCAGCCTCAAAGCTTCCTATCTGACCGGGCTAAGGTAGCCTATATCATTTCCCTCCTCTCCGGTGAAGCTTTGGCCTGGGCTGCCCCCCTGTGGGAGAGGAACGATCCGGTGGTTTCCAGTCTGTCCAAATTCTTGAAGCTCTTTCGTAATATCTTCGAAGAGCCGGCTCGGGCTTCTTCAGCGGCTAGTGCTGTCTTACGTCTTCGCCAAGAATCTAGTTCAGTGGGGCAATATGCTCTTCAGTTCCGTATCCACACAGCTGAATTGAGCTGGAATAATGAGGCCCTGGTCGCTACCTTTTTACATGGCCTCTCTGACCGAGTGAAAGACGAATTAGCGGGAAGAGCCATTCCCGTCGGTCTGGACGATGTAATTTCATTATGCAACCAGATCGACATTCGTTTTCAAGAGAGGTCCTTAGAAAAAAAGACGCCAGCACTCTCTGGGTCCTAGCCAGTCTGAGCTCCCCTCCCTTCATTCCATGGAGCATCCTCTACCTGCTGAAGAACCTATGCAGCTGGGCCGGACCAGACTAACCCCCGAAGAACGTGCTAGGCGCAGAACTCTGGGCTTGTGCCTCTATTGTGGGGGCAAGGGTCATTTTCGTGACTCCTGCTCGCTTCGTCCGGGAAACGCTCGGGTCTAATACATTTGGAAGGTGGAGTATTGGACCCAGAAACATCACCTTCTCGCCTGCTCTTGCCGGTGTTCCTTCATGTAGGCACTTCTCCTCAGTCAACCCTTGCATACCTGGATTCCGGGGCTGCCGGCAATTTCATGGATTGGAGAACTGCTTCTTCTATGAAGCTTACCCTTTCACCTCTCACTACCCCATTGGTAGTCTCGGCAATTGATGGCACTGTTCTCCCAGGGGGCCCTATTCGCTTCCAGACGCTACCCATTAGGATGTCGGTAGGGATTCTCCACCAGGAGTAGATATCCTTTCTTATTCTACCCAAGGCCTCTACCCCAGTTGTATTGGGCCTCCCTTGGCTACAGCTCCACTCTCCACATGTGGACTGGGTCTCTGGGCAGATCCTGGCCTGGGGTTCCTCATGTTTCTCGTCGTGTCTTCTCAAGGTGACCCCCAAGGAGAGTCTTCCGGTTGCTGCCACTTCTGTTTCTTCTGATCTTCCCGCCGCATACAGCGATTACCGGGATGTGTTCTGTAAAAAATCAGCTGAGGTGCTTCCTCCCCACAGGTCTTTTGACTGTGCTATTGATCTTGTCCCCGGAGCAACTCTACCCAGGGGTCGTACCTACCCTCTGTCCATCCCAGAGACCCAGGCCATGTCGGAGTATGTAGCAGAGAATCTGGAGAGAGGTTTCATCCGGAAATCCTCATCGCCTGCAGGGGCAGGGTTCTTTTTTGTTGCCAAAAAGGATGGTACCTTAAGACCCTGCATCGATTATCGGGGTTTAAATGCGGTTACTATTAAAAATCGATACCCCTTACCCTTAATATCTGAGCTATTCGATAGGTTGAAGGGTGCCTCCATTTTCACCAAGTTGGATCTCAGAGGCGCGTACAATCTCATTCGAATACGGGAGGGTGACGAATGGAAGACTGCATTTAACACTAGAGACGGGCATTACGAATATCTGGTGATGCCTTTTGGTCTGTGTAATGCTCCAGCCGTGTTTCAAAACTTTGTCAATGAAATCTTCAGAGATCTGCTGTACCAGTTTGTTGTCATCTATCTGGATGACATTCTGATCTTTTCTGAAAATCTGCTCGTCCACAGAAACCATGTCCGCACTGTACTTCAACGTCTTAGAGAGAACAATCTCTATGCCAAGCTGGAGAAATGTTCCTTTGAATGTTCTGAGGTCCTGTTTTTGGGGTGCTTCGTCTCATGTTCGGGGCTTCGTATGGACCCTGGGAAGGTCTTGGCTATCACCAACTGGCCTCTTCCTGCTAGCCTCAAGGCCACACAGCGCTTTCTTGGCTTCACTAATTATTATAGGCAGTTCATAAGGAATTACTCTTCCATTGCCGCGCCTATTATCGCTTTGACCAAGAAGGGTGTGAATGCCAGAGACTGGCCTCCCGAAGCTGTCTCTGCATTTCACAACCTGAAACAGGCCTTTGTTTCTGGCCCCCTCTTGAGGAGACCAAATCCTGGGAATGCATTTTTTATTGAAGTGGACGCTTCCTCAATGGGGGTGGGAGCTGTACTTCTTCAAATCTTTGAGAAGAGACGCCAACCATGTGCGTTCTTCTCCAAAAAAAATTCTCAGGCAGAGAGGAATTATGCCATCGGTGATCGGGAACTTCTCGCAATTAAATTGGCGTTAGAGGAGTGGCGTCATCTCTTGGAGGGTTCCCCTCACTCCATAACGATCTTTACCGATCACAAGAATTTACAGTATCTACAGAATGCTAAACGTCTGAATCCTAGACAGGCCAGGTGGAGTCTCTTCTTTGCCCGTTTTAATTTCACGATTACCTACAAACCTGGTTCCTGCAACGGTCGGG
This sequence comes from Rana muscosa, assembly GCA_029206835.1. Lineage (NCBI taxonomy): Eukaryota > Metazoa > Chordata > Amphibia > Anura > Ranidae > Rana > Rana muscosa. The sequence continues at coordinate 141,453,005 of CM055126.1, read as the reverse complement.
CTGATGCGCTCTCTAGGTCATTTGACACTTTGGACGAGGAGTCCGCCCCTGAACCTGAGCCGATCATTCCCACCTCATGCATTGTTGCCCACTCTACCACCCTGAAGTCTAAAATTCCGCCTGGTAAGACCTTTGTCCCCACTGAGCTAAGAGCTAAGATCCTTCGTTGGGGACATGATTCCAAGGTGGCAGGGCATTCTGGATTCCTCCGATCCTTCCTACTCATCAGTCGTCACTACTGGTGGCCTAATCTCCGCTCAGACGTCAAAGACTACGTTAAAGCTTGTCATGTCTGTGCTCAGTCCAAATCCTCCACACAAGCTCCTGCTGGTCTCCTCATGCCCTTGCCCATTCCTAAGGAACCCTGGGTCCATATTGCCATGGATTTTATCACCGATCTCCCACTGTCTGAGAATAATACAGTCATTTGGGTGGTAATCGATCGATTCTCCAAGATGGCTCATTTTGTTCCTCTTCCTGGTCTTCCTTCTGCCCCTGCCTTGGTTCCCATTTTCATTCGGGAAATTCTCCGCCTACATGGGGTCCCTTCTCATATTGTTTCCGACAGGGGAGTCCAATTCACGTCTCGTTTTTGGAGAGCCTTTTGCAAATCCCTCAATATTGTCTTGGATTTTTCTTCTTCTTACCATCCCCAATCCAATGGACAGACTGAGAGGGTTAATCAGGAGTTAGAGGTCTTTCTTCGCACCTTTGTGTCTTCTCACCATGACGATTGGTCCTCTCTACTCCCGTGGGCAGAATTCTCCCATAACAATCATGTGAATACCAGTTCGCAGAAGACACCCTTTTTCACAGTTTATGGAAAACACCCTCAACTTCCTCTTCCCATGATCTGTTCTCCAGACATTCCAGCTTTGGCTTCGGTTCAGGAGTCTCTCAATTCCGTTTGGGGTCACGTTCATGATTCCCTCCGGGCAGCTGCTGAAAAATTCAAAGGCTTTGCCGACCGCCGCAGGCGTAAACCGCCTTCTCTTCAGCCAGGGGACAAAGTCTGGCTCTCTACCAGGAACATCAAGCTCCGAGTTCCTTCTCTGAAGTTTGCTCCACGATTCATCGGTCCATACACGGTAACTGCTAAACTGAATCCGGTTTGTTTCAAACTCCAGATTCCTAAGAGCCTTAAAATCACTAACTCCTTTCATGTTGCTCTTCTAAAGCCTTTAGTCCTCAATAAATTCTCTCGTCCTCTCCCTACCGTGGCGCCTGTCTCTGAGGATAATCAGGAGTACGAGATCAGTCAAATTCTGGACTCCCGACTCTGTAAAGGCGTTCTTCAGTACCTCGTTCATTGGAAAGGGTTTGGTCCTGAGGAGAGGTCTTGGATCACTGCATCTGAGGTCTTTGCACCTCGTCTGTTAAAGGAGTTTCATCTGAAATTTCCCTCTAAACCTGGGCCCAGGCGGGGAAGGGGGAGGCCTCGTAAGAGGGAGGGTACTGTCATGGATATGCATTAATGTCTGTCTGCCATCTTACCTTCCTCCTCATGTGTTCATCTAGAGACCAGACCTCCTTCACCTGGCTTCCTTTATAATCTCCTCCCAGCCTGACTCCACCCCAGGCCCTATCACTGAACACTATATTAACCTGTGCACTGCAAGCCTGCTTTGCTGATCAACGTGTTTGTTAGGCATTGTGTGTTTGGGTTCCTGCCTGCCGTGTGCTACGTCTGTCTCTCTGTTACGTTATTGGCTTGTCCCCGACCATCCCTGTCTGCCCGTGACCCTTGACCTTCGGCTCGTTCTTCGTTATCCTTGTCTGCTTGTGGCCCCTGACCTTCGGCTTGTTATTCGGTTCTCTCTATCGTGTGCTGTTGCTTCCCCTTATCCTACGGGGCGTGAGCTAGGAAACTCCATGGGCCGCGACCTGGTCCCAGCCTGCAGCGTAACATCCTCACCACTAGAGGCCCTGGAGAAGACCAGCAGGGTCTTAGACTCCGCGCCCTGGGGAATCTTGGCTCTCGCTTCCGTTGGGATCCCGGTTGTGCTCCTCTGGTCCCGCTTTCCACAACCACCCAGTTTCCTATGCGCAGAAGCCAGCCATAGGGTTCACTACCTCGCGGTGCACTCCTGTCCCCCTACGGTGTGCATCTGTCACCTGGCCACAGGTGACCCTGACAGAAGTCTTCGCTAGCCACCGTCGGTGCACAAGTTAAATTGTAATCCACAGGGTTTCAACAAGATGCTGTAATTATCCGCAATATACCTGAGTACTCATGTGCCTGCCACCCACTAATGACGGATGCACCAATCTCTGATCACATAGTCTCCAGTGAGATACACTAGGCCGCAAGCTGTGGCGTGATAGGTAAAGTGTGGCTGGCACTAACTAAATCACTTTCCTCTAAGGTAGTAGTCAATTCTGGGCAGGTGCCCTTCTCACCAAACAGGCCCGACTTTCAGATAGTCTCCTCTGTCTTGTCCCGGTCACTCGATCTCCACGCTTCTGCTTCAGCTGCAGTCTCCGGACTCCGTCACTAGCAGCATATGGTGATGGACGACTCCAGTCTCTGCTGGGCAATCACAGGACGCTGTGGACGATCCTCTGCTGGAAATCACTCAGGCACTCCCGTAATTTAGGCCCAGGCTTCTGGCCTAATCCATAGGAAGCAGGCCTCCGTGCCAACTTCCTGCTTGATTGAGAGCTGGATCCAGAGAGAGAGACGCTGGCCCCTCCCCTGGTTTAAGTAGTCTGCCCAGAATGCTTTGCGGTGTTGCAATGCACCCTGGGTAATGTAGTCTGTCTTTTACTAAAAGCAACAAAGTCTTTTCTCCTAGCTGATATCTGTCCCAAAGTGCATTAGTTGCATTGTAACACTTATACCACCGGAGGGAGCCGGATTCCTTCTTACATATGGACATCCTGCTACACACTCCCCCCACTTAAAGTCTTTGGTCCCCAAAGAGGACAACAGTATGTAACCTAACACATACTTTGGCAATACCTGCAGGGAAATTTGTTAGTTTATGCATGACAATAAACAACTTGCCTTTTCATAAGCAGGATTTAAACTTAAACAGCTCATATCATAACACAGAGCCGACAGAGGAACCTCCCACCAATTATCACAAGGAGGGAGGTTGTCCTGTATACGGACCACCGACACTTGGGTGTCTGTTTCAGATGTGCTAGGGAGTGAGCTGGGGTTGTCTTCCACTGAATCTGAATCTGGAGTGGAAGAGCTAGACTGATCAATGGTTCTCTTAGAAGTGATGATGGCCTCCTCAGAGCATTCACCCAATTGGTCGTACGTCAGTCTTTTTGGGGGGTGAATTACTCTTCTTTCCCTCTGCTCTTTAGGTATCATATTCTCAAGGACATTGGGGCTGGCTGTTTCTAGAAGCTCTTCAGGGGCTTCCTCACTAGTTCAGGCATGTTGGGCTCCAGAACTTCAGGAGCGTCCCGCTCTCCTTCAGATAGAGACAACGACCCTTCTTCTGGGTCTTCCATTGACAAAGAGTCTGAGTCATCAGCTACCTCCTCAATGAGAATGTTTGAAGGCACGAATTCAGGAGCTTCTGCCCGAAGAGTTCCATTGTCAACTGTTTTGGGTGAGGTTTGGGAGGTGGTCATGGGTTCTGGCAATTGGGATGACCACAACCAGTCAGATTCTGCTTCTTCATCCTCTTGACCTTCATTGTCAGAGTCTCCATCTCTCACATCTGGAAGCACTGTTTGAGATCGGGTGATGGGTCTGGAACCTTGAGAAGTTGAAGGGGTTTCTTGTGAGTCAGATGCAGGAGGCATGCGAACTGCCTCGGAGAGGGGCAACAAGTGATTCCTGTGCCAGGTCTTTAACGGTCCCACGCTTCCTTCTGGCCTAATTTGGTACACAGGAAGGTTTTCCAGCTTCTTGCAGATAACATAAGGTTGGGATTTCCAACGGTCAGCCAACTTATGTTTTCCCGGAATTCCCAAGTTCCTCAACAGCACTCTATCTCCTGGCTGTAAATCTTGAATTCTGACTCTTAGGTCAAAGTTTCTTTTATTTCTCAGCCCCCGTTGGTCAGATACTGCTTGGGCCTTTTCAAAAGCTGTCTTCAGACTCTTTCTCAATCGGTCTACATACCCCTTGTGGGATGCTGCTGAGGTATGATCCAGCGATATGCCAAAGGCCAAGTCCACTGGCAACCGAGCCTCCCGCCCGAACATCAAACGGTATGGGGAATACCCGGTGACATCACTGGCAGTGCTATTGTAGGCATGCACTATGGCAGCTACATGCTTGCTCCAATGCTGCTTTTTCTCTGAACTCAGAGTCCCCAACATATCCAAGAGAGTCCGGTTAAACCGTTCAGGCTGAGCATCTCCTTGTGGGTGATAAGGGGTTGTCCTGGTCTTCTGGATGCCTAACAGGTCTAATAACTTCTTTATTAATTTGCTTTCAAAGTCTCTGCCCTGATCTGAATGAAGGCGTTGGGGTAGACCATAGTGCACAAATAATTTTTCTACCAGTACTTTGGCTACTGTTGAGGCCTTCTGGTCTTTTGTTGGGAATTCTTGAGCATATCTGGTAAAGTGATCTGTTATCACCAAGACATTCCCTTGACCACTCAGATCAGGCTCCAGGCAAAGGAAGTCAATGCACACCAGTTCCATAGGTCCCTGACTTTGCAGATGGCCCATTGGGGCTGCTTGACGTGGCAAGGTCTTCCTTTGAATGCATCGGACACAGGAATGGCAATATCCTTCCACTTCAGCCCGCATGCAGGGCCAATAGAACCTATCCCGTACAAGGTGAAAAGTCCGGACCCTAGGTGACCATGGTTGTCATGGAGGGCAGCTAGGACCGCTTCTCGATATTTGGCTGGTAGAAACAGCTGCCACTTCTCTTCTGAGTCGTCAGAGGGGCCCCTTCGGTAGACCACCCCTTGACGTATGTGTAGCCGATCCCACTCCCTGCGCAACAATCGGGCTTCTCTTGGGGAGTCTGTTTCAAGCATCTCGGGACGCTGGCTTTCCAGGGCCTTTATCAGGAGTTTCCCTAAAGAGTCTTCTTCTTGCTCCTTTCTCAAATCCCTTTTTGTCAGCTTGGGCAAGCCCTCCCCTTCGACTTGGGTCACACTGCAATAGCACTTCGGTACTCCAACAGCTGAGACCCCAATTTCTTCGGCTCTTGACCCACCTCTGGCTTGAAGTTCTGTCCCCTGATATAGGGCTCGCACTCCCTCTGGGTCTAGTTGGGCCCATTCTTCGGTAGGGTCGGTGGGGGCATGAGACCTCCTGGACAGGGCATCTGCATCCCTATTTCCCACTCCGGGTCGGTACTTCAAGCTGAAGGTGAAGCTTGAAAGGGCAGCCAACCACCGGTGTCCCGTTGCATCCAACTTGGCAGTGGTCAGAAGGTAGGTGAGCGGGTTATTATCTGTCTTCACCACAAACTCCGCCCCATATAGGTAGTCTCTCAGTTTGTCTACCACTGCCCATTTCAAGGCCAGGAATTCAAGCTTGTGGGTGGGGTAATTCTTCTCAGCAGGTATCAGACTCCTGCTCACATATGCGACGGGTCTTAGGTAACCATCATGTTCCTGGTACAGCACCCCACCCAGCCCATCTCGGCTGGCATCTACATGCAGTTCATAAGGCTTCTTTGGATCAGCATAGGCCAGGACTGGTGCAGTGGTAAGACTCTTCTTTAACATCTGGAAGGCTTCCTCGCACTCCCCTGTCCACTGGTCTTGAATCGACTCTTTGGGCCTTCGGGGTCCCATGGTGAGTTTCACTGGTTTGACCAGCTCTGGAACATCATCTTCCCCTTCGTTTCTGAGTAACTCGTTCAGGGGTCTGGCAATCTTGGCGAATCCTTCTACAAATCTTCTGTAGTAAGAACAGAACCCCAGGAATGACCGAAGCTCAGTCACGTTGGTAGGTCTCGGCCAAGAGGTGACGGCATCCAGCTTCTCTGGGCCTGTGGCCACCCCTTCTGCAGAAACGATATGGCCCAGGTAATGGACTGAGGACTGGTAAAATTGACACTTCTCTGGGGAGAGTTTCAGGCCCTCTTCACTGAGCCTCTTCAGGACCTTCTCCAGTCTCTCTTCATGCTCTTCTAGGGTTCTCCCGAACACGATGACGTCGTCCAAATATACCAGTACCTCTATTAGATTCATGTCCCCGACGGTTCTCTCCATTAGCCTTTGGAAAGTGGCGGGGGCTCCTAATAACCCTTGAGGCATACGGTTGAACTCAAAGAACCCCACAGGGGTGATGAAGGCTGTCTTCTCCCGATCCTCAGGGTGCATGGGGATTTGGTAATATCCACTTTTTAGATCCATTACACTGAACCACTTGGCCCCTGACAGACTCTGCAGGGCGTCTTCAATTCGGGGAGTGGTGTATTGATCTGGGATGGTCCTTCTGTTTAGTGTTCTGTAGTCGATACACAGTCTCAGCGACCCGTTCTTCTTTCGGACTACCACTATTGGAGAAGCGTAAGGGCTCCTGGATTCTCGAATAATCCCCATCCTCTTCAGCTCAGCCAACTGTTCCCGCAAGTCTTCTAAGTCACCCAGTGGGACCCGTCAAACTCTCTCTCTAAAGGGCTTATCTTCTTGTAAGCGTATCTTGTGAGTGGCACTCCTTGCGCACCCCACATCAAACTTATCTTTAGAGAAGATCTTTTCCCACCTTGCAAGTTGAGCTTTGGCCCTTTTTCTCCATTCTGGTGAGAGGGCCGTGTCTTCAGAACAGAGCTTCTCTATGGTGACTTCACCCCTTTCTTCTTTCTTCAATTCACACGGGGCAATGGGGGTGGCTGGATTCACCTGGCCCAACAGCATTCTGGCCGGCACCTTCACTGGTGTATTAGCAGTGTTCCTTATACTCACTGAAACCCTCCCATGGCTTTTCTGTAGGGCCTTCAATGGGATCACTTCGGGGATTACTTCAATCCCTTTCTGTCTTTCCTGTGGGCCTGGTTCGAAGACAATGAAGGGGCCTGGCTGTTTCCATGTGAGCTTGACAGAAGCCCTCAGGCAAGTCACCTCTCCCGGTTGTAATACCTTCTCCGTCTTGTCTAGCTTCCAAATCTTGCCAACTCCCTCAGCCGGGGCCTTCTGCTCCAGTACCAGGCGCTGGTAGGCTTGCCTTAACATGGGGTGGACTCTTGTGGTCGGGGCTTCTTCCTGTTGGGCCAACGGTGTCAGTAGTCGCCTGACTAGATCAGTGTTGGTCCCTATGATGAGTGAGCTCTTGCTGGCCCCTGGTGGGCGAGGGCACACTACTGCCAGAGTATCGAAGGTCTCTGTCTCCCCAGCCACTGAGGGATCAAAAGTCAACTTGATTGGCAGGTAACCGTCATAGGGAAAGCTCTGAGTTCCAATACTCCATATTTCCAGTTCCTCTAATTTCTGTAGGGGCAGATGTTTAAGATGTTTATCATAGAAATCCCTATACAGAAGAGTCACTTGAGCCCCAGTGTCAAGAAGAGCCTTGGTGTAGATCCCTTCTACTTGTATGGAGACTACTGGAGAAGGCCCCACTAACTTGGCAGGGAACTCCTTCAACACAGACTTCTTGCTGGGTTCAGTTACCTGTACCCTCACTTCTTTTTTTCTTGAGTTTCCGGTGGGTCTCAGTCCCTTCTGGGTCTGGTGTGCACTGGCCTTCTGTTCAACAGCAGCCTGAGTTGTGGGACGGGGCCTAATTGGCAGAGGTTTAGGTCCCTGACTCTGATGTTTTGGATCATTGGACTTCTTGAAGGAGTTCGTGGAAACTGGTGGGCGCCCGGCTGACTCCTTCACCGGGGCCCTCTGAAGTTTTCCGCCGGCTTGCGATATCTGGATGCAACTTCATCTGGGCTGGGACACACTGCTCTAACATGCCCGATTCCCCCACAATTGAAGCATGTTATCAATCTCTTAGGCTTCTGTACTAGTTCCATATTGGAGCTAGGAGGTTTTTTTGGTTCCTCTGACGTGTTCTTGTTGTGTGGCACAGAGGCCTGGCTAGTCAGCATGGACACCATTTCTACTAGTTGTGACACCTGGGTCTTTAGGAGTTCAACTTCTGAATCACCTTCTTCTGCACTTAACATTCTGACTCGGGCAGTTGGTTCGGTGTGTTGACTCCTCCTTTTGTCTTCCAACATGGCCTCCTCCTCCCTGACTATCCGGATCAAGTCGGGGTATCCCGCCGGGTGCGTAGCAATAATGCGATGGGGTCCAAGGGTTGAGCTCCCCTCAACACCTGCTGGGCACGGGCCTCATCCACTTTTCTTGGATTGATCCCTTTCTTCAGTAGGATCCGATGCAGGATCTTATCCAGGTGTCCTATGAATTCTGACAGCTTCTCTCCCTCTTTTTGGTAGCAATGCCCCAGCTGGTAAGTGAGTTCAGTGACGTTTTCCGTCCCGCCGAACACATTCTGCAGAATATCCAGATAATCCTGTGCATTGCAGTCCTTCTTGCTTAACTTGAGGTTACGTATGGCCTCCAGAGCAGGCCCCTTTAAGCTTTCCACAATCCGTTGTTTTTTTTGTTGTTCTGGCACCTCCCATTCTTCTAGGGCCTGAGTGGCGCCATCTAGCCACTCTTCAAATCCATCTTCCACTGAAGGTACAGGTTTCTTCCCAGAAAAGGTCCTGAGTTTCCTGTATCCTGACATCAGGTAGTCTGGAGGGTCCTTTTTACACTTGGTCACAATCTCCCCCAGGACAGCGCACAATTCTGAGCTAAGGGTGGTCAATGGTGGTGAACCGGGACCCTTTTGTTGGGCGCTCCCTCCTGTGCTGGGGCCTCCTGAAGTAGTGGATGTGGGGCCATCTTTATTCTCTTCTGGGTGTATCAGGAGGAGTTCTACTTGGTTTGTAGTTTTTATGCTGGCACCCTTGAAGTAGTCAGAGATTCCGTTCCTCCACTCACATAATGCATAGGTGTGGGGATTTACAGTATCTGTCTTTATGTCAATCACCCATGGCTTCCTGTCCGTGGACAATGCTCTCAAGACTGGAGTTAGCTGCTCCTCTACCCAGGCCTCTCTCTGGATTTCAACCACCAGGCCATTTCCGGGTAGGATGCCTTCATCCCTGCACCACCGGGCTACGGCAGCAGGGTCCATTTCTGTGCTGTAAGGGTTCTGTCTAGGGGGAAAGTTGATTGCAGAACCGTAGAATATCCCGGACGAGCCCCCACGTGTAGCACTACCCCCGTAGGAGCTGCTGTTTGTTTGATTTGGGTCTACGTCCTGCCTATCAACCCCTGGAAGTGGCTCAATCCTTCCCTTAGCACAACTGATATGAATAAGGAGTGTGAGACCTATTGAGTATTAGGAGACACAATCCTGCATACATCACACAATAACCTGTAAATGTTATTACCTTTGCTGGTCACTAGTCCTTCTAAGTGACAGAGATACTTCACACAAGTTATATGCTTAATCAAAGGTACCTTTACTCAGTATAAAAGGGAAGGGTAAAGAATCACATTAATACACACAGTTGACTCTGCATGCGCATTGCAGAGTCAATAAACCAATAAGGATAGGTATCACTGAGATTAGGTAATAACAGGAAATAACATCAGCTATATATATGTACATGTATCTATATGTGTCTCTGCACGGCTAACTGGTTGCTCGCGAGCTCCCCCTTTATTGCAATACCTTGCACGTGTTCATTCCCTATAATAGGTAAGCAAGGCCTATCTGCGTCCCACTCAAAGTTCCTTTCTCCAATGAAGTCTTCGCTAGCCACCGTCGGTGCACAAGTTAAATTGTAATCCACAGGGTTTCAACAAGATGCTGTAATTATCCGCAATATACCTGAGTACTCGTGTGCCTGCCACCCACTAATGACGGATGCACCAATCTCTGATCACATAGTCTCCAGTGAGATACACTAGGCCGCAAGCTGTGGCGTGATAGGTAAAGTGTGGCTGGCACTAACTAAATCACTTTCCTCTAAGGTAGTAGTCAATTCTGGGCAGGTGCCCTTCTCACCAAACAGGCCCGACTTTCAGATAGTCTCCTCTGTCTTGTCCCGGTCACTCGATCTCCACGCTTCTGCTTCAGCTGCAGTCTCCGGACTCCGTCACTAACAGCATATGGTGATGGACGACTCCGGTCTCTGCTGGGCAATCACAGGACGCTGTGGACGATCCTCTGCTGGAAATCACTCAGGCACTCCCGTAATTTAGGCCCAGGCTTCTGGCCTAATCCTTAGGAAGCAGGCCTCCGTGCCAACTTCCTGCTTGATTGAGAGCTGGATCCAGAGAGAGAGACGCTGGCCCCTCCCTTGGTTTAAGTAGTCTGCCCAGAATGCTTTGCGGTGTTGCAATGCACCCTGGGTAATGTAGTCTGTCTTTTACTAAAAGCAACAAAGTCTTTTCTCCTAGCTGATATCTGTCCCAAAGTGCATTAGTTGCATTGTAACACTTATACCACCGGAGGGAGCCGGATTCCTTCTTACATATGGACATCCTGCTACACACATATAGCAAAGTGGATGCTCTGTTAATGTGAGAGGAATTCTTGAGAGATTTTTTAATAAAGTTTTTTAGGGGATTACACTGTTGGTCCCATTTCTGTTTGCATGCGGCCTGGTATATGGGTGCCGAGCTGAGGAGAAAAGAAGTAAAGACAGAGCAGTGAAAAAGATTTAAACGTGGATGGAGCAATTTAAGCCTTTAAGACCTTGATATGATTATTAAAGCAGAACTTCCGCTTTAAGCACTCCTTGTCCCCTGACATGTCACATTTGGCATGTCATTTTTTTTGGGGGGGGGCGTGTACCCTCTTTTTAGTGGGACTTCCTGTCCCACTTCCTACTTCCTTTCTTCGGCCACCTAGGCGACTCCTGCTCTCACCCTATTCCTGTCAGCGATCTTCTGGGACATAACTAAGGTCCCAGAAGATCGGCTGGCCAATAGGAGAGCGCAGTATCTGGAATTGCGGAAAGTCTACTTTGGCAGGTGACTCATCATCCATAACTTCCTCCGATGAAAAGTCAAGTAAATCCATGCTTTCTGTAATCCATATCTGGGGAATGAGGACAGCTTCCTCGTCTCCCGAGCCCTTGAACTGCCGTTGGACAGACGCATTTCTCCATCCAAGCTCATCCTGTGCAGAAACAGGTTTGTCAAGGTCAGTCAACACTTGCTGCATCCACCATAAGACCTCTGCTTCCATAGCTGTGGTCGGAGATGGGCAAAGCACACTGTTATTCTGCTCCATTGCTGACACTTCAGCTGAGATTTCAGGACCGTAAGCTGTCACGGCCGGGTGCCCACAGTTACTATGACGGCGCAGAGGAGAGGAGGGGGCCTCCGAGCGGCCGCATCGCTGGATTGTGGGGCAGGTAAGTGTCGGTTTATTAAAAGTCAGCAGCTATGCTTTTTGTAGCTGCTGACTTTTAATAAACGAAAAAACGGGTGGAACTCCGCTTTAATGTCCATTAAAGGAGGTGAGCAGCTAGCACACACTGAATCACTATATATGTGATATAAATATGTAGAGAGTTGTAGTTTAATGCCATAATGTGAGTAGAATTAAGCAGGTTGTTCATCAACTTCCTCAATACAGAGAGCACTAGATATTTTTTATTATTTGCGTGTATCCATAACCGTGAAAGGGGGTTTGTGGCAGGTGGAGAAGATACATTAAAGAGAGAAGGAGTTACCCGTGATTCTGAGAATACATGGGTTGATGACCTTGATGAGAATAAGGGTCCACTAAGGGAGATGAGCACATATATATATTTATCTTTTTTATGTATACTTTTTGCACTACATCGTTTACATTTCTATATGTAAACTAGTATTACTGTTACTATTTTAAAAACCCTCATCAGTGTGCAAATTAAAGTCTTAACATTTAAAGACCCCTGTACTATGTATTTTTAAAACTAGCAAACTTTCAGAATTGTCAGTTCTCTGTATTGTTATAAGAGGGAAAGATTAGATTTTACAAATACCCAATTAGTGAAAAGGTGGTATTTTCATTTTATTTTCAAGGGCTCAAGCAGCATATTGGACAGCAGTCATGCAAGGAGGTGTTGCAGGTAGGGTTGCCAACCTCCCAAAGTGAAATTCACTGACACAACATCAAAAATTTACTGACTGAGCCAATGTTCTACTGATACGACATATACAATTTACTGACCATCTTTTTTACTGACAGTGCAAATATCAATATTTAAGCTACAAACGTGTAGCTAGTGCTATTAGCAAAGTTTTTAAGATTTAACAAAGGGCAAAAAACATATTTCTGCATTTACATGAAGGTCAGGTTAAAATAACCCTGCAGTTTTGTCACCTGTGTTTAATCTGCTCAAAAATAGCACCAGTCCAGTAGTAGCTTCAGTGAGATCAACAAGACGGTAGAACAGATACTGGGTTTTACCAGCATCTTTATCAAAATAAATGACCACCATAGCTATTTTTTGGGGTTGTTGATATGTCTGTAGTTTCATCAATCAGTAAAAAAAAAATGACAACAGGTAGGTTTTGGCACAACCTCTCTTTATTTCACTTGCCAATGAGATTATTGATTAACATGGACCCTTTAGTATGTTGAAAACTGAGGGATTTTGCTATTTTCTATTCTGGAAACCAGTCAGCCCTGCTATTGGTAAGATTATCTAAAAAATGTAGTGGCAAATTCTTTTTAACAATTTTTTTTTTTAAATTCCAACTCAGGTAAACATGTTTTCCTTTTATAAATCAACACTTCAGAGTCTATGCTTTGTTCGCAAACATAACAACTCCAGAGTTGGCTTGCCTGGCTGCAGGAATAGACTTGTGTTTGTAACTTGCAGCATGACTGGCAGATCTGTTAGCTACTAGACATGTGCGATTAGTTTCGCATGATTCTAATAAGATTCGTACGAATTTCCGGAAATTCGTACATTCGTACGAATCCGAAACACACATTTTTATGCATACAAATTCTGTACGAAATACGAAATTTCGTTTACGAATTTTGGATCCAAAAGTGAAAAATTCCTTTAAATTTCGTACCTGGGGGGTGTGTATGATATGCATGTAAAGTCGCGCATGTTTCCCGTGCTTAGAACTGTCCCTGCACAAAATGTCATTTTTGACTGAAAAAAAGTCATTTAAAACTCACTCGCGGCTATTAATGAATTGTCGGCTTTTATCAAAACATAGAAAATTTGGTTTGTTACTCAAGAAAGAGTAAGACAAGGCAGGACTTTACAGGCAACACACAGGCAACACACACAATGGAATACATTTCTCTGCCCTCTGCCTTCTGCCATCTGGATCGTGGTGCGCATGGGGGACAGGCGTTGCAGCCTTCTAGCTTCAAAGACACTTTTTTATTCACTTTTAATTGTATATACTGTATATTAATTTTTATGTATCTAATTTCAGATAGTGAGATTTGTCCCAAGTGTGTATAAAAACCGCCCCCCCCCTTCTTTGTCCGTCCTGACGAAGCCTCACGGTGAAACGCGTCGACGTTCAAGGGACTCCCCACTGCTATATACATTGTATGGTCCTTTTTAATCTATGTTAATTTTGTGATTCAAGAAACTTTTTTTGTATTCCATTGTGTGTGTTGCCTGTAAAGTCCTGCCTTGTCTTACTCTTTCTTGAGTAACAAACCAAATTTTCCCTCGATATATGGATGTGGCAATGTGAGTGCTTCCCCCCCCTTTTCCCTTCTATATATTACAATACATAGAAAAGTCATTGATAAAAAAAAAAAAAGCGTGGGGGTTCCCCCAAATTTAATTACCAGGCCCTACAGGTCTGGAATGGATATTAAGGGGAACCCCGCCGCAAATTTAAAAAAATGGCGTGCGGTTCCCCCTAAATATCCATACCAGGCCCTTAAGATCTGGCATGGATTTTAAGGGGAACTCCACCCCAAATTTTAAAAAAAATGGCGTGGAGCCCCCCAAAAATCCATACCAGACCCTTATCCGAGCACGCAACCTGGCCAGCCGCAGGAAAAGAGGGGGGGATGAGAGAGCGCCCCCCCTCCTGAACCGTACCAGGCCACATGCCCTCAACATGGGGAGGATGTCCCCATGTTGATGGGGACAAGGGCTTCATCCCCACAACCCTTGCCCGGTGGTTGTGGGGGTCTGCGGGCAGGGGGCTTATCGGAATTTGGAAGACCCCTTTAACAAAGGGGACCCCCAGATCCCGGCCCCCCTATGTGAATTGGTAAGGGGTACATTGTACCCCTACCATTTCACGAAGAAAGTGTAAAAAAATAAAAATAAAAACACACAAACACCTTGGAAAAGTCCTTTATTAAAAAAAAAAAAAAAAAAAAAAAAAAGCATTCCAGCGATGAAATCCAGTGTCCCGCGGCGATCCGGATGTCCAGCGCTGTCCGTCATTGGTTGAGCCTGAGTGGACCTGATGGGGAACTTCCTCTGCAGTGTTTTAAATGTATAGACCCGCCCCTTCTAAAGTTCCCCATCAGGTCCGCTAAGCGGACCAGATGCGGAACGTGAGAAGGGGCGGGTCTATTCATGTATTACACAGTGAAGGAAGTTCCCCATCAGATCCGCTCTATGAGGGGGCGGACCTGATGGGAACTTCCTTCACTGTGTAATACATGAATAGACCCGCCCCTTCTAAAGTTCCCCATCAGGTCCGCTAAGCTGTCCCATTTGAAGTACTCCAAACCACATTCTCAGTGTCCATTAAGTAGCCATCCATCCTTTTCTCGGTCACCCTGTGCCCCTAATAGACACAGGGTGAATTACACATAAGAGGTACATGGGGAGCTGAAACAAGGGTTTCCCAACCTCTCCAAGTGAAGCTGGGTTCCACAGGCCCCCGCCCAAAGTGCCTCATGTCACATCTCTCCCCTTTTGGCAGCAGACTAACACAGGAGGAGACCCCAGATGGGTTGACTTCAAAGTTAGTCCGTAGTTCCAGTCCCCCAAAACCGGTACCCACACCGTGCCCCAAACAAATTGTCCCAAACAGAGCATTACTTACCCATTCAACTTCTGCCTGTCTCATAGAACATAGTTATAAAAATAAAAATTTGCGCTAGGTGCAAAAATGAAAAATAATACTAAATGAATAAATGTATCCTTGACAGATGTCCTGCCGCTAAACACCACAACCTTGATATAGGGTACAACAAAAAAATATACAAAAAAGTGTAGCGCTGGACGATTGACTATATGCAACCATATAGTTCAATGTGTGGATAAATACAGTAAAAAAAGTGTAAAATACCAAAGTATAAATAAACATGTGCTAAAGGTGAATCAATAAAGCTCATATAGTTCATATGAATCTGTGTGAATATCCCCTATCCGGAGATAAAATAAAGTTCAATAAATTGGTGCAAACATCCAGTGATGAACAAATAAATGACATCCAATGCGTGGAGAGACCCACCACCAGGAAGAGAAATGAAGGCTTACCGAATAGCCAGTGACCGCCCTTCTCAGGGGGGTCAAAACAGGCTCAGCAGAGTAATGGTCCTCACTGGGGCATTAGGAGATCCTCTCAGATACGACCAGCCACAGATGTCACATCCGCACTTCCCAGGTTGATGATCCGGAAGTAATCCACAAACTCGTTCCCGGGTTGAGGTAGATAAACACCCGGTGGTAAGGGATAAGTGATATCCAATGGGGGAAGAAAAAAAACTTCCAATAGTGTAGACGTTCCTCTAAATGTTTTATTTGTACAAAAGTATACAGGAAATATGGCAATGGGACCAAGTCCTCTAAAAAATTATACAGATAGTAAAAACAGCGTTCCTTGCAAGGATAAAAAGCTCTGTGGTGTGTCAATCAAAAGTCTGGTTTGCGCATGCGCAGTAAGTGTGCGTGACGCCCTACGACTATTTAGTCACAACTGACGTCATCAGGGGCACGCCCACACATCTGCGCGCACGCTTTTTGTTACCCAGAGGTGCCAGAAAAGCCCCCTCATTGGTTCGGCTACAGATTGACATACGAAGCTGATTGGACAAGTTCCAGAGGTATTGATTACCAAAACAGGAACATATTACTTCAAAAACAGTTCGTCCATGACATCCAGTGGGCACTAATGGTAGTGCACCAAACTGAGTAAACAAGGAAATACCTCTATAAAGCTATTCCCAGAAAAACAATGCCATCATGTGGATTACAGTGGAACTGTTACTCATTATTTAAAATCAGTTCAGTTAAAAACAAAACATTTTAAAAATAAAAATAAATTGAAATTAAAATTAAACTGGAATAAATTAATTACCCAAATATTACCCCTGTTTAACAAAAATTATACAACCAGAAAGGCAAAAGAGGGGACAGATCTTAAAGGAGTGAGACATCACCTATTATTTATTAAACAGTTGATGTCCCACTCCACATTCAAACCACCCGGAATATGACATCCAAGCTTGTGTATCCAGCTGGTTTCTGATCTAGATATACTCCTCTTGCCATTTCCACCACCCCAAAAAGAAGGAAATTTTAGATAGTACTGGGATTATTAATCTCAGTACAAAGCAATTATCCAGTGAGGAACTAACAACTTTAAACAGGGGACTTAAGTTTGATCCACCCCGGAACCTCAATAAATTCCAGACGTTTATAGATGTGCAGAAGTACACTCGAAAACTTAATGTCAAGAGGTATATTCTGACCAATCCTACTAGGCAATTGGCTAGGGAGGCATCTGTCATTACCCATTCTGGGATGGCAAATGCTTCCCTTTTCAATCCTACAGGCAACCAGGCTCCTAATGTGAATGTTTTTCGTGACTTAGTACTGAAAGATCTGAATGATTTGAGTATTAAGCCGGTACAACCCCAACATGATCTCAGGATGGGCATGGAGTCTTTATGTAATAGGAAGTGTAAAAATATTGAAGCAGCGCTATTAGTCAAAGTGCAAATTGCTAAAAACAAAGTGCAATATAATGATAAATGGTACAATATAATATACAAATAGGATAACTAACACATATATATTCAAAGTGTCTATAAATATTGATAAAGTGTCATCCAATCTAAAGTGCATCAAATCTAAAGTGCATCAAAAAATAAAATAAAAATATATGTATTTAAATAAGTCCAAACGTGATGTTTCCCAAAAAATAAAGGGATTTTTATAACAGCTTACCTGTAAAATCCTTTTCTTGGAGTACATCACGGGACACAGAGCGACTTAGTCATTACTAATGGGTTATATAGTTTACCTTCAGGTGCTGGCACTGGCAACTTCCAAACCGGAAGTACCCTCCCCTATATAAGCCCCTCCCATCCGGGAGCACCTCAGTTTTGTAGCAAAGCAATAAGTGTCCCAAAAAGAGGGGTGGGAGCTCTGTGTCCCGTGATGTACTCCAAGAAAAGGATTTTACAGGTAAGCTGTTATAAAAATCCCTTTTTCTTTTTCGTACATCACGGGACACAGAGCGACTTAGTCATTACTAATGGGACGTCCCAAAGCAATGCCAAATGAGGGGAGGGATACACTATACATAAGCTGGGCGCCATCAGGCATGAGGATCTTTTGCGGCCTGCAACACACTGCGCCGAAAGGCGACATCCTCCTGACTTCTAACGTCTACCTGGTAGAATCTAGTAAACGTGTGTACTGAAGACCATGTTGCGGCCTTACAGACTTGAGCCAGGGAGGCCTGGTGATGCACTGCCCATGAAGTTCCAACTGCTCTTGTGGAGTGCGCCCTAACTTTGAATGGAGGCGGTCTCTTTCTCAAGCCATAGGCTTGTATTATGACCTGTCGAATCCACTAGGCTAAAGTAGATTTTGATGCTGCCTGACCCTTTCTGGGGCCTTCCGGCAGAATAAACAAAGTATCCGTTCTGCGAATCTGAGCAGTGGCTTTTAGATAAGCTTTAACTGCTCTTACTACATCCAAAGAATGCAATAACTTTTCCTCTACCGAGCTAGGTTTGGGGAAAAAAGAAGGAAGAACCACATCTTGGTTCAAATGAAACCTCGATACCACCTTAGGAAGAAAGGCTGGATGAGGACGTAATACTACTCTGTCCTTATGGACAACCAGATATGGCTCCTTACAGGACAAGGCGGCTAATTCCGATACTCTTTTAGCCGAACAAATGGCTACTAAGAAAATCAATTTCCTGGTGAGAAGAACCAAGGAAATGTGTTGCAATGGTTCAAACGGTTGTTTCTGTAGAACTGACAGAACCAGGTTTAAGTCCCATGGACATATGGGAATACTAACCGGAGGGCTAATACGCATCACTCCTTGTATGAAAGCTTTGACTAGTGAATGCGAAGCCAAGGGCCTTTGAAAAAATATTGACAAGGCCGAAATCTGACCCTTGATAGTACTCAAGGCCAGCTTCCTATCTACAGCCCACTGTAGGAAGTCCAAAATCCTACCTATTACGTACTTACGTGGATGCCATTTCTTGGTCTCACACCATGTAATGTACGCCTTCCAGATCCTATAATAGATCTGCCTGGATACCGGCTTCCTGGCATTGATCATGGTGGATACCACAGGATTAGAGAGCCCTCTCTTTTTCAGAATGTGGGCTTCAATAGCCAGGCCGTCAAACCTAGGGCTGGTAAGGAAGGGTGGTATATCGGTCCTTGCGACAGCAGGTCCAGACGATGTGGGAGGGTCCAAGGACTCCTCACTGACATTTTTACAATCTCCGCGTACCATGCCCTTCGGGGCCACGCTGGAGCCACCAGAATCACTGGTTTCTTTTCTACCCTGATTCTGCGGATTAATCGCGGTAACAATTGTGGCGGTGGAAATGCATATATCAGCTTGAACTGATCCCAAGGGAACACTAGGGCATCCGAGCCGCAAGCTAGGGGATCCCTTGTGCGAGACACAAATCTGTCCACCTTTGCGTTGAATCTGGATGCTAGCAGATCTACATCCGGTGTTCCCCACCGCTGGCATATTGCCTGGAAAACCTCGGGGTGAAGAGACCATTCCCCCGGGCATAATTGCTGGCGACTTAAAAAGTCCGCTTTCCAATTTTCCACTCCTGGGATGAAAACCGCGGATATGGCTGGGACATATCTTTCTGCCCATTCCAGGATGCAATTCGCTTCCCTCTGGGCTGCACGACTCCTGGTGCCACCCTGGTGATTGATATATGCCACTGCTGTGGCATTGTCTGATTGAATTCTGACAGGGGACCCTTGGAGTTTGGATGTCCATGCTACTAGGGCATACCGGGCTGCTCGTATCTCTAAGAGATTGATGGGCAGGGCCTTCTCTGCTTCTGACCACTTGCCCTGCAGAGACCATTGCTCCAGTACTGCCCCCCAGCCTATGAGGCTGGCATCTGTAGTGACCACCTTCCAAGAAACCGGACTGAAAGGTTTCCCTTTTTCCAGATTCTGGGGCACCAACCACCAATGGAGGCTCTTGCGAATGGAAGGGGACAGGGACATTGGTAAGTCTAAAGCCTGAACTTTTTTGTTCCAGGCTGACAGTATGGCCCTCTGCAAGTTCCTTGAATGGAATTGACCGTAGGGCACTGCTTCGAATGAAGCCACCATTATCCCCAGCAGCCTCATGCACAGGCGTATGGATGGTTTTCTTTTTGTACCCACTAAGTGGGTCAAATCTTTTAAAGACGACACCTTTTCTGGAGGTAAGAAAATCTTTCTCTGATTTGAATCCAGCCTTAGCCCTAAGTATTCCAGACTTCTGACTGGTCTTAGAGCTGACTTGTCCCGGTTGATAATCCAACCGTGATATTCCAGATACTTGATTGTCTTGTGAATAGCTACTTCAAGCTTTTCCACTGAGTGGTCTATTAGTAGCAGGTCGTCTAGATATGCCATTATCGTTACACCTTGTGTTCTTAGATTGGCCAATAGTGGGGCCAGAATTTTTGTGAACACTCGTGGTGCTGTGGCCAGACCGAAAGGTAAGGCTCTGAACTGAAAATGGCGCCCTTCTACTGCAAAGCGTAGAAATTTCTGGTGGGCCGGAAATATGGGAATATGCAGATAAGCATCCCTTATGTCGATCGAGGCTAACCATTCCTGCCCTAGTAGGGCGGTGGCCACCGATCGGATCGACTCCATCCGAAAAGTCCTGATATTTAGGAACTTGTTTAGCCCTTTTAGATTTAATATGGGCCTCACGTCCCCATTTGGTTTGGGGACTGTGAAAAGGTTCGAGTAAAACCCGAACCCACTTTCTTCCAGGGGAACCTTCATGATTACACCTTGGAGCAATAGTTGTTCTAGTGCCAGAAGGAGGGATCCTCTCTTCTGGGGATCGCTTGGCACGTTTGACCTCATAAATTGGGCAGGAGGAGTGTCTTTTAACTCCAGCTTGTATCCCAGACTTACTGCGGAGAGCACCCATTTGTCTCTGATGGTGTCCCGCCAGGTCTCTGTGAACAACTGAAGTCTTCCCCCCACCCGATTGAGTGGGGGCAACCCTTCATGACTTAGGGGGAGGTTTTGTACCTCTCTTGACCCAGGGTTTCTTGTTACCCTGTGATTGTCCCTGATTTCTGCCCCCTGAATTTGACCGCGGAGGCCGTCGGAACTGTTTCACAGCCGATGTGCCAGGGACTGGAGAAGTAGGCCTCTTAAAAGAAGGACTTCTACTCTTGTTCTTAACCGGTAAGAGTGAACTTTTACCGGCAGAAATTTTCTGGATATATTTGTCCAGATCTTCTCCAAATAAGCGTTCTCCATGAAATGGGAAGTTAACCAGCAATTTCTTACAGGGAGCTTCAGCAGACCAGTTTTTGAGCCATAGAAGCCTACGCATATGTACTACAGACAGCGTACAGCGGGAGGCCTGTTGGATTGTATCCTTTATGGTGTCCACCGCAAAACACAAGGCTCTAGGTAGGTCAGCTAGGGCAAGAGCCTGCTGATCTGGTAAGTCCCTTAAGACTTGTTTCAACTGATCTTTCACCGCTTGGCAGACTCCAATCGCTGCTACCGCAGGTTGTGTCACCATGCTTGCTGTAGAGAAAGCAGATTTTAGTAAAGACTCCAATTTTTTATCTATTGGGTCTTTGAACATTGGAACATTATCTACTGGACATGTCAGTGATTTGTTCACAGAAGAGATGGCTGCGTCCACTGTAGGGACCCTCCATTTTTTTATGAACTTATCCTCCATGGGATAGATCACTGGAAATCTCTTGGGGGGAGTAAATATTTTATCAGGATGCTCCCAATCCTGGTAAATAAGCCCTTCCAATAAAGGGTGGATTGGGAAGGAACAGACAGCCTGGGGAGCTTTCAGCGACCCCAGCGAGGAAACCGTAGTGGTTGATGGTTCCGCCAGAGGCATTTTAAATGCTGATCGGACCATGTTAGTCAGAGACTGAACCCATAATCTTTCAGCCTGAGATGCTGAGAAAGGTTCTTCCACTGTTGATTCCTCCATAACTGAATCAACCTCATCCTGATCCCCTTCAGGTAGGTTGATCTCTGTGTGGGGCTGTTCCTCCACTAACAGGCACTCTGAAGGGGGAGACGGAGATCGGACGCGCTTTCCCTGTGACAGGGAAGCAGCGATCAATGCTGTTAATCTCTCTTCTAATCCTCCCAGAGTTGAGGATAAAACCTCCTCTGTTATATATATACAGGAGCAGGTGGACTGGGGACAGCCGCAGCACCAGGCACTCCTGCGGGGTTCCTACGGCTACTGACCTCTGAATTCTCAGGGGAGATTGGTGCAGTACAAGCATGCCCAATATCCTCAGAGCCCGATGGAGACCCCTTTGGCTTCCTGGAAGACTTATTTCCGGAGCGTCTGGACGACATATCCTTTAAGCACAAAGCTGAGGTATTCCCGTCGTCATACACCAATTTTGCTGGTAATAGTCTAACACAGTTGCTGCTATATACCAGCTGGTGTCCACTAAAGTGCCTTTCTATGGGGATGCCTGCATCAACCGCCTCTGTGTGCCACTGTTCGTTGCTAGCTCTGTTTGCATCCAGCTGACACTTGTACTGTGTCTTTTATACATGCTGGGATGCCTGCACATGCGCAGAAGCGCCACGGCGCGCATCGAGCATCATCCACCCGCCCCGCCCCTTTTTTTTCATAGGAGGCGCGTGCACGCGCGCGCACGCGCCCGTGCGCCATTGGCGCCCTTTTTGAAAACCAAGCAGGGACTAGGAGCCAGGGCCCTTTTTGCCGGAGGGCCTGTGCGGTGGATGAGCGCAGCAACAGGGCAGAGGAAGTGGATTCCCACAGAGAAATTACCAACTGCCTGGATCTTTTGACTTGAGAAAACCAAAGATCCACATGACAAGAAAAAATGGACCACAGCGGCCTCTAGTGGTTTAACACAGGTACCGCGGTCCTCTTTTTTTTTTTTTTCTTGACTACTATTAAAATTATACATTTTTCAGTAGTTACAGGCATACACAGATATTAGCGGGAATACCGTTAGGTAACAGACAGAAAGACAAATTAGGCTTGGGGGTCCCCCAATAGAACCAAGTTCCTGGGGGCCCCCACTTACCTGTTTCCCGCCGCAGGACTCTGTTTGGTCCACAGAAGCCCAAACTTCACCTATCACGGCAGGCATTGTAATTAAACCTTCAGGGACCGGGTTCCCAAGGATTCCACTCCCCTGGACCTGTATAGCACTCTGCACAGAAAACATCTTGGTCGTGGGTATGACCAGAGCTCTGGATCCCAGGGTCCAGCCCTCCTAAGAGAGGCATTACAGGCAAAACCTTGCTCTTCTGTTGCAAGGCCCGGGTACCGACCGTTTAGCTATGAAGCTTTTTTGGTGGGATCCGGAACAGCTTACTAAGGCCCGTAAAAGAACCTGTACGCAAGCCCAGGAAACACATGTTACTCTTTGGCCAACACCTTAGACACTGGCAAAAAACTGAGGTGCTCCCGGATGGGAGGGGCTTATATAGGGGAGGGTACTTCCGGTTTGGAAGTTGCCAGTGCCAGCACCTGAAGGTAAACTATATAACCCATTAGTAATGACTAAGTCGCTCTGTGTCCCGTGATGTATGAAAAAGAAATATGTGTGTATAGTTCATATAAACAATCACAATCTCCCAGAAGAAATTAAATATTCCGGTGGACAAGAAGAGAGGAGAGGAGAGGGAGAAGAACAGGTGTGGGAGTCCCAGTATTCACATCCAATAGAAAACCAATAATGCAAGTATAATTCCACAATCCTCCCCCGGTAGTGCCAGCCTCTCACCTTGTTGATGGACCCGAAAAGGGTCAGACAAAGCTCTGATCAATCTCCAGCATAAACTCCACAGAGGGTCACCGCAACCTTGAGGCTGGCACTACCATCTTTTTTGATGCACTTTAGATTTGATGCACTTTAGATGGGAAGACACTTTATCAATATTTATAGACACTTCGAATATATATGTGTTTTAGTTATCCTATTTTTATATTATATTGTACCATTTATCATTATATTGCACTTTGTTTTTAGCAATTTGCACTTTGACTAATAGCGCTGCTTCAATATTTTTACATTTATTTTTACATTTATTTTCTGTGTTGGTTACACCATAGGAGTTCAGCTGCTACCTGTCACTGTTATTCACATTTGCACTTTATTTATATAGGGTGTTAGCGCTCTATTCATTTATTCATTAGATATACACCAAGTGGTAGGCGCATTAGTACCCCCCTTTTTTCATATGTATTAGGAAGGACATTGTCGTGCGCCCAGCAGACAAAGGTGGGGCCATTGTCATCGTAGACAAGGACTCCTACCTTGAAGAAATGTCAAGGATTTGGTCCGATCCTGTGACCTATTCGATCTTACCTTTTGATCCTACTACTCAATACAAACAAGAGTTAAAAGCTTTAATTGATAAGGGCCACAATATGGGCATTTTGAACCTAAAGGAAAAGGAGCATTTAGTTCCTATGGCACCCAGATTACCGGTGATGTATATGCCGAAGATTCATAAGACTCTTATTAACCCCCCCGGGAAGGCCCATCATCAGTGGTATAGATTCGGTCACCTCGCGTGTCGGCAAGTATATTGATCATTACTTGCAACCACTGGTGATGGGTACTCCATCCTTCCTCAAGGACACCAAGCATGTTATCAACTTGCTTGGTGAAATTGAGTGGAAGGCTTCATACATGTTAATCACAGCAGATGTTGCATCGCTTTATATGGCCATTTCTCATCGAATGGGGCATGAGGCGGTGTGACATTTTCTCTATCACGACTCTGGCATCTCCATCAAGCAGTGCAACTTCGTGATGGAGTTGCTGGACTTCGCGATGGAGCATAATCACTTCTGGCACAGTGGTACACATTAACTTCAAATAAGAGGTGTGGCCATGGGGGCAAAATTTGCCCCCAGTATGGCCAACCTCTTTATGGCCAAATGGGAGGAGGACGTTGTCCTTCATGATAGGCCGCTAAAGCTCATCCTATGGAAAAGATTCATAGATGACATCCTATGCATTTGGGATGGTGATGCTGAATCAGCTGGCACTTTTTTATCCTTCTTAAACAGTAATGATAGAGGGATTATTTTGAGTCATGAGATAAGTTCTACTCAAATTCATTTTTTGGATCTTAATATCTCAATAGAGGAGGGTAGGATTGTCACATCCACCTTCTTTAAGCCGACAGACAGGAATGGAAATATACCATTAGATTTGTGTCATCACCGTTCCTGGCTGTCGGCTGTCCCAAAGGGTACATTTCTACGCTTGGGGCGCAATTGCACGGACCTCTGAGAATTTCATAGGGAAGCTCAGATTCTCAGGTATAGTTTTATAGCAAAAGGTTATGATAGTGCGAGTCTTGACTCTTCCATTACAGAGGTGGGAATTAGGGACTGTCAAACTCTCCTTTGTGATAGACCACCTGCGGTAGAGAAAAGAGAGGACTTTGGTCTAGCCTTTTTAACCACCTATTCAAGCCAGCATTGGGCCATCAAACGGATTATTAAAAGACATTGGCCAGTAATAAAGAATGATCGAGTGTTGGGACCACTGTTGTCAGATAATCCCAGGGTGCTCTTTAGGGTTGCCTCTAATCTCAGACAACACTCGTTAGCACCAAATGTTCCTGATCCACCCAGTTTTCTTTGGAGACCTTAAGGGCTTTTACCCCTGTAGATGTAAGGTCTGCAAGGTAAACGCACTTCAGGGTAGAAGATTTACTGAGTTTACTTCAACTGGAACAGGCATTACATACCCAATTAAGTATTTTATGACGTGTACTACCAAATGCGTGGTCTACCTTTTGAGGTACCCATGCGGGTTGGAATACGTTGGACGCACTGTCCGGAAGCTTCATGTAAGGTTGGGGGAGCATATTACTAATATTAAGAGTGGCTTTGACAAACATGTGTCTAAGCACTATGACCTCAAGCACAATAGGGACCCCAAAGGTACTGTTTCTATGGCCCTGAAGAAATATGTGCCACACTGGCATGGTGGAAATGGCAAGAGGAGTATATCTAGATCAGAAACCAGATGGATACACAAGCTTGGATGTCATATTACGGGTGGTTTGAATGTGGAGTGGGACATCAACTGTTTTATAAATAATAGGTGATGTCAATAATAGGTGATGTCCCATTCCTTTAAGATCTGTCCCCTCTTTTGCCTTTCTGGTTATATAATTTTTGTTAAATATTTGGGTTATTGAACTACGGCACATTTTGTCCGTGTTTGGTTTCAATATACCCATTTTGAGGGAATATGGGGGACCACTTAATTTAATTATTGGGGTTCTTCATTTATTCCAGTTTAATTGTAATTTCAATTTATTTTTAAAATGTTTTGGTTTTAACTAAACTGATTTTAAATAATGAGTAACAGTTCCACTGTGATCCACATGATGCCATTGTTTTTCTGGGAATAGCTTTATAGAGGTATTTCCATGTTTACTCAGTTTGGTGCACTACCATTAGTGCCCACTGGATGTCATGGATGGACTGTTTTTGAAGTAATATGTTCCTGTTTTGGTAATCAATCCAATCAGCTTCGTATGTCAATCTGTAGCCGAACCAATGGGGCTTTTCTGGCACCTCTTGGTAATAAAAAGTGTGTGCGCAGATGTGTGGGTGTGCCCCTGATGACGTCAGTTGTGACAAAACTGTCGTAGGGCGTCACGCACACTTACTGTGCATGAGCGAACCGGATTTTTGATTGACACACCACAGAGCTTTTTATCCTTGCAAGGAACGCTGTTTTTACTTTCTGTATAATTTTTTAGAGGACTTGGTTCCATTGCCATATTTCCTGTATACTTTTGTACAAATAAAACATTTAGAGGAACGTCTACACTATTGGAAGTTTTTTTCCTTCCCCCATTGGATATCACTTATCCCTTACCACCGGATGTTTACCTACCTCAACCCGGGAAAGAGTTTGCGGATTACTTCCAGATCATCAATCTGGGAAGTGCGGATGTGACATCTGTTGCTGGTCGTATCTGAGAGGATCCCCTAACGCCCCAGTGAGGACCATTACTCTTCTGAGCCTGTTTTGACCCCCCTGAGAAGGGCGGTCACTGGCTATTCGATAAGCCTTCATTTCTCTTCCTGGTGGCGGGTCTCTCCACGCATTGGATGTCACTTATTTGTTCATCACTGGATGTTTGCACCAATTGATTGAACTTTATTTTATCTCCGGATAGGGGATATTCACACAGATTCATATGAACTATATGAACTTTATTGATTCACCTTTAGCACATGTTTATTTATACTTTGGTATTTTACACTTTTTTTACTGTATATATCCACACATTGAACTATATGGTTGCATATAGTCCATCGTCCAGCGCTACACTTTTTTGTATATTGTCTCATAGAACATTCCCGCCACTGGGGAGACTTCTTTTCTTTTAATGGTATTTGATTGCCTCTGCGATTTTTATTTTTTGCAATATAAACGGAAAATTTTGAAAAAAAAAAGATATTTTCTACTTTTTGTTATAAGAAAAATCAAATAAACTAAATTTTAGTCATACATTTAGTAAAAAAAATGTCAATAAGCGTATATTTATTGGTTTGCGCAAAAGTTATAGCGTCTAAAAACTAGGGTACATTTTCTGGAATTTACACAGCTTTTAATTTATGACTGCCTATCTTATTTCTTGAGGTGCTAAAATGGCAGGGCAGTACAAACCCCCCCCCCCCAAATGACCCCATTTTGGAAAGCAGACACCCCAAGGAAATTGCTGAGAGGCATGTTGAGCCCATTGAATATTTTTTTTTCCCCAAGTGACTGAATAATGACAAAAAAATATAATAATAATATTTTATATTTTGACACAAGTTGCGGGAAAAATAATTTTTATTTTTTTTTTACAAAAATTTGTCACTAAATGATATATTGCTCACACATGCCATGGGTATATGTGGAATTGCACCCCAAAATACATTTTGCTGCTTCTCTCGAGCACGGGGATACCACATGTGTGGGACTTTTTGGGAGCCTAGCCACGTACAGGGCCCCGAAAACCAAACACCGCCTTCAGGATTTCTAAGGGCGCAAATTTTTGATTTCACCCCTCACTAACTATCACAGTTTGGAAGGCCATAAAATGCCAAGATGGCACAAAACCCCCCCAAATGACCCCATTTTGAAAGTAGACACCCCAAGCTATTTGCTGAGAGGCATGTTGAGTCCATGGAATATTTTATATTTTGCCACGATTTGCGGGAAAATTACAAACTTTTTCTTTTTCGCACAAAGTTGTCACTAAATGATATATTGCTCACACATGACATGGGCATATGTGAAATTACACCCCAAAATACATTCTGCTGGTTTTCCTGAGTACGGGGATACCACATGTGTGGGACTTTTTGGGAGCCTAACCGCGTACGGGACCCCAAAAACCAAGCACCGCCTTCAAGATTTCTAAGGGCATACATTTTTGATTTCACTCCTCACTACCTATCACTACCTATCACAGTTTTGAAGGCCATAAAATGCCAAGATGGCACAAAACCCCCCCAAATGACCCAATTTTGGAAAGTAGACACCCCAATCTATTTTCTGAGAGGCATGTTGAGCCCATTGTATTACATTTTTTTGTCCCAAGTGATTGAATAATGACAAAAAAATATTTTATTTTACAAAACGTTGTCACTAAATGATATATTGCTCACACATGCCATGGGCATATGTGGAATTGCACCCCAAAATACATTTTGCTGCTTCTCTCGAGCACGGGGATACCACATGTGTGGGACTTTTTGGGAGCCTAGCCACGTACAGGGCCCCGAAAACCAAACACCGCCTTCAGGATTTCTAAGGGCGCAAATTTTTGATTTCACCCCTCACTAACTATCACAGTTTGGAAGGCCATAAAATGCCAAGATGGCACAAACCCCCCCAAATGACCCCATTTTGAAAGTAGACACCCCAAGCTATTTGCTGAGAGGCATGTTGAGTCCATGGAATATTTTATATTTTGCCACGATTTGCGGGAAAATTACAAACTTTTTCTTTTTCGCACAAAGTTGTCACTAAATGATATATTGCTCACACATGACATGGGCATATGTGAAATTACACCCCAAAATACATTCTGCTGGTTTTCCTGAGTACGGGGATACCACATGTGTGGGACTTTTTGGGAGCCTAACCGCGTACGGGACCCCAAAAACCAAGCACCGCCTTCAAGATTTCTAAGGGCATACATTTTTGATTTCACTCCTCACTACCTATCACTACCTATCACAGTTTTGAAGGCCATAAAATGCCCAGATGGCACAAAACCCCCCCAAATGACCCCATTTTGGAAAGTAGACACCCCAATCTATTTTCTGAGAGGCATGTTGAGCCCATTGTATTACATTTTTTTGTCCCAAGTGATTGAATAATGACAAAAAAAATATTTTATTTTACAAAACGTTGTCACTAAATTATATATTGCTCACACATGCCATGGTTATATGTGGAATTGCACCCCAAAATACATTTTGCTGCTTCTCCTGAGTATGGGGATACCACATGTGTGGGACTTTTTGGGAGCCTAGACGCGTACGGGGCCCCGAAAACCAAGCACTGCCTTCAGGATTTCTAAGGGCGCAAATTTTTGATTTCACTCCTCACTACCCATCACAGTTTTGAAGGCCATAAAATGCCAAGATAGCACAAAACCCCCCCAAATGACCCAATTTTGGAAAGTAGACACCCCAAGATATTTTTTGAGAGGCATGGTAAGTATTTTACAGCTCTCATTTGTTTTTGAAAATGAAGAAAGTAAATAATTATTATATATTTTTTTTTTTTTTTCAAAACTTTGTGACAAAAAGCGAGATCTGCAAAATACTCACCATACCTCTCAGCAAATAGCTTGAGGTGTCTACTTTCCAAATTGGGTCATTTGGGGGGGGGTTGTGCCATCTGGGCATTCCATGGCCTCCGAAACTGTGATAGGCAGTGAGGAGTGAAATCAAAAATTTACACCCTTAGAAAGCCTGAAGGCGGTGCTTGGGTTTTGGGGTCCCGTACGCGGCTAGGCTCCCAAAGAGTCTCACACATGTGGTATTACCATACTCAGGAGAAGCAACAGAATGTATTTTGGGGTGTAATTCCACATATGCCCATGGCATGTTTGAGCAATATATCATTTAGTGACAACTTTATGCAAAAAAAATAACAAAAATTGTCTTTTTCACGCAACTTGTGTGAAAATATAAAATATTCCATGGGCTCGACATGCCTCTCAGCAAATAGCTTGGGGTGTCTACTTTCCAAAATTGGGGTCATTTGGGGGGGTTTTGAACTGTGCTGGCATTTTATGCACAACATTAGGAAGCTTATGTCACACATCATCCACTCTTCTAACCACCAGGGTTGCCAACTTTCAGTAAATCTGTACTTTTTGCATCTGTCCTTGAATGTCCATTACGGACATGTAGGCTGCATGTCCGTAACTGACATTCATGGACAGATGCAACAATTATGGATTTTAAAAACTGTTCGTAAATTTACTGAAAGTTGGCAACCCTGCTAACCACTTGAAGACAAAGCCCTTTGTGACACTTTTTGTTTACATGAAAACATTTTTTTTTTTTGCAAGAAAATTACGTTGAACCCCCAAACATTATTTTTTTTTAAAGAAAAGGCCCTACAGATTAAAATGATGAGTGTTGCAATTTTTTTTTCCCACACAGTATTTGCGCAGCGATTTTTTTTCAAACCCATTTTTTGGGGAAAAAATACACTTTTTTTAATTTTAATGCACTAAAACACACTATATTGCCCACATGTTTGATGAAATAAAAAAGATGATCTTAGGCCGAGTACATGGATACCAAACACGACATGCTTTAAAATTGCGCACAAACACGCAGCGACGTCAAACTACATACATTTTTAAAAGCCTTTACAGGTTACCACATTAGATTTACAGAGGAGGTCTACTGCTAAAATTACTGCCCTCGATCTGACCTTCACGGTGATACCTAACATGCATGGTGCAATTGTTGTTTACATATGACGCCAGACCGACGCTTGCGTTCTCCTTTGCGCAAGAGCAGGGGGCGACAGGGGTGCTTTTTTTTTTTTGCTTTTTTTTTTAAAACTGTTCCTTCCATTTTTATTTATTTTTTACTAATTTTATTGTTATCTCAGGGAATGTAAATATCCCCTATGATAGCAATAGGTAGTGGCAGGTACTCTTTTAAAAAAAAAAATTGGGCTCTATTAGACCCTAGTTCTTTCCTCTGCCCTCAAAGCATCTGACCACACCAAGATCGGTGTGATAAAATGCTTTCCCAATTTCCCAATGGCGCTGTTTATATACGGGGGGGACATTCCCTCCCACTGCTTGTAAAAGCAGTCTAGAGGCTAATTAGACACTAGGATTGCTTTTACATGAAAGCCGACTGCTGGCTGAAAAGAATGATACCAAGATGATACCTAAACCAGCAGGCATCATTCTGGTATAACCATTCAAAGTCCAGCAACATACCAGTACGTTGCTGGTCCTTGTTGGACATGTATTGTAATCTTTTTTTTTTCATGCAGCCTGTTGGCTGAACGAAAAAAAGAGATTGATCGGTGGGTATGCCCACCATTAGAATACCTCCCTTCATCCACCCACTTCTAATGATGGGCATACATGCACCATTTATATATGCCGAAGCATGGGGGCATCCTCCAGCAAAAATTTATGCCGCGTACACACGGTCGGACTTTTCCACGGGCAAACCTCCGTCAGAATTTCGACCGTATGTACGCGGCATTAGGAGCAAAATCGCACCTCTGCCCCTGCTGCCCCCATGCTTCGGCATATATGCTCTTTTTTTTTTAACTGTGGTGGTGAAATCAACTCCTACAGCGTTGGAGTCACGGCTTTATGTATCGTGGGAGCAAACGCTGTTGCTGTCAAGATAAATAAATCCGCGCTGCAACTGAATGGCGTACCTACTAAGCAAATGATGGTTAACATTAAAACAAAGTAACATTACAGTATAACAGCAAGACCTTACCATACCATACCTGCAAAGCAAATACCAAAAAAAAACCTAGTAAAAAAGAAAACATTTTTTTAACGCAACCCGTGCCTAAAATATATATATGCCGAAGCGTGGGGGCATCCTCCCGCAAAAAAGTTATGCCGCGTACACACGGTCAGACTTTTCCACAGGCAAGCCTCAGTTGGAATTTCGACCGTATGTACGCGGCATAAAAAGTTATGCCGCGTACACACGGTCTGACTTTTCCACGGCCAAGCCTCCGTCGGAATTTCGTCCGTATGTACGTGGCATTAGGAGCAAAATTGCTCCTCCGCCCTTGCTGCCCCATGCTCTTTTTTTTAACTGTGGTGGTGAAATCACCTCCTACAGCACTGGAGTCATGGCGTTATGTATCGTGGGAGCAAACGCTGTTGCTGTCAAGATAAATAAATCCGTGCTGCAGCTAAATGGCGCACCTGAAAACAAAAAATTACATACCTGAAAAGCAAGCATGATAAAACATAACAATAAAACATTGCAGAATAGAATACAGTAAAAAAAGCAGAACAATAGAGAGAAAATAGAGAGAGAGAGAGAGAACAATAAAACGACAACTATTTTTTTTTTCACACTTTTTTTTGTAACTGTAACAACTGTAACGGTTCGGGTCTCTCAAAATGCGATGGCATCTTGGGAGACCCTGTGTAAGTGTGTCCTAGTCTGTGAAATGCTGTACCCTACACTAAAACTTCACTAGTGTGTGGAAGCGTTCAAACATTTATCAATGCACAGACCAGGATTGTCAGGACAGAGTGGACAAAAATAACGGGTGAAACGCCTAAATCCGCGCTTGCTACAGACACGACATCTTTTTTGGGGGGTTCGTTGGGTAGGGGTACTCTCAAAGACATACGGAAAATGTCTCCGGTTGGTTGTAAAATTACAAAATTTGGAACATTTCAAGGGGTATGAATACTTTTTCAAGGCACTGTAGTAATCAACATCGTGTCATCAGAAACATTCCTACAAACGAGTATTTATTTTTTACAGTATCTCCTGCCGAAAACCCTTATTTCAAAAAAATAAAGATTTGTTTTTAGGAAATGTAGAATGCTATGTAATTTAATACTGCAACTGTCTGAGAAAACATAAAGTAATCATAAATTATACTGAAATAACTGATCTGATTATGAGGAGATCTTATGTCGCAATAGCATGTGTTCTCTCTTATTTCACTTAACTAAATTCCATTATACCTGAACCCTATGTAGATATAAAAATAATGCAGTTGTGTATTCATTAGAAATCACTAGGGGGCTTGGTTTGGGGCCGGACTCCAATGGCCGCTTAATCCTCATGCTCCAGTCTACAGAGGTGCTTTTATCAGCCTAGCTGAGACAACTCCTCCAGCAGACATGGGGAAAACAACATGGGTCCCACTCGCCCAGAGACACCGGATCACAGATGAACCGCAGCATCCCAGAAATCTTACGGTCCAAGACACGCAAGGTTCCGGCTTCAAATTGGGCCTACACAAACGCTGCACACTCCTCCAGCCTCAGCCCCTCGGGCAGAAATCAAGCCCAATCCATGGACAAGGTTACTATTGCTGCGCCGCCCCTAAACATTCAGAATCTGCGATCTGTAGCTGAGGATATCAAAGCCACACTGGCAACAGTAATCACAGAGCTCAGGAGAGACATTCAATCAATGACAATGAGGATGGATGACATAGAAGAAACAACATCACAGCATGAGACTGCCATACAACAACTCCAAACATCCTCACAATCCCAAAATGTCCAGTTTAGCTATCTCCACAGATACATGGAAGACCTGGACAACTGTGGTCGCTGCCACAATGTGCGGGTAAGAGGTCTCCCTGAAACAGTAGACCAGAGCCAGCTTGCCCAGGCTACTATAGCCATTTTCAATGATCTGCTAGGCAGACCCACTGAATCCCCCATTGACTATGAATGCTTACATAGAGCACTCAGACCCAGGAGCAGAGACACTGACCCTCCTAGGGATGTAATCTGCTGCTTGGATAACTTTAAACTGAAGGAAGAAATATTAAGAAGGGCTAGAGATCGCGGCAAGCCTACTATTCCAAGGTACAGATATAGAAATCTTCCAGGATTTCTCGCCCATCACCCTCCAGAATAGAAGGGATCTATGTCTCCTCCTCAATCTACTACGCTCTAAAGAGATCCAGTACCGCTGGAAGTTTACCTTCTGCTTATCCGCCGCATCACAGGGCCGTACGACTAATCTACGTGTACCAGAGGATTTGAATGCTTTCTGCAAGATATTAAATTTACCTTATCCTCCACATCGCAGAAGATCGACATCTATGGATGCCATCCCAGTCCAGAGTGACTTTCACATTAGGCAACGTAGATCCACCTCACCAAGAACCACCACATCCTCAGAACCCAGGATTGCCAGGAACAACAGTCCCACAGCATCACCAGCTCACAGAAGAGCTCGCCATGAGGGCTCCGAATGATCGGCTCTCCTCCTTCTTTCTTTGGAAAGCCTCAAAATCAACACTTCTTTGAACATACATCAACCTATCCTAGCATACAGGCGATATGATCACTGCCTTTCGTGTTTAGAAAAATCCCTCTGCCTAAAGATGGTTATATTTCCACACTCTCACCTAAACTGAGGTAAAAATAATAATGCTTTTGCCAACTGTTTAGGCCCTACTGTTTGAGGGCCTTACTTATCCGGCCTTTCCGGAATATCCTCACCAACGGTAATTGACTTTCATCTTGGTAAGGCAAATCACCTGAAAACTTGAGCGCTGACACCTAAGGTCAACATGCCCAGGTTGATAAGTCTCTAGTCACTTGGGCCCCAAAGGAGTCTTTCAAGTTGTCCCCCACCTTCCCTCCTCCCTCCCTAATTATACCTCCTTTAACCCCCCCGACTACTAACACTTATATAACTGGACAATATAGTTGGATTACTCATGATAATGGTTGTTGGTCTTTAGTGTTTTTTTTCTTATTTCTACTATTTGAATTCTGTGATTTGACTTGATTTCAGAATCCCTTTCTCAAGAGGTGACTGCACATGGAGTTTAAAGTTCTCTTTCATAGACCCCCAATTTTTCACAAACCAGTTTGTGGTAAAATACCCCTAAGCCCTGGTTTACATTGATGCTACTTTGAAATCGCGCTACTTCACTTGAAGAAGTGCGATTTCAAAGTAGCAATGTCAGCGAGATTTCAGGTGCTACTTAATAGACATCTGTGTGGCTTCATACACAGATGTCTATTAAAGTCGCACCTTAAATCAGCAAAAGTAGTGCAGGAACTAGTTTGGCAAATCGGTGTAGCGCCGCAAAATTGGTGTCGTGCCGATTGGAATAGAGCCATTGCCACCAATAGGCTGCGACTTGTCATGCGCTTTGACCACTCAAATCGCTTCAATGTGAACCTAGGCTCACACTGATAGACAACTTCTATCTGCACACAACCCTCCCCCCTCAAAGTATGGCTTATGCTTATAAATATGCCTCATAATCATGACAAAGGAATTAACTGGCCCACAATAAATACCTATTAGTTACATTTTGTTCCCTTCGATACCTCCTCTGTGTGAAGCCGCCCCATCTCCCCAAACCCGAGGACAAACTTACTCATTCCAGGTTTTCGGGAAGAGGCAAAATCTCCTGAAAAATCAGGAATACTAGTGAAGCTTATTTATCTCCCTTTTCCCAATTGATAAATGAGTATTCAGTTTTAGCTGACTGATTCAACCTCTGTTATCACTCTGTGTGTGGGATTGATGTCAATATATAATCCACATGGTAGTACTATTCTTCACCTCGCTTGCAACCGATCATTCAAAGTAATTACCTACTTACTTTCTGTTGGTTATATAGCTCAAAAATAGGTAATTGCTTAAAGCGGAGGTCCGGCTGTGTAAAAAAAAAAATTAAAAGCCAGCAGCTACAAACACTGTAGCTGCTGACTTTTAATAAGCACACTTACCTGTCCAGGGTGCCCGCGATGTCGGCCGCCCGAGGCCGATCCGTCCTTCGGATCGTGTGTCAGCGCCGCCATCCTCACTAAGGGAAACAGGCAGTGAAGCCTTGCGGCTTCACTGCCCATTTCCTACTGCGCATGTGCGAGTCGCACAGCGCTTTGTGAATGGGCAGCTGTCTTCTGGGACACACACAGGTCCCAGAACACAGAATGCCCTATTTCCCAGGAGGCAACGGGAGGAGGAAAAGAGAGAAGATCACCGCGGAATAAGAAGTGGCAGATTAGGACGATCTGCCTAGCAACAGCCATTTCTGGTAAGTATAAAAAATATTATTTATTTTTTTCAAATGTTTGAGCCTTTTTGGCTATTTTTTTTTTTTTTTAGGGTGGACCTCCGCTTTAAGTTCTCTGCCTGTTGAACCATAGTCATTCTGTTTGGTGCTAAAGCGTTAGGGCTCCTTTATTAATCAAAAAAGTACCTCTCGTAGACTCCGCACCGACACCCACCACTCCTCCACACGATGGAAACCTCATTATTCCTGTTGATCCCTCCTGGATCACAAAACAACCTATAGGGAAGGCTCCTTGAGCTATGAGTAAGCGTCAATTCGTGACGTGAAACGCGTTAGCCACCCTTCCCTGCATGCGCACTATCTGCATTTGTTGTTTTGGATCTATAGATTTATTTTGAATTTGGATTTTTTACTTGAAATTTTGGAATAAATAACTGTCTATACAGAGTGCGGCAGTCCAGGGTTTCTTTTTCTCCCATGCATCAGTGCAGAGCCAGCACCTATGTGAGTGACCGGGCGGAAGCAGCCATTTGGTGAATTCTCAAGCTTTTGAGCGGTACGTTTTTTCTTTCCTCGGTCCTTCCTTACCACCGGAATACTTATTTTCCTGACTCTCCCCACTTATAGTGGTATCTTTCTTACCTTGCCCCCCCTCTTTCTTCCTTCCTATCACTAACCTATACTCTACCTTTTATCTTGCCCTTTCTCCTCCCCACCCCCCCTTTTTTTTGCCCATCACCCTCCTCCTTCCAACCTCCTCAGTCTCTGCTACTTTAATGCTACCATTACTGCCTAAATTCCCCTAGATACTAGTATCCTTATAATATACACACATTCATTCTAAATACTCTCAATCCTACCCCACAGACAACATATCACATATAACCTCCACACCAAGTCATCCACGCTCAAAGTAACTTCTCTAAATGTAAAAAGGCTAAACATCCCTGAAAAACGCAGTCAGGTTCTTACTTTAATGCCTAAATTGAAAGCCAATATTGTGTTTCTACAAGAAACACACTTCCGCAGAGACAATGCCCCTAAGCTAACAAATCAATTATTTCCCACCTTCTACCATGCAACTAACCCACTAGCAAAAACGAAAGGAGCCTCAATTCTGATCTCCAAAAACCTCAATTGGCAATTTATCGATTCGCTCATAGACACGGAAGGCACTTTTTAACCACTTAAGCCCCGGACCAATACGGACCATAATGACCAGAGGTGATTTCATAATTTGGCACTGCGCTGCTTTAACTGGAAATTGTGCTGACATGCAATGTTGTACCCAAACGAAATTTGCGTCCTTTTCTTCCCACAAATAGAGCTTTCTTTTAATGGTATTTGATTGCCTCTGCAATTTTTTTTTTTTTGCAATATAAACGGAAAAAGACTGAAAATTTTGAAAAAAATGATATTTTTTATTTTTGTTATAATAAAAATCGAATAAACTCAATTTTAGTCATACATTTAGGCCAAATAGTATTCAGCCACATGTCTTTAGTAAAAAAAAATTCAATAAGCGTATATTTATTGGTTTGCGCAAAAGTTATAGCGTCTACAAACTAGGGTACATTTTCTGGAATTTACACAGCTTTTAATTTATGACTGCCTATCTCATTTCTTGAGGTGCTAAAATGGCAGGGCAGTACAAAACTCCCCCAAATGACCCCATTTTGGAAAGTAGACACCCCAAGGAAATTGCTGAGAGGCATGTTGAGCCCATTGAATATTTGTTTTTTTGTCCCAAGTGATTGAATAATGACAAAAAAAAAAAAAAAAAATTACAAAAAGTTGTCACTAAATGATATATTGCTCACACATGCCATGGTTATATGTGGAATTGCACCCCAAAATACATTTGGCTGCTTCTCCTGAGTACGGGGATACCACATGTGTGGGACTTTTTAGGAGCCTAGCCGCGTACGGGCCCCCGAAAACCAAGCACCGCCTTCAGGATTTCTAAGGGCGCAAATTTTTGATTTCACTTCTCACTACCTATCACAGTTTCGAAGGCCATAAAATGCCAAAATAGCACAAAACCCCCTCAAATTACCCCATTCTGGAAAGTATTTACTGGGAGGCATGTTGAGTCCATGGAATATTTTATATTTTGCCACAAGTTGCGGGAATATGACAAACTTTTTTGTTTTTTTTGCACAAAGTTGTCACTAAATGATATATTGCTCACACATGCCATGGGCATATGTGAAATTATACCCCAAAATACATTCTGCTGCTTCTCCTGAGTACGGGGATACCACATGTGTGGAACTTTTTGGGAGCCTAGCCGCGTACGGGACCCCAAAAACCAAGCACCGCCTTCAAGATTTCTAAGGGCATAAATTTTTGATTTCACTCCTCACAACCTATCACTACCTATCACAGTTTTAAAATGCCAAGATAGCACAAAACCCCCACAAATAACCCCATTTTGGAAAGTAGACACCCCAAGCTATTTGCAGAGACCCATGGTGAGTATTTTACAGCTCTCATTTGTTTTTGAAAATGAAGAAAAAAAATAAATTATTTTTTCAATTTTCAAAACTTTGTGACAAAAAGCGAGATCTGCAAAATACTCAACATACCTCTCAGCAAATAGCTTGGGGTGTCTACTTTCCAAAATGGGGTCATTTGGGGGGGTTTGTGCCATCTGGGCATTCCATGGCCTCCGAAACTGTGATAGGCAGTGAAGAGTGAAATCAAAAATTTACACCCTTAGAAATCCTGAAGGCGGTGCTTGGTTTTCGGGGTCCTGTACGCGGCTAGGCTCCCAAAATGTCTCACACATGTGGTATCCCCGTACTCAGGAGAAGCAACAGAATGTATTTTGGGGTGCAATTCCACATATAACCATGGCATGTTTGAGCAATATATCATTTAGTGACAACTTTTTGTAATTTTTTTTTTTCTTTTTGTCATTATTCAATCACTTGGGACAAAAAAATAAAAAATATTCAATGGGCTCAACATGCCTCTCAGCAAATAGCTTGGGGTGTCTACTTTCCAAAATGGGGTCATTTGGGGGGGGGGGGTTGAACTGTCCTGGCATTTTATGCACAACATTAGGGAGCTTATGTCACACATCATCCACTCTTCTAACCACTTGAAGACAAAGCCCTTTCTGACACTTTTTGTTTACATGAAAACATTTATTTTTTTGCAAGAAAATTCTGTTGAACCCCCAAACATTATACATTTTTTTAAAGCAAAGGCCCGACAGATTAAAATAGTGGGTGTTGCATTTTCTTTTTCCACACAGTATTTGCGCAGCGATTTTTCAAACGCATTTTTTGGGGAAAAACACACTTTTTTTATTTTTAATGCACTAAAACACACTATATTGCCCAAATGTTTGATGAAATAAAAAAGATGATCTTAGGCCGAGTACATGGATACCAAACACGACATGCTTTAAAATTGCGCACAAACGCACAGCGGCGACAAACATACATTTTTAAAAGCCTTTACAGGTTACCACATTAGATTTACAGAGAAGGTATACTGCTAAAATTACTGCCCTCGATCTGACCTTCGCTGTGATACCTCACATGCATGGTGCAATTTCTGTTTACATATGACGCTAGACCGAAGCTTGGGGGTGCTTTGTTTTTATTTATTATTATTTATTTTGCTTTTTTATTTTATTTTTAAACTGTTCCTTCCATATTTATTTATTTTTACAATTTTTATTGTTATCTCAGGGAATGTAAATATCCCCTATGATAGCAATAGGTAGTGACAGGTACTCCTTTTTTGAAAAAAATTGGGGGGTTAGACCCTAGATCTTTCCTCTGCCCTCAAAGCATCTGACCACACCAAGATCGGTGTGATAAAATGCTTTCCCAATTTCCCAATGGCGCTGTTTATATCCGGGGGGGGGACATTCCCTCCCACTGCTTGTAAAATCAGTCTAGAGGCTAATTATCTGCTAGGATTGCTTTTACATGAAAGCCGGCCGCTGGCTGAAAAGAATGATACCAAGATGATACCTAAACCCGCAGGCATCATTCTGGTATAAACATTCAAAGTCCAGCAACATACCAGTACGTTGCTGGTCCTTGTTGGACATGTATTGTAATCTTTTTTTTCATGCAGCCTGTTGGCTGAACGAAAAAAAGAGATTGATTGGTGGGTATGCCCACCATTAGAATACCTCCCTTCATCCACCCACTTCTAATGATGGGCATACAAGCACCATTTATATATGCCGAAACATGGGGGCATCCTCCCGCAAAAAAGTTATGCCGCGTACACACGGTCGGACTTTTCCACGGGCAAGCCTCCGTCGGAATTTCGACCGTATGTACGCGGCATAAAAGGTTATGCTGCGTACACACGGTCAGACTTTTCCACGGGCAAGCCTCCGTCGGAATTTTGACCGTATGTACGCGGCATTAGGAGCAAAATCGCTCCTCCGCCCTTGCTGCCCCCATGCTTCGGCATATATGCTCTTTTTTTAACTGTGGTGGTGAAATCACCTCCTACAGCGTTGGAGTCACGGCTTTATGTATCGTGGGAGCAAACGCTGTTGCTGTCAAGATAAATAGATCCGCGCTGCAACTGAATGGCGTACCTGCTAAGCAAATGATGGTTAACATTAAAACAAAGTAACATTACAGTATAACAGTAAGACCTTACCATACCATACCTGCAAAGAAAATAACAAAAAAAAACCTAGTAAAAAATAAAACTTTTTTTCAACGCAACCTGTGCCTAAAATATATATATGCCGAAGCATGCAGGCATCCTCCCGCAAAAAAGTTATGCTGCGTACACACGGTCAGACTTTTCCACGGGCAAGCCTCCGTCGGAATTTCGACCGTATGTACGCGGCATAAAAGGTTATGCTGCGTACACACGGTCAGACTTTTCCACGGGCAAGCCTCCGTCGGAATTTCGACCGTATGTACGCGGCATTAGGAGCAAAATCGCTCCTCCGCCCCTGCTGCCCCCATGCTTCGTCATATATGCTCTTTTTTTTAACTGTGGTGGTGAAATCACCTCCTACAGCACTGGAGTCACGGCTTTATGTATCGTGGGAGAAAACGCTGTTGCTGTCAAGATAAATAATTCCGCGCTGCAGCTGAATGGCGCACCTGAAAACAAAAAATGACATACCTGAAAAGCAAGCATGATAAAACATTGCAGAATATAATACAGTAAAAAAGAGCAGAACAATAGAGAGAAAATAGAGAGAGAGAGAACAATAAAACGACAACTATTTTTGGTTTTTTTATTTTATATTTTTTGTGTTTTTTGTTTTTACGTTTTATTTTTTATACTTTTTTTTGTAACTTTAACAACTGTAATGGTTCG
This sequence comes from Rana muscosa, assembly GCA_029206835.1. Taxonomy (NCBI): domain Eukaryota; kingdom Metazoa; phylum Chordata; class Amphibia; order Anura; family Ranidae; genus Rana; species Rana muscosa. The sequence continues at coordinate 141,412,061 of CM055126.1, read as the reverse complement.
GGTCTCTCAAAATGCGATGGCATCTTGGGAGACCCTGTGTAAGTGTGTCCTGTTCTGTGCAATGCTGTACCCCTACGCTAAAACTTCACTTTTGAGTGGAAGCGTTCAAAACATTTACCAATGCAAAGACCAGGATTGTCAGGACAGCGTGGACAAAAATAACGGGTGTCACGCCTAAATCCGCGCTTGCTACAGACACAACATCTTTTTTGGGGGGCTCGTTGGGTAGGGGTATTCTCGAGGACATACGGATAATGCCTCTCATGCAGCCGGCTTACTGCATTTGGTTGGGGATGGTGAGGTGCAGAACCGCCTGGATACAGGAGGTCTGTGACTATCTCATCCTGGAATTTTAGGAGAGATAATGTCCCGCCTGAAGCTCTGTATAGCACATGAGCGTTCAGCAAAGCCAATCGAAATAAGGATAGAGACACTTTTTTGTACCAGCGTTTCGCCTTGCGGTCAATTAGATACGGTGCCAACAACTGGTCGTTGAGGTCCACCCCTCCCATATTTTGGTTATATTCGTGGACACAGAGGGGTTTCTCCACAACACCAGTCGCCGTACGAATTTGCACTGTCGTGTCTGCATGAAGGGAGGTAAGAAGGAAAACATTCTTATTATCACTCCACTTCACAGCGAGCAAGTTATTACACTTCAAGCAGGCTCTCTCCCCCAGCCTAAGACGGGAATCTACAAGCCTCTGGGGAAAGCCCCGGCGATTAGGTCGCACCGTGTCACATGCTCCAATCTGATGATCAAACAAGTGACTAAACAGTGGCACGCTCGTGTCATGCCGCGTACACACGATCGATTTTCTCGACAGTGAAAACACCGTCGAGAAAATCGACGGGAAAAACGAGGGAACGGCTTGGTTCCCTACACACGTCCGTTTTTCCCGACATTATGTTTTTGGTCGAGAAAAACGACCGTGTGTGGGCTCCGTAGCAGTGTTTCCCTATGGGAAAACTGCCGCGGAAAAAAACAACGGGAATCACGACGAGAAAAACTAGAGCATGTTCTAATTTTTCTCGTCGTGATTAATGCCGTTTTTCCCGTCGGGAAAAATGACAAAAAGCCCACACACGGTCGTTTTTCTTGTTAAAAAAAAAAATTCATTTTTCCAGACGGGAAAAATTATCGTGTGTACGCGGCATAATAATTGTCCACATACAAGTGGTACCCCTTTCCGAATAAGGGTGACACCAAGTTCCACACTATCTTGCCAGCGCTCCCTATGTAATCTGGGCAGTTGATCGGCTCAACCTGACTATCTTTTCCCTCATAAACCGTAAAGCTCCATACATAGCCTGTTGCCCTGTCACAGAACTTATAGAGCTTGACCCCGTATCTGGCACGCTTGCTGGGAAGGTACTGCTTGAAAGACAAGCGGGCAGAAAATTTAATCAGGGACTCATCAACGCAGACAACTTGATCGGGAATAAACAAGGCTGCAAAACGTTCGTTGAATGGGTTTATGAGGGGCCAAATTTAGTAGAGTCGGTCGTATTCAGGGTCTCCACGTGGACGACAAAGTTCATTGTCGTTGAAATGCATGAACCACAAGATCTGCTCGTATCGTTTCCTGGGCATGGAGGCAGAGAACACGGGCATGTGGTCAATTGGGTGCGTGGACCAATAAGCACGCAATGACGGGAATTTATGTGTGCCCATGTTGAGGGAAAGGCCCAGAAAGGTCTTAAATTCGGAAACCGTAATTGGTTTCTAATCTTTGGCAATGGAAGGCAACTGGGGATTAGCGGCGCTGAATTGACCAGCATATAAATTACTCTGGTCCACAATAGATCTATAGAGATCTTCCGTGAAAAACAGCGAATAAAAATCAATTTGCATAAAATCAGCTGTTTCCACCTGAATACCGGGTTGGGCAGTGAATGGGGGAAGTACGGGTTCTGCAGAAGTGGTGGGGACCCAATCAGGATAGGCAAATTCTGCAGGAAGGGCACTATGGGCACGACGGGCCTGCCTTTGTCTTCTTCTTGGTGGCAGCGGGACACTACTTGTGCTTGCCCCCTCGCCAGCTTGAACTGCACTTATGGGACTCGCCACGTCACCACGTGATACTGCAGTGCTGGATGTACGCCCAGGCTGTACTAGGCCGCTGGTGCTTGCCAATTCACTAGAAGGAATAGCGGCGCTAGTACTACTCTGCTCCATGATACGAGAGCCCTTGCAGTTCTTGCTCCTCAACAACCTCAGAAGATCGGGATCGGGTACGCCTGACCTTAGCAGGGACCTCATCTTCGTCGTCAGAGCTATCTGACATGGAGCCGCTGACTTCACTGTCTTCTACGGGAATATATTCTGAGCCTGAATCTGACAGATGCGTGGCCTCCTCTTCACTATCTGTCATGCTCAGAATCTAGTAGGCCTCTTTACTAGTGTACCTTCGATTTGCCATTTTGGGCTCTAAATTTAGGGGTACACTAGTAAGATTCACAGGTAAAAAAGCACCTGACTGTCAGCAAATGTATCAAACGCTTCAAAAAAAACTGTTAGCGGTCGCAGGGATCAGGACTGTCTCTGCGAACACTGCAGTTATGTGTGTTGTGTTTGGTAAGTTACAGTGATCGATCAATACTGCACTTGGGTGGGCTGGGCTGGGCGGAGGGGCTAAACGCAGGTGCTAGCAGGTATCTGGGCTGATCCCGCTAACACTGCAGTTTTGGGAACCCTAAACAGCTGGGGACGCTAGTATAGATCTGATCAGATCAGATATTGATCTGTTCAGATACTATACCACTAAGGGAGGTGTATGCTTTGCGCGTGGGTGTTAGCGTTACTGGCACTAACCTAACGCTGCCTGGGGCGACGCAGACCCTCTCTGGCGCTAAAACCTAATTGATATCAGCCGCCGGGCGATCAGGGGGTTAAACCTTTATTGGGTTATATATGGCGGGTGCCCTGATGCTATAAAAAGCAAACTAACCAACCAGCGTCACCCGTAACACTTATATGGTGATCACTGGTGAAAGGGTTAACTAGGGGCAATCAGGGGGTTAAAACCTTTATTAGGTTATATATGGGGGTACCTGACACTATATAAAAACCTGACGGGTAACCTAAATAACTAAATAACTAACTGGCTAACCAGTGTCACCAGTGACACTTATACAGTGATCACTGGTGAAAGGGTTAACTCTAGGGGCAATCAGGGGGTTTGTCATGGATATGCAGTAGTGTTTGTCTGTCAGCTTACCTTCCTTCCTATGTGTTCATCTTAGAGGCCTGAGCCCTTTCACCTGGCTTCCTTTATAATCTCCTCCCAGCCAGACTCCACCCCAGGCCCTATCACAGAACACTATATTAACCTGTGCACTGCAAGCTTTGTTAGGCATTGTGTGTTTGGGTTCCTGCCTGCCGTGTGCTACGTCTGTCTCTCTGTTACGTTATTGGCTTGTCCCCGACTATCCCTGTCTGCTCGTGACCCTTGACCTTTGGCTCGTTCTTCGTTATCCTTGTCTGCTTGTGGCCCCTGACCTTCAGCTTGTTATTCGGTTCTCTCTTATTGTGTGCTGCTGCTTCCCCTCTTTTCCCCTTATCCTACGGGGCGTGAGCTAGGAAACTCCAGGGGCCGCGACCTGGTCCCAGCCTGCAGCTAACATCCTCACCACTAGAGGCCCTGGAGAAGACCAGCTGGGTCTTAGACTCCGCGCCCTGGGGAATCTTGGCTCTAACTTCCGTTAGGATCCCGGTTGTGCTCCTCTGGTCCCGCTTTCCACAACCACCCAGTTTCCTATCCGCAGAAGCCAGCCATAGGGTTCACTACCTGTCTGATCGGGCTGATCGGGCTAAGGTAGCCTATATCATTTCCCTCCTCTCTGGTGAAGCTTTAGCCTGGGCAGCCCCTCTGTGGGAACTGAATGATCCAGTGGTTTCTAGCCTGTCTGGCTTCTTGAAACTTTTTCGGAATATCTTCGAAGAACCGGCTCGTGTCTCTTCAGCGGCCAGCGCCCTTTTACGTCTCCGCCAAGAGTCTGCTTCTGTGGGACAGTATGCCCTTCATTTCCGCATACTGTCGGCTGAGTTGAGCTGGAACAATGAGGCCTTAGTCGCAACCTTTTTGCATGGCCTGTCTGATAGAGTGAAGGATGAATTAGCAGGAAGAACCATCCCCACTGATCTGGCCGGCGTTATCTCCTTGTGTAACCAGATCGATATTCGCTTTCAGGAGAGGACCTTAGAAAAGCAACGCCAGCACTCCTTGGTTCTTAGTCAGCCTGAGCTCCCCTCTCTTCGACCCGTAGAGCATCTCCTACCAGCTGAGGAACCCATGCAGCTGGGTCGGACCAGGCTATCCCCCGAGGAACGTGCTAGGCGCAGAACTCTTGGTCTGTGTCTTTACTGTGGGGGCAAAGGTCATTTTCGTGACACTTGCTCTCTTTGTCCAGAAAAACGTTCGGGTCCACTTCATCTGGAAAGTGGAGTATTGGACCCAGAAATATCACCTTCCCCTTCTCGTCTTCTGCTTTCTGTGTTCCTTCATGTTGGTGCTTCTTCTCATTCGGTCTCAGCATATCTGGATTCCGGAGCCGCTGGTAATTTTATGGACTGGGAAATCGCATCGTCCATGAGACTTACTCTTTTGCCCCTCACCACACCATTGGTGGTCTTGGCGATTGATGGTACTGTTCTCCCAGGGGGACCTATCCGCTTCCAGACCCTTCTTGTTAAGATGTCGGTAGGGACACTCCACCAGGAGTGGATATCCTTCCTCATCTTACCCAAGGCCTCAACGCCTATAATTTTGGGTCTCCCATGGTTACAGCTCCATTCTCCTCATGTGGACTGGACTACTGGACAGATCCTGGCTTGGGGTCCCTCCTGTTCCTCGTCCTGCCTACCCAAGGTTGCCCCCTGTGAATCTGAGCCGGTCATTCATTCCAGGTTGCATAACCATTTACATTTCTCTGTCCCTAACCACCCTTGGACGCACAGCCAGGCTAGCTTGTCTACAAGTCCTGCAGTCGCTACGTCTTGCGATGCGATTCAGGTAGTCGCTACACCTGACTCAGCTATTCACTCTGCCTCTGTACTAGTTATGCCAGTCCAGCCCATGCCCAGTGAGCCTCCTACTTTTTCTTGTTCGGGACATTCTGCTTGTCCTTCAGCTACTCAGTTTGACTCCGGCGACATGTCACCTTCTAACCAACCTGACTTCAGGGTTCCACTGACATCTGCCCAGTCTGATGGTCCTGTGCAAGATGACCAGTTCCCCTTTAAGGGTCTAGGGGACCCTCCTCAGATTCCTGTTGATCCTCTCATGCCCTTGCTTATTCCTAGAGAGCCTTTGGTCCTCAATAGATCTTCTTGTCATCTCCCTACCTTGTTTTCGGTCTCTGAGGATAATCTTAAGTACGAGGTTAGACAAGTTCTGGATTCTCGGCTCTGCAGAGGCATTCTTCAGTACCTTGTGCATTGGAGAGGTTTTGGTCCTGAGGAGGCGTCTTGGATCGCTGCATCTGATGTCGCTGCACCTCATCTGTTGAGAAGGTTTCATCAGAGATTTCCCTTTAAGCCTGGGCCCAGGCGGGGGAGGGCCCATAAGAGGGAGGGTACTGTCATGGATATGCAGTAGTGTTTGTCTGTCAGCTTACCTTCCTTCCTATGTGTTCATCTTAGAGGCCTGAGCCCTTTCACCTGGCTTCCTTTATAATCTCCTCCCAGCCAGACTCCACCCCAGGCCCTATCACAGAACACTATATTAACCTGTGCACTGCAAGCCTGCTTTGCTGATCAACGTGTTTGTTAGGCATTGTGTGTTTGGGTTCCTGCCTGCCGTGTGCTTCATCTGTCTCTCTGTTACGTTATTGGCTTGTCCCCGACCATCCCTGTCTGCTCGTGACCCTTGACCTTCGGCTCGTTCTTCGTTATCCTTGTCTGCTTGTGGCCCCTGACCTTCAGCTTGTTATTCGGTTCTCTCTTATTGTGTGCTGCTGCTTCCCCTCTTTTCCCCTTATCCTACGGGGCGTGAGCTAGGAAACTCCAGGGGCCGCGACCTGGTCCCAGCCTGCAGCTAACATCCTCACCACTAGAGGCCCTGGAGAAGACCAGCTGGGTCTTAGACTCCGCGCCCTGGGGAATCTTGGCTCTAACTTCCGTTAGGATCCCGGTTGTGCTCCTCTGGTCCCGCTTTCCACAACCACCCAGTTTCCTATCCGCAGAAGCCAGCCATAGGGTTCACTACCTCGCGGTGCACTCCTGTCCCCCTACGGTGTGCATCTGTCACCTGGCCACAGGTGACCCTGACAGGGTTAAAATAATATATGGGGGTACCTGACGCTATAAAAACCTGTGGTCGAACCTAAAAATAAATAACTGGCTATCTAGGGCACCACCGGCACTAATACAGCGATCGGAAAAACGATCGCTTAGTGACGCTGGCATTAGGAGGTAAAAGGGTTACCTGGGGGGCGATCAAGGGGTTAAACCTTTATTAGGGGGGGTTAGGGGGCTACCCTGGACCTATAGGGGCCTAAACCTAACTGCCCTGCAACTTTTTACTGTCACAAATGACACTGATTGCAGTGATCAGTAAAAAAATGACCACTGCAAACGGTGCACTGTGACTGGGGTTACTGGGGGTGATCTGGGGGGTGATCTGGGGGTGACTGGGGGATGTAAGTGTGCCTACATGTACTGGTATCAGTGTAGTGTTGGTGCACTTACTGTGAGATGTCTTCTCTCCTCGCGCTGGATCGAAAAGTCCGCCGCATGGAGAGATGACATCACTTCCTCTGCCTGTGTTTACATTACACAGGCAGAGGAAGATTCTCATTCGCCGGGAGCGATCGCAGGGGGTGGCCGGAAACGAATGGCCGTCCCCTCATCACGGATCGCTCCCGAACAGATAACCACCGCTCACTGTATAGAAGGGGGGTCCGATGGGACCCCCCAACTATACGAAGGCAGGCACATACAGGTGCGTGATTGTGCCTGTCCGTGCCATTCTGCCGACGTATATATACAGTGAGCGGTCATTAAGTGGTTAAAAGGTATGATACAAAACCAACCTGTAACTCTGGCTAACATTTACAGCCCCAATTTTGCAAAAGTCAGTTTTTCAAAACAATTTTCCAACTCCTAGCAGATTTTCAGGCAGGCCTAACTATCCTCGGGGGGGGGGGGGACTTTAACGTGGCACTATACCCACTACTAGACACCTCATCAGGCTCCACATCTTTACCTTTTAGAGCCCTACGTCAAATTAAAATACAAATCCAGGAGCTACTTTTGTACGACTCATGGCGTACTCTCTATCCCAATTGATAAGATTACACGTTCTTCTCTACCCCACACAATAAATACTCTAGAATTGACTATCTGTTTCTGTCCCAAAAAGATCTGCCCTTTCTATCCCATGCAACTATTGAACCGATGCGCCTATCCGATCATCACTGATCATCACCCAATTACCATGACACTGACCTTCCCAGACAATAATCCTTTCAATCCTTACAAAGATTTGTCATTTAGACTCCTCCTTATTAACACTGGAAACTGATATCAAATACATTCACAAAGGCATTCACAAATTATTTTCGGACAACGAATCATGTGAGACAGCGCTGCTTACCCATTGGGAAGCTCACAAGTGCGTCATATGGGGAAAATTACTCACAGTTAAAACCTCCCGCAGGAGGGCTCAACGAGCCACTACCGCAGACTTAATCGACAAAATTAAAGCCTTAAGCCTCGTACACACGGGCGGGAATCCCATCGAAAAAAAAAACTATGGTTTTCTCAACGGGATACCTGGCAAGCTTGTCTTACCAAGCCCTGTGTACACACGCGCCATTCAAAAGAACCACCGTTTTTTTGAATGGCAAGAACGCAGTGACGTCATCGACTAAGACGAGCCGGCGCTCGTCACATTCGATGCCGTCGCCGCCATCTTGCTACACCCTATACTACCCTTGTATACTACCGCGCATCCATCAAAGTCTCATCGAGCATGCGCGGGTTTCCCTGGACAGGCAAGCATACAGACGACCGGGCTTCTCGGCAGGAAACACTCTGCCGAGAATCCCGACGAGAAAAATAGAGAGCAGGTTCTCTATTTTTCTCGTCGAGATTCCCGGCAGTTTTCCTGCCGAGAAACCAAACACACAAACGTTTTTCTCGGCAAAAAGCTCTTCCAGCTGTTTTTTTGCCGAGAAAACCGGTCGTGTGTACGAGGCTTTAGAGCTTGCTCACAAGCAGTCACAAGCACAACAGAGATATCACAAACTCACACAAACCAGGAAACTCTTATTCAAATAACTAAATTGCAAAACACAACTTAATTTTTTCTACATCAAAAACTATTTTACTAATTTGGAAACAAATGTGGGAAATATTTAGCAAAAGCTATCCAAACGAAAAAAGCAAACACCAACATTCATACCCTCAGAGAAGACCCAAAGTCACTTCACCAGACATAGCAGCCCAATTTGAAGCCTAGTACTCTGAATTAAATAACCTTAAAACCACTCAATGGAAAAAACACTTAACTCCTTAAACAAAGCATTACTACAAACAGCAGACACAGTCGCTCTGTGACGCAGAGCATTCATCCGTAAAAACAACTCGGGCTGGTTTAATGACACTCTTACTCTACTGAAGCAAGAACGCAGAAGAACTGAAGGAGCCTGGAGAAGAAACCCAACTGAGGAAAACCACACAAACTACAAAGCACTCACTAAGAAATATCACAAAGCAATTTTCAAAGCAAAAAAGGAACATTTCTCAAACACCATCTAAAAAGCCCTAAACGGACCTCGTGAACTCTTCAAACTAGTCACTCGGACTATGAACCCCACCTGCCTAGAGCCTCCAGCAAATGAAACCCAAGAGTTCTGTAATGAGCTATCGGATTTTTCTATCGACAGAATCGAAAACATTCGGGAAACAATTCAACAGAAAAAAACAATCAACCTCACTCAGCCAAAGCAAACAGAGGAAATCAATACGAATATTATACAATTGACCAAATTTTCGCTGGTCCCGATCACCATTAGCACCACCAAAAACATCATCAGAAGCCTCAGAGACAGCACATTACCAAATGACATAATTTCTACAAAACTCCTGCAAGAATGTTTAATAGTTCTGATTACATTTGCCCTGGGGTAGTAATAATTCCCCTAGATAGCTAAAGTGGCACATCCTAATTGAATGTATAGAGCTATATGAAAAAATTGACTTTTTAGACACTAATATAAAAAAATAACAAATTTTATTATTGCACAATAGTACAAATGATACAAATATGTATCCTTGGAATACATGAAAAAACATTCTAAAATTAGAAATCATAGACATTAACCATAGTAGGACACTTAATGGTACATATTACTCATTCCATGGGTGTATATAAAGGATCTGCCCACTTGAGTTTGCAGAGAAAAGGAGTGTCCACAAAATAGAATTCCATAAATTTCTTGGAAATTTAAAAGTTGCTCGACATGTTTTGCGATTATCTGCAAATCGCTTCTTCAGGAGCTTCTAAATTTCAAATAGAGACTATAGTTTGAAAATACATCATATACATACAATACAGTTTTACTTCTCATAAGTGTCAAACATTATATCCAACACCTGACTCTTACCCGAAGTATCCTATTGGGATTGCCTGATGCAGTCGCTTCACCTCCCCCTTGTGTCTCAACCTAAACTCATGCCCAATGGGGCGTCCCACCAGACTGGAATACCAGAGGGGAGTAGCGAGTGGCGGGAATATGGGGATGCACCGGGTAACTATGAAACAAACCAACATTAACTATCAAAAACCTGCAGGTGCCCTCAAGCTATCCTGATGAAATTAGCTAATAACTTACTTGTGGTAAAGAGGTAGTATATATAGTGAGTAGGCTCACAGCACAGTTGGATGGTCATCCAGAGGGAAAGTCATGCAAGGAAAACACATATGTGGAACCTAGGTAGGCTGAAAAAAATTAGCGTCAATCTCTCAGCGTGCCTATTGTCACTTAATATATAAAAAATATATATAAAAATTACGAAAATTACAAACATTGTTGAACTACAGCGTGTACCTTGTGGTAATAGAGACCCTGAGTGGAAATGTCCCCATCCAGTGTAGCGGGTTAATGAAGGTTAGATAAGTTGGTACCAACCGACCAGCTAATCGTCAACTGTAACCACAAAACATAGGAAATGAGAGAATTCTCTCTCAGCATAGGCGTTTTTAGGAGCAAAATAACAATTGATAATTACCTTGCAAGATTGACTGGCAGGGGAAACAGAGCTAAGGTGATCAAGGTACACTGCTCATGGTCTAATGGCCATATCCCCTATCTGTATAAAACATAAGGGAATTGTAAGTGCCAAAGGGATTACTAGTAGAATATAGAGTAAGGATGGATGACTTCTAGTGTATTACCTTAGACTGCAAGACTCCTCATAAAGTGACCTCCGTTCCCGTGCTGGTAATGCCGCGAGCGACAGCTCTCCACGGTGGCATCTGAACACCGGGGAGAGCGCCTCGCTTAAATATGCATCCCGATCACGTGACTGTCCGAACGTCGGACGTCACGCGAGCCAGCCGAGGTGGCGCACTCCACGTCCATGCCTGACGGCGCCTGTGTCAGGGGGAACTGCTGGCAAGCCCGGTGCGCAGGTAAGGGCGGAAGTGCGACCTGAGACGCATGATGTTAGCGTCATGGTGCCGTCAGGATACTGCCAAGCCTGTGATAGGCGTGGATGTGTATCCAACGGCTTGGGTGGCCACATATTCCCCTCGCTATCCATCTGGAGCCAGCCAAGGGAGAAGGGTGGTTTGTATAAGAGGCATCAGGAGGTGGACAAATGGATCAGGCAAAATAAAATACATAACACATGCTAATAAAATGCCAACCAGGTGGCCGACTACAAATTAACAACAAAACAATGATGCTTTGTATAAGATGAATAATAATATATGAGACTTGAAAAACAGCTATATTGGGAAAAAAAACAACAACAATAGAATAGAATAATTCGCTACAAATGAATGCCAATCAGTAACCAATTGTCCCAAATAACCATGTGACAGCAATGCACTTCGGCATCGGGTAAGTGTGCCGCATATGCCTACTGGGCATATTGCCATCTGGAGTGTTACTGGAGGGAACGTCCCGTGCAACCATGGAGTGGTAAAAATGTAGTACCACTAAACTCATACCATACAGGTATTCTGTGGTGTGGCCCTTATAAAAAGGGCCGATAGGACAATACCTCATTGATACCTGGTGGTTTTGTTGCTTCAAGGCGTTCTATCCAAAAAGTTTATTTTTGGAGTATGCGTTTATCCCAATTGCCGCCTCGAGTGTCTTGTGGGATTACCTCTAATATCATAAATTTGACCATGGAAGTATCAAACCTATGATATAATCCCAGATGGCGGCTTACTGGTGTAATCATTTTTGCGAACTGTGAATAATAAATGTGGTCATATATGCGTTCGTTGCTTAAATTGACGAATGGTCTTCCCTACATAAAAAGCGCTGCATCTGCAAATCATGAGGTACACTACCCCTTCTGTGTTGCATGTGGCATGAAAGCGTGGACGAAAATTCTCGCCGTTGGGCAGTTTGAATTTTGTACCTGGTAGTACCCAGGGACAGTAGGTACATTGTCCACAAATGAAAAGGCCTCGGCCTGTATTTATTTGATCGTAATTTGGTTTGTACTCACAAGTAGTCAATCTACTGCCAATGGACATGGCCCTTCGAAACACTATTTCTGGTGTGTTTCTGACATATTTGCCTACTGTTGTGTCTTCACTGAGTAGATGCCAGTGTTGCTCTAAACATGTTCGTAGGGACTTATGCTGTGCAGAATATTTGGTTATAAATTTGGTAGTCTGTTGATCCGTGTTGATCTTAGGTCTAGAATAGAGTAAGGATGTTCTCTCTCTTCCATTGGCTTTATTGTAGGCCCTTCGAAGGAGGCTCTTACTGTATCCTCGTTTGAGCAGTCTGTTGCACAGCTTGCCTGCCTGCTGCCGGAAATCTGCATCGTAGGTGCAGTTTCTGCGTAGGCGGACGTACTGTGCATAGGGAATGCTGTGCACCAGGGACAAGGGATGTCCACTGTTGGCATGCAGCAATGTGTTACCAACTGTTGGTTTTCGATAAAGTTTAGTAACTATGTTGTTAATAGGGTCCCTGTAGATGAGCAGATCTAGAAATAAAATAAACTGTGGGTGACAATCAAAGGTGAATTTTAGATTGTAATTGTTCACATTGAGTTCTCGTAGGAACTCGTTGAGAGAGGGCAGGGTGCCAGTCCATATAACGATAATATCATCAATGTACCTGAACCAGCACATTGTCTGGTCCAGGTACTGTCGATATTGTTCACTAGAAAAAATCTCTCGTTCCCACCCCCCCAGGTACAGGTTGGCGTATGCCGGTGCACAGCATGTGCCCATTGCCACGCCCTGTACCTGGAGGTAGTGGGAACCGAGAAATGAAAAATAGTTGTGTTTCAAAATGAAAGATAACAATTGGACTAGAAAGGACTGTAATTTCCATTGTCTATGGTCCTGCTCTTTTAAAAACGTTTCAACGATTTTCAGGCCTAAATCGTGTGGTATGCTTGAATACAGCGCTTCCACATCGATTGTAATGAAAATTGCCTCCAATGGAATGGTGAGGCCATCCAATTTTCTGAGGAGGTCAGATGTGTCTCGCACATATGATGGTAGTCTGGTCACATGGGTCATGAGGAAGAAATCAATAAATCCACTGGCATCCTCCGTCATAGAGCCTATGCCGGAGATGATAGGTCTGCCTGGTGGCTTGTTTTGGTTTTTATGGATTTTGGGAATCGCATAGAAAATGGGCTCTCTAGGGAAGGCTATGTTGAAATAATCATATGTAGATTTGTCAATAAGTGCTGCTGTGTAGGCCGTATAGATTAGCAATTTAAATTCTAATTTGAATTGTGCTATGATTTCAGGGGTAATTGGTCTATACCATTCAGGATTGTTGAGAATGTCAAAGCACATGATCTCAAACTGTTCACAGGTTTGTAAAACGATATTACCACCTTTGTCAGATGCTTTTATCACGGTATCTTTCCTTGTTTGCAAACTTTTAAGGGCTTGTTGTTGTTTCATAGGTAAATTCGTAGGTATAGGCACAGTTGGCATATTCTTGATTTCCCGAACCATGGCTATCAAGAATGCTGCCACCCGTGGGTTGGTGTTTAAATCAGGGAATTGATCAGACTTGTTTTTGAAAACAGTTTTTTTGGTTTTCAGAAAGGCTGGCTGGCTAGCATCAGTTGGTTGTGTGCTGGTCGGTTGCGTACTGCTTGGGTCTGAGTTCTCATCCAGCAAGAGCATTAAATCCTTGAGTGCTCTAAAATCTCTCATTGTGAATTTTTTCATTTGTTCAGAGAGATCCTTTTCGGCCCGAAGTCTTTGCCTATCGGGATCGAAGGTGTGATTGTAGGTAGGTTTCCTTGCGAACAAGTAGAGGTCTTTGATGACCTCATACTTGCCCATGGTTGTGCTAGGACAAAAACTGAGACCTAATTTCAGTACCGTCAACTCATCATGTGAGAGAGGATATGGAGTTAAATTAATTACACTCAATTCTTCATCGCTGATAGATTGAGTGAATTCCCCCCTAATGGGGTAGGGGTCGTGGTTGGTCTGGTTTGGTTTATAGAGGTTCCCAGAGGACCAATGGTACCTCCTCCTGCCCCTCGTGCTAAAGTTGAAAAAGTGCTGGTAGTTTGTGAATTTTGCAGTGTAGTTTGTGTGTGCAGTTGTTGTACTGATTTTGCCGCGATTGGGCACATATAAGCATATTGGGACAGATCACAACTAGGTGCTTTACCTTCACCTCTACTCTGACCACCCTGTGCATGTGTTTGTGAAGGTGTAAAGCCTGCTGTGTTGGTTGGTTTTTTCTTAGTGTAGGGAGTGACAGGGTACCCACCACCATGATGACCCCGCCTACGTGATCCATTAGAGGAGTGTGCCTTAAGCCCCGTACACACGATCGGTTTAACTGATGAAAACCGTCCGATGGATGGTTTTCATCAGACAAACCGATCGTGTATGGTACCCATCGGTCTTTTTTCCATCGGTTGGAAAAAATAGAACTTGTTTTAAAATTTTCTGATGGATAAAAAACCGATGGGAATTTCCGATCGTCTATGGGCAAGTCCATCGGTTCAAAAACCCACGCATGCTCAGACTGAATTAGGAGACGGGAGCGCTCGTTCTTGTAAAACTAGCGTTCCTAATGGAGAGAGCACATTCGTCATTCTGCAAGTTATTGCTTCGTTTAATGCAGCGCATGTTTTTTTGCTTTCCAACGGTCTTTTAAATGTCATTTTGGCAGCAGAACTTTCTCATGAGTTCTGACAAACGTATGTCTTTCTTTTATCTTGTGATTTGAGGAATAATTATTAAAATTCTTCAAGGCCGACCTCACAAATTCCCCCTTTTTTTTTTTGGTCTTTAATTTTGTTGTGCATTTTTGGGTGTGTCAATTTCTCAGAACAACATAATATTTTATTTTTCACAAATCATGGAGGTTGGTGTCCCTTGTTATTAATTACACATTGTATTTATGCAATCTTATTGCTACTTCACAAAAAAAACACATCAGGCATGTAGGTTTGCTGAAATCAAATTTCCCTTTATTTCGGAAATAAACAAAACAAAAACCGAAGGGCAACTATTCCCAAATTAGCAGAGAATATAAAGTCATTAGATCCCAAATGCAGACCTGACTATGATCAATAATAAAATCAACAACAGCATGAAATCAGGAGCAGCATCCAAAGACATACATCATCCCAAGCTGTGGTACTCCATCAACCTTCAATTTCTGAATGAGCAGCTCGAGGCCAGGGAATCACCTCCTGCTCTTCCTTGTAGCCTTCCTTCCACGCCTCTCTGCAGCGTTCTCTCCATGGCCCCGTCCACGCACCCTTGCAGGCTGGGCCACTGTGGGTGGTGATGTGGCAGGAGGAGGAGGAGAGGGATTGGGCTGATGTGAGATATGGGTGGCCTCAGTCAGCTGTCCCCTCGCCCCCATGTGTACGGCCATATAGATGAGATGCTCACAGAGGGCCCGTTGTCCCGCCTCCATTCTGAGCAGCTTATCCGCCAGATAGGTGCTAAACCCCTCCGTAGGGTTGAGGGGGGCCCTCATAATGGCAGCAGCCTCCTGAATCATCTTTAGTGACTCCTCCTCCACTTGTGTCATCCGCCGTTGTTTTGGCGGTCTGACGTGGAGGGGAGCCACTTGGGAGACGGTGCTGCCACTAGGCCTGGGGACCTGCTGAGTACCACTGGGCCCTGCCTCCTCCTGCCTGTCACACTCCTGACCCTCTTCCTCCTGGCTTGCCTCATCCTGTTTATAAAATAAAATGAAAAATTCTATTATTTGAGGAATCGATCACACACAATTTTGAACTCAGTACTGGGTTTTTTTTGAGGGGGGGGGGGGATGGGATCCTTTATGGCTAATCAAAACAGTTCAACTCAATATTACTTAGTGGACAATAATTATGATCAAAAATACTACACCAGGCTGAAGATGTGAAGATCTGGCTCTTTTAGCTCGGGAGGCTCCTCCTCCGCCTCTGCAGGGGTGGAGGGAAAGGTGGAAGGAACGCTGGAGGGAAGGGTGGAAGGAAGGGTTCAGGGAAGGCTGGAAATAGATTCCCTGGCCTTGATCTGGTCATCCAGAAATTGGAGATGTCTGTAGTACCACAGCTTGGGCTTTACTACATCGTCGGCTGCTGCTCCTGATCTCTTGGACTGGCGCACTTCCTTGTATTTTTTTTTTATAAGAATTGCGCAGGTTGTTGATTTTATTATTGATCATTGCGTAGTCTGCATCTTGGATCCATGGCTTCATATCCTCTGCTAATTTGGTAATAGTTGCCCGTCGTACATCACTTTTGTGATACACAGGGTGTTTGAGCTCCCACAGGTTGCGCTGTTCCTTATACTTTTCGATAAAAATCAGCATCACCTCCGGCTCTCTTAGTTTATGCATCTATTTGGATCAGCAAGTACAAAAAAAAATAAAAAAAATAAAAGGATCAGAATTGTTTCTCCTCAACTTATCACAATATTGCCCTTTACAATCACGACCCATTAATATGCCACTGCAGGCCCGAGTTCCCTTCTTACCTTAGTTCACTTCGTTGGTTCACTTCCGGTCGTCCTTACTCCGCGCATCCCTAATAACTTCTTTCCCCTTTTTATACCCTGCGCATGCGTGTAACTCCGCCCTCGTCGCCCGCCCATGACGGACTTTTTCCGCATTTCCCCGCCCCTTAACGATCGGCGCACAGTGTGAGACGGCGACATGTCGCAGACACAGGTGGCTTCTTTAGTAGAAATTACTGACGAGGAAAGCCCGGAGGCGGAAACGTCCCGATCCTGTAAAAAAAGATACAAGGCGACTAATATGTCTTTTTCCGAGATGGCGGAGATGGTGGACATTCTGCGGAGGAAGGATTACGACGGCAAGCATGGCCCATACGACACCCCTAATCTCCGGAAGTCACAAATTATGGACAAAGTGGCGAAGAGTCTCTATAAAAAATATGGGGTCAGGAGATCCAAGGAACAACTCCGTAAAAGGTGGTCAGACCTCAAGATCAGGGAGCCGGAGCAGTATAAGAAGCTTTTAAAAAGCATAGAAAAAAGTACGTTTATTTTACTGTGTTCTTTCACATTGTAATATGTATTCTTCCATGTTTTGCAACATGTGCTTGGCTTGACTGGGTTCACATTTTTAAATCTCATCTTTTATGTTAAGTGGAGAGTCCACTTATTTGCAAAATGTGTTGACCAAAAACTTGCTGCTCTTCCCCCAAACATGTTTGGCACATATGCACGTAAACTACATGTGGGCATGCCTCATTTTACTTCAACAATGTTTATCTACACATTGTTGGCTAGATGATGTGTTGTAAGGAAAACTAGAATGTGAATGAAAGGATAATCTGTATTCAGGGTAAAGGAGATGACACTCCAGCAGTTGTGTACTCTTTTTTGTTCTTCATCAAGATACTATACTCTGGGCCACATAACCAAATTTCTTAACGGTGTCACACACAGGTGGTCCAGTGGATACCTTGGTGGTTATCCAAGTGTATTTGTGAGTGTCCTCAAAAATAACATGTTGCTTTGTTGAGTTTGCAAGATCACATATGTTCATGTTGGAACTCAGGGCCAAATATCAATTGTACCCCACTTCAAAACATTGAGAATCCCTTTGCAGGCCTTTAAAAAGTCTGTGTGCTAAAGTATACATTATTTTTTAAATTCCCATAGGGGAGAGGAGACTGGGAGGACACCATGCTCATGAGACGAGGAACCCAACACCACAGAAACTCCCCGAAGATCCCAAAGCAGACCAAGATCAGCAGGTTCAGGAAGCGGAGGTGGAGGAAGCGGAGGTGGAGGAAGGGGAGGTGGAGGAAGGGGAGGTGGAGCTTATCAGCACAACAGGTCAGTGTCTGTCACCACAACTTCAAGGTAAATACAGATGTAGGCCTGCCTAGTTTAAAAATTTTGGTTTCTTTTTAGGGACTGAACGTGGGGGTGTGTCAGGAAGTCCAAATCCGCCATTCTCGAGTGCCAGCGCCAAAATAATCATTCAGGAAATCATGGAATGCAGTAGCGAAATGGACATTATGAGAAAGAGAATGATTGTGATTGAGCAAAAATATAAAAACATGATAGATATTTTGGGGAGAATAGTGTGAACCCCTTTTTGTGTGTTTTGTTATGCGTCTGAAATTATCTCTGGGATTTCCACCAGCCCAAATGTGAAGATGCACACACTGACTCAACATGTGCTATCTGCCGTCACAGGATATCTATGTCCCTGTTTTGGGGGTGCAACCTCTTCCTCCCTCCTCAAGTAGGTGAGAGGAAGGGTTTTCACCCCCAAAGCACGTCCATTGATCCCCCATGATGGCAGATAGCACATGTTTACCTTAGCCAATGGATCATGTTGAAGATACCCATTTGAGCCCCAAAAATAAAGTGTGGTTCTTCACATTTGGGATGGATCAGGGGTAACATCACCCCATCTCCTGTTTGTATTTTTCACTGTGTTATTTTCTTCCTTTTTTTGCAAAAAAAAATGGCTTTCGACCCATGCATGTTTCTGCAAATAAAGCCGCACCACAAAAAAAAGGCTAGTATTTCGAAAAGAATAAAAAAATGTGGTGCAATCAATAAAAAGATTTGGGAAGTGTAAAAAAGGTGTGCCTTGTTCTTTCTATGCTCAAGAGCAGTTCTGAAGATGCAAAAACAGTGTTTTTCCCTCTGAGTTTTGAGGCTATTTACTAAGGACAAATACACTTGGCACTACTAGAACCTGGGAGACACATAAACCCAAAATACAAGAATGACAACACAAGTTTGTAGGAATTCAAATTTTTTGCTTTATTTTAAAAAGGTAAAATCCTCGGTCAGATGTGGTCTGGCATTGCGATGGCCCCCCTACCCGTGAAGTACTCTACGTATTTCTGGCGTACTTCACGGGCACTTTGGGGGGCCAAGCCAGTACGGGCAGTGCTGAGGCCGGTCAGATTAATCAGTTCTGATGGACCGGCCTCAGGCCCAAACGATGAGACATAATTTGTCGCAAATTTGCGTAGAAAATTGTGCAACAAGCAGCAGCAGTAGACGATGTGGTTCAGTTTATAATCCGCCAAATGTATCGCTGTCTGGAACAGGCGGAACCGGCTGGCCATTATCCCGAAGGCATTTTCCGCAACTCTCCGGGCTCTGGCCAGCCGGTAATTAAAAACCCTCCTCTCCGGGGTGAGGGTGCGTTGGGGAAACGGCCGCATCAGGTGTGGTCCTAGTCCAAAAGCCTCATCCGCAATGAAAACGAACGGGAGCCCTTCAACGTTCTCTGCATCTGGAGGCAGTGCAAGACCCCCAGCCTGCAGACGGTGAGCGAACTCCGTCTCCGCGAATGATCCGCCATCGGACATCCGGCCGTTCTTCCCCACGTCCACATATAGGAACTCGTACCATGCCGACACCACCGCCATTAACACTATGCTATTAAAACCTTTATAGTTGAAATAGTATGACCCCGAATGGGGTGGCGGCACTATGTGGACGTGCTTCCCATCAATTGCCCCTCCGCAGTTGGAGAAATCCCACCGCTGGGCAAATTGGGAGGCCACAGTCAGCCATTCCCGTGGTGTGCTCGGGAACTGTGGAGTCAAACAAAAAGAAGACATTAGTACGGTTTAGGTTTACAGTGCAAGCAGATTACACACAAAAACATTTGTGACCAACATCATTCTAACATTATTATTTAAGGGAGTTTTTCCGACCAATAAACAAAGGCCCACTTAGCAGATGCCTCACCCCCGCTGAGTGGACATTCTAAAATAATCTAAGGGGGGGGGGCTAAGGTGATTGTGGGGGATCAAAAAAAACGCTCTACCACTCTGCTGAGCTTGATTGAGAACTAAAATTTTTTTAACATCTTTAGGGGGGGGGAGGGAGGGTTGTCAAACTACGAGGGCTATGACCCCCTAAAAATGAAGAGGAAAATAGAAGGCTAGCTGGGTTTGCGCCCACGATAGCATGTTGGAGAGGTTAGTGAAGGGAAATAGGCATGTAGGGCCCAAAAAGGGCTTTACAGGTAAAATAAGGCATGGGGAAAATTGGGACATTACCAGGATATTACAAACAGGCATATTTGTGTTAGGAGGAAAAAAAAAAGAAGATTCAAAAACAATCAAAACATATAATGTGAGGTTAAAGGAGCAAAATTACCTTCATATAGTCCTTCTGCAGGACCTGAATGATGGCCGAACACGTCTCAGGGATAATGATCCCGAGAGCCTGGGGGGAGATGCCTGTTGAGAACTTGAGGTCCTGCAAGCTTCTCCCAGTCGCCAGGTATCTCAACGTGGCAATAAGCCTCTGCTCGGCAGTGATGGCCTGGCGCATCACAGTGTCCTGCCTCGTGATATAGGGGGACAGCAAATCCAACAGACGGTGAAATAGGGGGTCCGTCATCCTGAGATAATTCCTGAAATCATCAGGGTTATTCTCATGGATTTCCCGCAGCAGAGGCATATGAGAGAATTGGTCCCGCTGGAGCAACCAATTCTTAGTCCATGAACTCCTCCTCACCAGGTTCACAGACTGAACTCGGGTTACAGTGTTAACTGCAACACCAAGCCCAAAGCCAGCACGAGCTCGAGAACGAGAACGCACTTCAAACATGGTTTTAAACCGGTCGGCTGGTCAGAACGCACTCAAACAGAACGCACTGTGGAACAGCAAGGCCTGAAAAGAACGATCTGAAAAACAGTAAACTAACGGCCAAGAAGGCACTGCAAGGCAGTAACGACCTGACTGCACGCACTGAATCACAAATACAAACCCACAAGCACAAACTGAACACCAGGAAATGATCTGCAAAGCACGGAGACTGAAAAGCGCGAATCAGCTCTCACCAAAGTTTTACTAACACGCGGTAATATGAAATCAGCAAAAGCAGCCCAAGGGGTGGCGCCATTAGATTTGTTCGGCCCTTTTATAGCGCGTCGTACGTTTTGAACGTGCCGTCGTTTTCTTGCCGTCGGTTTTTTGACTGATGGTGTGTGGCCAAGACTGATGAAAAACAGTTTCATCGGATTTCCGATGGTCAAATCCATCGGACGAAAATCCATAGGTTATCCGATCCTGTGTACAGGGCTTCATTCGTCGTTGGCATTCGTTGAACCTGTGAAAAAGTTGAAGACAAAGAGGAATCAGATTAATTTTCTTCTTCTGAAACATAGGTACTAGAGCGATTGTTCTGTGGTCGATTTCTGAACCCAGAACCTCGTCCCCTGGGGGGGATTGTCCCCTTTATATGCATACCCTTCTGTAAACGCCATTCGATCTTTGGCTATTTTAGCCTGTTTTTTGTAAATAATCCTTTTATTTAGTCTGTCAAGGAATACTTTGAGTTCCTGACTTTTCTCTGCGAATTTGGCGTGAGTTTTGATGGATTCATATTTGGTATGTAAAAGGGCTAATTCTTTCTCTTCTAATTCTAAGTTGATTGGTGTCTAAACAATATTGAGCCAAAAGTAGTTGCATGCAATCCTGGCTGCATTTGTTAAGAACCCCCTCCCATGATCCCTTGAGATCCTGTGAGGTGTTCTTAACAGTGGGGAACATTTGGATTCTTAGACCCATAGGACTGATGTTTTCCCCAATGTATAGTTTGAAAAATTCCATGTGCCAGTGCAGATTAGATTTTCTTTTTAATAATTGTTTAAGTTTCTCAAAATAGAGTTTTAGGTCACCGCCTTCCCTATTGGTTCCATTGTAAGAGGTTTGGAACTCGTTCATAAGACCTGACCAGGCCGTACCTACTGTAAGATTAGGGGTTGTTAGCTCTCGTGGTGGATGCGTTTTTCCAGTGATTCTGGCCAGTCAGGAACTCTGTTTAAGGGCATGGTAGCCCATTTTTATTTAAAAGCACAAAAGTTCACAAATACATCCATAGCATTCACAGGGGGGTTCCACCATTCCTGTATCTTGCATACTTAACAGTTTAGCCTCCTAGCTTTACCTTCTTGCTATCCGGCTGTTTCAGGCTTTTAGCCTAGGCCTTAGGTCTGCTCCTCAGACCCAAAGAGTTTCCAAGAGATAAGCTCACTCCTCGCTTACTCCCAGTCAGCAGCTGGTTGCTTACTTCACCAATGACATCTGCCTCCTGCAGACATGCATACTCTGGCTGCACCCATGCAGCGCCTGACTCCTCTCCAAGGGATGGGAGTCCATCTGACTCCCATACACAGACTTCCTGTCTGTTGGGTGGAGCCCTGATCCATAGTCATGTCAGAACTAAATAGCCCAAGACCCAGCTGTTCAATCAGCATGTCTTTCTTTACCAAATCTGGCGTAAACCAACACTCTTTAAGGACGTACAGAGTCTCACCATCACACTACATAGTTCATTTTAAAAAAACAGCACTACACCCTAATGCCCAGGGATGAAAAAAAAGAAATGATAAAAAAAATGCCTGATATTTAAAAGGTGAACCAAATAGATGGTAAATATCTAGATTATTGAACTTTTCCAATTTTATAGCTGAAAAACATTTCAAAAGAATTATAAAAATAATTGATGAAGTTGAATATTGGTAATTCAAGGGCTGTACCACACAATGTGGAATATTTGGTGCTTCTACCTGTTGATGATTAATAGTTCTGATTACATTTGCCCTGGGGTAGTAATCAATCCCCTAGATAACTAAAGTGCCACATCTTAATTGAACGTATAGAGCTATATGAAAAAATTTACTTTTTAGGCACTAATATAAAAAAATATAACAAATTTTATTATTGCACAATAGTACAAATGATATTTCCTATGTTTTGTGGTTACAGTTGACGATTAGCTGGTCCGTTGGTACCAACTTATCTAACCTTCATTAACCCACTACACTGGATGGGGACATTTCCACCCAGGGTCTCTATTACCACAAGGTACACTCTGTAGTTCAACAATGTTTGTAATTTTCGTAATTTTTATATATATTTTTTATATATTAAGTGACAATAGGCACGCTGAGAGATTGACGCTAATCTTTTTCAGCCTACCTAGGTTCCACATATGTGTTTTCCTTGCATGACTTTCCCTCTGGATGACCATCCAACTGTGCTGTGAGCCTACTCACTATATAATAGGATTTTTATAACAGCTTACCTGTAAAATCCTTTTCTTGGAGTACATCACGGGACACAGAGCGACATAGTCATTACTAATGGGTTATATAGTTACCGTCAGGTGCTGGCACTGGCAACTTCCAAAACCGGAAGTACCCTCCCCTATATAAGCCCCTCCCATCCGGGAGCACCTCAGTTTTGTAGCAAAGCAATAAGTGTCCCCAAAGAGGGGCGGGAGCTCTGTGTCCCGTGATGTACTCCAAGAAAAGGATTTTACAGGTAAGCTGTTATAAAAATCCTATTTTCTTTCTCGTACATCACGGGACACAGAGCGACATAGTCATTACTAATGGGATGTCCTAAAGCAATGCCAAATGAGGGGGGGGATACACCATATATAAGCTGAGCGCTATCAGACATGAGGATCTTTTGCGGCCTGCAACACACTGCGCCCAAAGGCGACATCCTCCTGACTTCTAACGTCCACCTGGTAGAACCTAGTAAACGTGTGTACTGAAGACCATGTTGCGGCCTTACAGACTTGAGCCAGGGAGGCCTGGTGATGCACTGCCCATGAAGTTCCAACTGCTCTCGTGGAGTGCGCCCTAACTTTGAACGGAGGCGGTCTACTTCTCAAGCTATAGGCTTGTATTATGACCTGTCGAATCCACTTGGCTAAAGTAGATTTTGACGCTGCCTGACCCTTTCTGGGGCCTTCCGGCAGAATAAACCAAGTATCCGTTCTGCGAATCTGAGCAGTGGCTTTTAGATAAGCTTTAACTGCTCTTACTACATCCAAAGAATGCAATAACTTTTCCTCTACCGAAGTAGGCTTGGGGAAAAAAGAAGGAAGAACCACATCTTGGTTCAAATGAAAACTCGATACCACCTTAGGAAGAAAGGCTGGATGAGGACGTAACACTACTCTGTCCTTATGGATAACCAGATATGGCTCCTTACAGGACATAGCTGCTAATTCCGATACTCTTTTAGCCGAACAAATGGCTACTAGAAAAAACAATTTCCTGGTGAGAAGCACTAAGGAAATATGCTGTAATGGTTCAAATGGTTGTTTCTGTAGACCCGACAGAACCAAGTTTAGATCCCATGGACATATGGGAATATTAACCGGAGGACTAATACGCATCACTCCTTGTATAAAGGCTTTGACTAGTGAATGCGAAGCCAAGGGCCTTTGAAAAAATATTGACAAGGCCGAAATCTGACCTTTGATAGTACTCAAGGCAAGCTTCCTATCTACAGCCCATTGTAGGAAGTCCAGAATTCTACCTATTACGTATTTACGTGGATGCCATTTCCTGGCCTCACACCAGGCGATGTACGCCTTCCAGATTCTATAGTAGATCTGCCTGGATACCGGTTTCCTGGCATTGATCATGGTAGACACCACAGCATTAGAGAGCCCTCTCCTTTTTAGAATGTGGGCTTCAATAGCCAGGCCGTCAAACCTAGGGCTGGTAAGGAAGGGTGGTATATCGGTCCCTGCGAAAGCAGGTTCGGACGATGTGGGAGGGTCCAAGGACTCCCCACAGACATTTTTACAATCTCCGCGTACCATGCTCTTCGGGGCCACGCTGGAGCCACCAGAATCACTGGTTTCTTTTCTACCCTGATTCTGCGGAGTAATCGAGGTAACAATTGTGGCGGTGGGAATGCATATATCAGCTTGAACTGATCCCAAGGGAACACTAGGGCATCCGAGCCGCACGCTAGGGGATCCCTTGTCCAAGAGACAAACCTGTCCACTTTCGTGTTGAACCTGGATGCTAGCAGATCTACATCCGGTGTTCCCCACCGCTGACATATTGTCCGGAAAACCTCGGGATGAAGGGACCATTCCCCTGGGCATAATTGTTGGCGACTTAGAAAGTCCGCCTTCCAATTCTCCACCCCTGGAATGAATACCGCAGATATGGCTGGGACATATCTTTCTGCCCATCTCAGGATGTAATTTACTTCCCTTTGGGCTGCACGACTCCTGGTGCCCCCCTGACGATTGATATATGCCACTGCTGTGGCATTGTCTGACTGAACTCTGACAGGGGACCCTTGGAGTTTGGATGTCCATGCTACTAGGGCATACCGGGCTGCTCGTATCTCTAAGAGATTGATGGGCAGGGCCTTTTCCGCATCCGACCATCTGCCCTGGAGAGACCATTGCTCCAGTACTGCTCCCCAGCCTAAAAGGCTGGCATCTGTAGTGACCACCTTCCAAGAAATCGGACTGAAGGATTTCCCTCTTTCCAGATTCCGGGGAACCAACCACCAACGGAGGCTTCTGCGAACGGAAGGGGACAAGGACATTGGTACGTCCAGAGCCTGAACTTTTTTGTTCCAGGCTGACAGTATGGCCCTTTGCAACTTCCTTGAATGGAATTGACCGTAGGGTACTGCTTCGAATGATGCCACCATTTTTCCCAGCAGCCTCATGCACAGGCGTATGGATGGCTGTCTTTTTGAACCCACTAAGTGGATCAAATCTCTCAAAGACGACCCCTTTTCTCGAGACAAGAAAATTTTTCTCTGGTCTGAATCCAGCCTTAGCCCCAAGTATTCCAGACTTTTGACTGGTTTTAGGGCTGACTTGTCTCGGTTGATAATCCAACCGTGATATTCCAGATACTTGATTGTCTCGTGAACAACCACTTCTAGTTTTTCCACTGAGTGGTCTATCAGCAACAAGTCGTCTAGATATGCCATTATCGTTACACCTCGTGTTCTTAGATTGGCCAATAATGGGGCCAGAATTTTTGTGAACACTCTTGGTGCTGTGGCCAGACCGAAGGGTAAGGCTCTGAACTGAAAATGGCGCCCTTCTACTGCAAAGCGTAGAAATTTTTGGTGGACTGGAAAGATGGGAATGTGCAAATAAGCATCTTTGATGTCGATCGTGGCTAACCAATCCTCCCCTTGTAGGGCAGTGGCCACCGATCGGATCGACTCCATCGGAAAGTCCTGATATACAGGAATTTGTATAGCCCTTTTAGAATTAATATGGGCCTCCCGTCCGCGTTTGCTTCGGGACTGTAAAGAGGTTTGAGTAAGACCCGAACCCTCATTCTTCCAGGGGAACCTCCATAATTACTCCTTGGAGCAATAGTTGTTCTAGTGCCAACAGGAGGGACTCTCTCTTCCGGGGATCCCTTGGCACGTTTGACCTCAAAATTGGGAAGGAGGAGAGTCTTTTAACTCCAAACTGTATCCCAAACCTACTGCGGAGAGCACCTATCTGTCTTGATCGTGTCCCGCCAGGTCTCTTGCGAACAACTGGAGTCCTCCCCCCACCCGACTGAGTGGGGGCTTCAATGAATTTAACTTTGGGGGAGGTTTTGTACCTCCCCTGACCCAGGGTTTCTCATTACCCTGCTACTGTCCCTGTTTTTTACCCCCGGGATTTGACCGAGGAGGCCGTCGGAACTGTTACACAGCCGATGCCCCAGGGACTGGAGAAGCAGGCCTCTTAAAGAGGGACCTCTAACTCTGCTTTTAACCGGCAAGAGCGTATTTTTACCGCTGGAAATTTTCTGGATATATTTGTCCAGGTTTTCCCTGAATAAACGTTCACCATGAAATGGGACGCTAACCGGCCATTCTTTACAGGGAGCTTCAGCAGACCAGTTTTTGAGCCATAGGAGCCTACGCGTATGTACTATAGACAGCGTAAGGCGGGAGGCCTGATGGACTGAATCCTCTATGGCGTCAACCGCAAAGCCTAAGGCTCTAGGTAGATCAGCTAGGGCAAAGCCTGCTGATCTGTCAAGTCCCTCAAGACCTGTTTCAACTGATCCTTCACTGCTTAGCAGACCCCAATAGCTGCTACTGCTGGTTGTATCACCAAGCAGATTTTCATAAGGACTCCAAACTTTTATTTATTGGGTTCTTGAACATTTGGACATTATCCACTGGACATGTCAGTGATTTATACATACAAGAGATGGCTGCGTCCACTGTAGGGACCTTCCATTTTTTTTTTTTTTTGATGAACTTATCCTCCATGGGATAGACCACCGGAAATCTCTTGGGGGAATAAATATTTTCTCAGGACATTCCCAATCCTGGTAAATGAGCCCTTTCAGTAAAGGGTGAAGTGGAAAAGAACAGACAGTCTGGGGGCTTCTAGCGACCCCAACGAGGATACAGTAGTGGTTGATGGTTCCGCAAGGTGCATTTTTAAATGCTGATCGGACCATGTTAGTCAGAGACTGAACCCATAATCTTTCAGCTTGAGATGCTGAGAAAAGGTTCCCCCACTGTTGATTCCTCTATAACAGAATCAACCTCTTCCTGATCCCCTTCAGGCAGGTCGATCCCTGTATGGGACTGTTGCTCTGCTAACAGGCACTCTGAAGGAGGAGACGGAGATCGGGCGTGCTTTCCCTGACAGGGAGGCAGCGATAAATTTTGACAATCTCTCTCTAATCCTCCCAGAGCTGAGGAAAAAACCTCCTCTGTTACATACACAGGAGCAGGTGACTGAGGACAGCCACAGTACCAAGTACCCCTGCGGGGTCTCTACGGTCACTTACCTCTGAACTTCAGGGGAGACTGGTGCAGCAGGAGTATGCCCAAGATCCTCAGAGCCCGATGAGACCCCCTTCGCTTCCTGGAAGATTCAGTTCCGGAGCTACTGGACGGCATATTCCTAAGCCTAAAGCTGAGGTATTCCAGCCGTAATACACCACTTTTACTGAGAATAGTCTAGCACAATTGCTGCTATATCACAGTTGGTGTCTACTAATGTGCCTTTCTAGGGGATGCCTGTATCAACCGCTTGCTGTATGCCTTTAAATGTTGCCAGCTCTGTCTCTGTACTTCATAGCCAGCTTACTGCAATAATGTGGCTTTTTAAAAACCTGCTGGGACGCCCGCACATGCGCAGAAGCGCTGCGGCGCGCACAGAGCGTCATCCCCCAGGCCCCGCCCCTTTTTCCGGCCACCTCTATATATAGAGGCGCGTGCACGCGCACGCGCGCGGCCACGTGCGCCTCGGCGCTAATTTTCAAACATGGAAACCAGGGACAGGAGCCAGGGCCCCCTTTGCCGCAGGCCGGGGGATAGACAAACACTGCAACATGGCAGAGGAAACAGTTTCCTGTAGGAGAACTCACCAGCTGCCTGGACTTTGCTCTCTGAGAAGAAACTAGTCCATATGACAAGAAAAACATTCCACAGCGGCCTCTAGTGGACAACACAGGTACCGCAGTTTAATATACTAAACATATATAAAAAAACTTTTTTTTTTTTTTTTTTCTTGACCACCATTAAAAATTATTACATTTTTTTTAGTAGTTACAGGCATGCACAGATATTAGCGGGAATACCGTTAGGTAACAGACAGAAAGACAAATTAGGCTTGGGGGTCCCCCAATAGAACCAAGTTCCTGGGGGCCCCCACTTACCTGTTCCCCGCCGCAGGACTTTGTTTGGTCCACAAAAGCCCAAACTTCACCTATCACGGCAGGCATTGTAATCAAACCTTCAGGGACCGGGTTCCCAAGGATTCCACTCCCCTGGACCTGTATAGCACCCTGCACAGAAAACATCTTGGTCGTGGGTATGACCAGAGCTCTGGATCCCAGGGTCCAGCTCTCCTAAGAGAAGCATTACAGGCAGAACCTTGCTCTTCTCTGCAAGGCCCGGGTACCGACCGTTTAGCTATGAAGCTTTTTTGGTCGGATCCGGAATAGCTTACTGAGGCCCAAAAGAACCTGTACGCAAGCTCAGTGAAAAACACATGTTTCTTCTTGGCCAACACCTTAGACACTGGCAAAAAACTGAGGTGCTCCCGGATGGGAGGGGCTTATATAGGGGAGGGTACTTCCGGTTTTGGAAGTTGCCAGTGCCAGCACCTGACGGTAACTATATAACCCATTAGTAATGACTATGTCGCTCTGTGTCCCGTGATGTACGAGAAAGAAATACTACCTCTTTACCACAAGTAAGTTATTAGCTAATTTCATCAGGATAGCTTGAGGGCACCTGCAGGCTTTTGATAATTAATGTTGGTTTGTTTCATAGTTACCCGGTGCATCCCCATATTCCCGCCACTCGCTACTCCCCTCTGGTATTCCAGCCTGGAGGGACGCCCCATTGGGCATGAGTTTGGGTTGAGACACAAGGGGGAGGTGGAGCGACTGCATCAGGCAATCCCAATAGGATACTTCGGGTAAGAGTCAGGTGTTGGATATAATGTTTGACACGTATGAGAAGTAAAACTGTATTGTATGTTTATGATGTATTTTCAAACTATATTCTCTATTTGAAATTTAGAAGCTCCTGAAGAAGCGATTTGCAGATAATCGCGAAACATGTCGAGCAACTTTTAAATTTCCAAGAAATTTATGGAATTCCATTTTGGGGACACTCCTTTTCTCTGCAATCTCAAGTGGTCAGATCCTTTATATACACCCACGGAATGAGTAATATGTACCATTGAGTGTCCTACTATGGTTAATGTCTATGATTTATAATTTTTGAATGTTTTTTCATGTATTCCAAGGATACATATTTGTATCATTTGTACTATTGTGCAATAATAAAATTTGTTATATTTTTTTATATTAGTGCCTAAAAAGTAATTTTTTTCATATAGCTCTATACATCCTGAAAGAATGAACCGACATTTTAGCACCTACCATAACACATCTCATAAATCAATCGTTCAAAGAAGGTATGGTTCTGATCTCCCTCAAGCAAGGCATTTTAAAACCCCTCTTAAAGAAACCCAACCTCGACCCCAAAGACCCAAACTACTGCAGACCGGTAACAAGCCCCAACACCATCTCCAAGATTATGGAGAAACCAGTAGTACAACAGCTACAACTCCATTTGGACACCCACAAACTCTTGGACCCACTACAATCAGGCTTCCGCCCAGGCCATGGCACCGAAACAGCACTTCTCAAAATATGGGATGATGCCCTCGAAGCAGCAGATGACGGAGAATCATGTCTCCTGGTGCTGCTGGACTTCAGTGCAGCGTTCGACACAGTAGACCACAAAACTCTACTCATTCGCCTTAAGGAAGTAGCAGGAGTCGCAGACTCTGACCTACCCTTGTTTGCATCCTTTCTAGATTATCGTTCCCAGACAGTGAAACTAGGAGCCTTCACCTCTGAAACTCGCGCAATTTCTTGCGGAGTCCCTCAAGGATCACCCCTGTCACCCGTGCTCTTTAACATCTACCTCCGCCCACTCCTCAAAATCATCAGCAAACAGGACCTGTGCTACCACTCATACGCCGACGACACCCAACTCTACTTTCTTATCACTGGAAAAAAAGACCAATATCACAGATTGGAAAATTGCCTCACATTGATGGATGATTGGATGACTGAGAGTTCCCTCAAACTCAATGGATCCAAAACAGAACTCCTTCTCCTCCACGCAAACCGAAATTTAAAAACTAAAGCTTCTTGGACACCACCCACCATTCTTGGACAGACCATTACCCCGAGCACCAAAGTCAAAATTCTCGGAGTCATCTTTGACTCAGAGATGTCGATGGATGCACAAATAGGATCAGTAGTCAGCGGATCTCATCCTCTCCTCCGCCTGCTGCGTAGACTCATCCCCTTCATCCCAGAAGAGGACACAGCAGTAGTAGTTGGAACAATTATCAACTCCCGACTCGACTACGCAAACTCCCTCTACCTCGGACTACAAAAATACCAGATTTCGCGCCTACAAGTCGTCCAGAACACGGCAGCCAGACTGGTAACAGGGAAAAAACCTTGGGAATCCATCACCCCTTCACTGAGGACCCTTCATTGTAGGGCTGCAACTAACGATTATTTTCATAATCGATTAGTTGGCTGATTATTTTTTCGATTAATCGACTAATCGGTTAATAACTGTAAAAAAAAAAAAAAAGGTAATTTTGCTGCGATTTGCATTTTTTTTATTTTCTTTGGCCAATTTGTTGTTGGGCAGATTACAAAACACAAATTGCCGCAAAAACACATTACATGCTTTTCTGCAGCTTCTCCATTAAAGTATATTAAACCAAAAAAACAAAATAGCACAGTTTTGCATTAAAACAAAGTCCTTGCCCTTTCCAAATACGCAGCAGCTGAAAAAATCATGAATGTGAATGTGTCCCATAGAAACCATGTAAATGAACTGTAGTGTGTTTCTGCAAAAAGCACCAAAAAACACAGAGGTTGTGACCCAGGCCTGAGATGTTTAATAACATAATGGGGTTAAAAAAACTAAAATTAGTACAAAAAGAGCAAAAAATTGGTTCTGTAAGGGGTTAATTTTTTTACTGTGGGACAGTGAAAGTAATATTTACAGTAGCAATTTGCTCTTTTTGTACTACTACTCACTCACTCACTCACTCAATGGGCAATCAGCCAGACCTATGGGAAATGACACTCGTATCTCCCTTATTAAGAATTTTCAGAAAAATCATTGCCCTAAACCCATCGCCAAAGAGGATGCCCGTCAAAGTCCCATCTCGGAAGACGTGCTTAAAAAAGTGATTAAACAGCTTAAAGCAGAGTTCCACACAAAAATGGAAAATCCGCTTTAAATTAAGGTGACCCCCTGACATGCCACATTTGGCATGTCATTTTCTTTGGGGTGGGGGCGGATATCCTCTTTTTAGGGGCATTCAGCTCCCACTTCCTCCTGGGGCTCCGCGGCACCAGAAGGAAGTTCACCTCTCCCCCTCCCTCCGTACAATCTTCTGGACACGTCACAAGTCCCAGAAGATTGCCCGGCACAGCGCGCAGTGTGGCTCGCGCATGCGCAGTGCGTGCCCGGCTGTGAAGCCACAGCCGGGTGCCCACAGTCAGAATGCCGGCACCGAGGAGAGGAGCGGAGCTTCGTTCGCCCGCATAGCTGGACCATGTGATAGTTGACTGTCCGATTATTAAAAGTCAGCAGCTACACTTTTTGTAGCTGCTGACTTTTATATGGGTGGAACTCCGCTTTAAAGTTGGAAAAAGCCCTGGCCCGGATGGGTTTACAGCAACTTACTTTAAAACATTTTCAGACATACTCACTAATCCTTTTCTCAAGGCTTTTAATTCCCTTACCTCCTCCACCCTCCCCTTCTACAGATTACTTGAAGCACACATCACAGTCATACCGAAGAAAGAGAAAGATTTTACATCAGTCACAAACTATAGGCCAATTTCCTTACTGAACGTCGACATAAAACTTTTTGATAAAATCCTTGAGAATCGCCTGCTACCTCTCCTATCATCTCTGAGGCTCCATGCACACTGGCTTAAAAAACGTTGCTTCCACAGGAGTTTTGTGTTCTGCCTGTAGAAGCAGCTCAATCTCATCCTATGTGTCCATGCACATTAGAGACAGAAAAAAAAAACCCTTCTGGTTCGCGTTTCTGATTGGAGCTTGGAGGCTGAAAAAATGTAAAACTCTTCTAAAACCATCTAAACTTTGTACAAAAAATGCTCAATATGAGCGTTTTTTACTCCAGAGAGAACAGACTTTTTAAGCCCAGTGTGCATGGAGCCTAATAGGAAAAGATCAAGTCGGTTTCATCCCAGGGTGAGAAGCAAGGGAGAATACTAATAAGGCTATAAACCTAGACCAATAACAAACACAAAGGATTCTTTCTATCATTGGACGCGAAGAAGGCATACGACAGACTAGCATGGGACTACATGGGAGCAGTATTACGACATATCAGACATCAAAACCGGATTTTTAACTCAATCATGTCCCTATATATGACACCAACTGCCAGGGTTCGGGTTAACGGCCTTCTGTAGGACGCCTTCTCCATTTCCAATGGGACTAGAAAGGGATGCCCACTTTCTCCTATTCTTTTTGTTTTGACTCTTATGTTGCCTCAGGAACAACGAAAATATCAAAGGCATACCCATCAAAACCATACATATAAATTGGCAGCATTCGCCGATGATATCTTACTATCTCTAAGTGAACCACATATATCAATTCCAAATCTGCTGAAATATTTCAAACTGTTTCAACGTCTCTCTAATTTCAAAATCAATTTCACAAAATCCCACGCCATCAACATTACTCTATCACAAGAAACGGTAACGCAATGCCAAAACAATTTCCCCTTCCAATGGAAACGTGACGCAATTAAATATCTAGGGATCTATCTAACAACAAACCTTTCGGAATATTCTCACAAAAAACTATTTACCTATTCTCAAAAATATTTCAGATAATATAAATAATTGGAACAAACCTCAATTTTCCTGGTTTGGCCATGCAACAATTTTAAAGATGAATGTTCTCACTCCGTATTCTATACATTTGACAAACAATCCCAATTAGACTCCTCCCATCTTTCTTCCAATCCTACAAACGAATATGTGTAAAATTCTTATGGAAACAGAAACGTCCAAGAATAACCTATGACCAGTTGATGAAACCCAAAGCGAAAGGGGGCATTGGCCCTATTACACCACATCCCTTCAACATTGAAGGAACATCCCTTTATTAACTCAATGCTCTGTTGTTTCAGAGAAGCCTGTCAGAATCGACATCTCTCCTCTGTACCTGGACCCCTTACACCCATCAAACTTAACCAGGCATTCCTCCCAGGTATGTCAGCGTAATTCTTAGCAAATGTATGGCAACATCCAGAGATTCTAGCATATCAATTTTTTCAGGACGATACATTATTAGAGCGTTCTGCTTTAGCGCCTAATAGGACTTACAACCCTCTTCCCCTATGGACCGTGACTTCTCAATCTCATAAGCTCTTACTCCTTTCAAGCATTTATGCTCCCAATCCCCTCCCCAACAACATTTGATCTCTAACATTTATACTATGCTTTTTGGAGACACCACCCCTAAGTCCGGAAAGGCATGTGTAACCTGGGAAAAGAAATGCATTTGGAAATGTTGGAAGACCAATGGGAACGTATATTTACGGTTGCCCACAAAGCTTCTCTAAACGTTTCAATTCAGGAAAACAACTACAAGACCCTGACCCGTTGGTACAGAACTCCAGTAATTCTAAACAAATATAACCATACCATTTCTAACACATGCTGGAGATGTACCAGGGAGCCTTTATGGCTTGCAACATATTCTATGGCCATGCCCACTAATTCAACCTTTCTGGTCACAAGTCCACAAACTAACAACCTTGATCTCTAAATACACTTTAGAGCAGGGGTAGATAACCTTGGCCCACAAGCTATGGTGAAACTACAAATCCCATCATGCCTCTGCCTCTAGGAGTCATGCCTGTGATGGTCAGGGTCTTGCAATGTCTCATGGCACTTGTAGTTTCACCACAGCTGGAGAGCCGAGGTTGCCTATCCCTGCTTTAGAGCATACCCTGGCCCAATTCCTTTTCCATCATTCTGACATACCGGCGCACCTATATCGCAAAACCCTAATCTTACCCCTAATTAATTCTGCAAAAATGTGTATCCCACAACACTGGGGATCACCTCACATTCCGACTATCCCTGAATGGTTTAAACGAATTGACAAGATCGCTGAAATGGAAGAACTCATCTTCATTGCCCGAGACGCCCCAGCTAAATACTCACAGATCTGGGCATGTTGGAAACACTTCCCGAACTACGGATAGATATCAGACACTAATGGGACAATCCTAACCTGACCATCCATGCCGATCATTTACTGGTTATTACCGCACATCATACTCAATCCTCTCTTTTTTATCACAGGGCCTCCCACCCCTACCCAAGGGACGAGCTCGGGAGAACCCCTGTCGACATGTCCAATGAGCGACTTTCTAACAATAAATGCTTTAAGAGCTTTGGGTCTGGTATGGATTTTAAAGGGAACCTTACGCCAATTATTTTTTTTTAAACGGCATGAGGTCCCCTACTTAATCCATACCAGACCCTTATCCGAGCATCCAGCCTAGCAGGACAAGAAAGGGGGGGACGAGCGAGCCCCCTCCTGAACATACCATCTCAAAGCACATTCTCAAGGGCCTTTTCCCGACAACCCTGGGCAGTGGTTGTGGGGGTCTGTGGGCGGGGGGCATATCGGAATCTGGAAGCCCCCTTTAACAATGCATGGGGTGCATTGTACCTCTACCCATTCACCAAAAAAGTTTCAAAAATAAAGACAGGAGACAGTTTTTCTGCCTTTATTAAAATAAATTCCTTTATTAAAAAAACAAACAAAAAAAAAAAAAACAATGTCCCCTGATGTAGATCCATTGTCAATCACGAAGTCCGAAAAAAGAAAAGAAAATGCTACGCCTGCGACGAAGGCTATCTGCCAAAAGCCTCCTCTGCCATTTGACAGTTCTTAAATAAGTAAGGGGCAGGGCCACCTGGTGGCACCTCCCCCTTTGTGAATCACCAACCCAGCATGTACCCGGGCCCCCATACCCCTTTTATGGCCAATAACTTCCATATAAGCCTTCAAAATGGAGACTTTTGCTTTTTTCAAGTTCGGGTCCCATAGACTTTATTAGGGTTTGGGGTTCGGGTCCGAACTTTTTCGATGTTCGAGAGTTCTGGCACAAACCAAACCAGGGGGTGTTCGGCCCAACTCTACTTAAGAGATGACTTTTGTTTAACCACTTCAATAAAGGGCACTTATACACCTTCCTGCCCAGACCAATTTTCAGCTTTCAGCGCTGTTGCACTTTGAATGACAATTGCGCGGTCATGCTACACTGCACCCAAACTACATTTTTAACATTTTGTTCCCACAAATAGAGCTTTCTTTTGGTGGTATTTGATCACCTCTGGGATTTTTATTTTCTGCTAAAAAAAATTAAAAGACACCGAAAATTTTGAAAAAAAAAATGTTTTGTTTTTTTTGGGTTTCAGTTACAAAACTTTGTAAATAAGTAAGTTTTCTCCTTCACTGATGGGCACTGATGGGGCTGCACTGACGGGCACTGATAAGGCGGCACTGATGAGGTGGCATTGATGGGCACTGATGATGGACACTAATATGCAGCACTGATGGGCACTGATAGGTGGCACTGATATGCAGCACGGATGGTCACGGATAGGCAGCATAAATTGGGCACGGATAGGCGGCACGGATGGGCACTGATAGGCGACACGGATGGGCACTGATAGGTGGCATGGATGGGCACTGATAGGTGGCATGGATGGGCATGGATGGGCATGGATGGGCACTGATAGGTGGCACGGATGTACTGTAATGTATTGTAATGATGGATGCCAATCAGTGCCAAACAATAATGCCTGCCAATCAGTGATGCCCATTGTGGGCACTGATTGGCATCCATTGTGGGCACTGATTGGCATCCATTAGGGGCACTGATTGGCATCCCTGGTGGTCTAGGGTGGCATACCTGGTGGTGGGCATCCCTGGTGGTCTGGTGGCATCCCTGGTGGTCCAGTGTGGGCATCCTTGGGGGGGCTGCGCTGATAATCGATCAGCACAAACCCCTTATGTCAGAGGAGCAGCCGATCGGCTCTCCTCTACTCGCGTCTGACAGTCGCGAGTGAGGAAAAGCCGATTTCCGGCTCTTCTTGTTTACATTGTGATCAGCCGTGATTGGACATGGCTGATCACGTGGTAAAGAGTCTCCGTCAGAGACTGTTTACCTAGATCGGTGTTGCGGGGTGTCAGACTGACATCCCGCAACCACGATTGTCGCGTTGCGAGCCCCCGGGGGCGTGCAGGGGCTCAATATCCTGAAGACTTCATATGACATCCGGTCAGGATATTGAAACCACTTTGCCGCCGTCATTTTGCTATAAGGCGGGCGGCAAGTGGTTAAATAATGGAGAAACCATTTGTGGTAAATAGTTAAAGAGGGAAAAGCTGAATTTTTGGTTATTGGTAAATCCGGCCCTGACCTTATGTTATAATGTTTAACTGATTTTCACTTTTTTCAATTAAATTAAAATACCTTCTTGCACTTGCACACTAGTCCTCTATGCTGGCAGAGCTTAGTAATAGCCACACCCATTTTTATAAATGTGCTCATACTGACTTGTAGTGCTAAAGGTCCCTACACACAGTCCGAAAATCGGATGACAAATACCTCTTTCAAAGCGATCGTACGATAATCGAATCGTTAGTACAGAGTTTTCAAAAGCCGGTGACGACAGTTCATCCAATATTATCCGCACTAACCAGATCGTATGATTTTCATTTAATCAGTACAGTTGTCGTTCGAAAATACAATAGAAATACACTACAACACATTACATCACTTCTGATTTTTTATTCTGTCGTATGAGAATTTTCGTAACTTTAGTAAATTCTTCATGTTCAATATCATCGTGTGTACGAGGCATAAGAAAAAGATGAGGAGTGCTTGATCAGGTCTTTTAGGTTGCACTGCAATATATGGCCTCACTGCAGTGCTTACTGGACTACATAGTCACATTTAGACAAACCTTGCAACTGCTCTAACAGGAAGGGAAGTTTGGGGGGGGGACATTAAAAAAATCGTTTTTTTTTTTATATCTATCTCATTTCAGCTGGGATTTTATATTCAACTAATGGCAGTAACTGACTCTGTCCTGAAATCAGCTTCCTTTAATCTCCTGTACAAAAAAACAGAGAATGAGAAAGGGAGGGGCAACATTCTAAGACTATCTGACTCTTCATTATTTTCACATGCTGACAAGCAATATGCTCTCAAAGAATGTAGAGTCATGATTCAAAAATTGCTTAACCGAAGTGGAGAAAAAAATGTTCTACTTACAGCAAAATCTTTTCCCTTTTTTCAATATTGCTGCCTACACAAGGGTATGTTTCATGTTTTGTGAACAAGCAGTACAGAAGGCAGTAACAATCATGAGGGACCCATATCCCTCAATGTACTTCAAGGACAGCAATGTAAGGAATTCTTGAACAGCTGGGACTAAGAGATCCATAAAATGTGAAGACTAAACGAAAAAAAAATATGAAGGAATCAGTGCCTGAGTGAAGGCTAGATAAAAAAAAACGTGGACTAGTGGAAGATACTGAGGATCAACTTGGTGTTCCAGACCAGGACAAACAAAAATCACCAATAAGGGGAAGAAATTGTTACCTGAAGGAGCCATGGATCTCTAAGGGCTGGTTCACACCTATGCATTTTTTAGAAACACACTACTGTCCATTTAACATGGTTTCCTATGGATGTAGTTCACATCTGTGCATTTTATGGAAGGGGCCAGGTTTTTTTTTCCGGTTTTTGGTTCCATAGACTTCAATGGTTTAAAGATGTGTATTGAAAAAACGCAAAATGCACCTGCAATATGCAAACTGCAACCTGCACAAGTGTGAATCAGGCCTAAAACAGAGGAAACAGCAAGCCATCTGAACCAGAGAAAGAAAAAAAATATATTGGTCAACAAGAAGAAATGTTTACTGGGTCAAGTCACAGAGAAAAAAAATCAGACATACTGAGGTAGATTTACTAAAACTGGAGAGTGCAAAATCTGGTGCAGCTGTGCATAGAATCCAATCAGCTTTCATTTTTTTTTTGTCAAAGCTTAATTGGACAAGCTGAAGTTAGAAGCTGATTGTCTAGTATGTACAACTGCACCAGATTTTGCAGTCTCCAGTTTTACTAAATCAACCCCACTATGTTCAATGGCAAAAGAAAGACAACAAAAAAAATTTGGCAAAATGCAGGAAGACTAAAGCCTAGCACGCCTAACCCTTTCAGGGAAAGGAAGCTTCGACAGAACATGTCCAGGAAAAAGAACCCAGGAACAGCCAGAGGCGCTTAAAGTAGTATTAAAGGTTTGACTAAACAAACATGTCATACTTACCTGCTCTGTGCAATGGTTTTGCACAGAGCAGCCCCGATCCTCTTCTTCTCTGGTCCCCCGCCAGCGCACCTGGCTCCTTCCCCCTTGACCAGTGCCACCACTAGCAAGCCGCTTGCCATGGGAGCACTGGTGCGTGCCCGCCCCCAGCTCTCTCCTCATTGGTTCACTGGCTGTGATTGACAGCAGTGGGAGCCAATGGTCCCCACTGCTGTCTCAATCAATGAGGAGAGGGAGCCTCGGGACATCCGAGGCTCTCGTTCACATTGCTGGATCAAGAGGGAGGCTCAGATGAGTATTGGGGGTGTTCAGCCTTTACAACCACTTTAAGTTGAATATTCATAACCTTTGACTTCTGAGAGACGGAAGTTCAATAAAAGAAAGGATGTTACTTTACAGACAAATAATATCTTAAGAGATATACATGGCTGTGAGAGCCCCCACAACATAAAATTGCTAATAGAGAAATAGAAAAGGACTCTTAAGCTAAGAACAATTGAGTTCCCCTGAGTTCTTCTCCAGAGGGTAAGTTGATCAATGACACCCGTGGAAAGAAATAGGCGGATGAGGATATATTATAACCGAAATTTTACAAGAACAGCAGGACTGGTAGAGTAAAAAAGAGTCCTTTCATGCAACA
Organism: Rana muscosa; assembly: GCA_029206835.1. NCBI lineage: Eukaryota > Metazoa > Chordata > Amphibia > Anura > Ranidae > Rana > Rana muscosa. The sequence goes on along the minus strand of CM055126.1, from coordinate 141,373,005 downwards.
CCCTAGCATTTGTAATATATTCAGGTAGGTTGGAAGATAGGAAAGATGGAGGAATCTATGAAGAGTTCTTACAGCTCAGTCATGGAAGAGGATTTGACTTCCAGTAATCAGATCCCATGAAAGCCTTACTTACACTATCCCTCTTAGTTGAAAACTGCAATAGACTAATGCCGCGTACACACGGTCGAAATTTCCGACAGAAAAAAGACTTAGATAGAGAGCAGGTTCTCTATTTTTCCGTCGGAAATTTCGACTGAGGTTTTCCGGTTGGAAAGTCTGGCCGTGTGTACGCGGCATAACAGTATGTTTTACATGCCGATACTCCAGGGGAGAACAAGATATTCCAGCGATGGATACTTCCTTGTAAGGAAGAAGGAAGGGCACTCTCGTGCAGAAGGGGATCATTAGAAGAGGAGAGCTGAAAGTCAACATATTGACTCTAGGAAATACAGTGTGGTAAAAAATTACACAACCAACCATGTTCAATGTAGAGAGTAGGTCACCCAGTCTGTAGCAGGGGGAGTTCCCAAATCTTGCAGTCCAGCAGAAGGAATAATGACCAACAGAGGTATCAACTGGCAACTTAGCAACTGTCTGTTCCTGGAGTACCATGCTCAAGCAATAGGCAAGAGGATACTTGCATTAGGGGAGGCCTCCTTAAAGTGATTGTAAACCCTTTACAACCACTTTAAACTACAGGTAAGCCTAGATTAAGGCTTACCTGTAGGTGCTTGAAATATCTCCTAAACCTACATGGTCTAGGAGATATTTGCATAGTAGCGATGCAGAGTAGCCCATCATGCTTTACCTTTGCAGGGAAACAAAGAGGAAGTAAAACCCATCAGGGTTTACTTCCTCTTTAAACGGGAGGAGGGCCACCGTGTCCTTAACAACGGATGAGTCATCAGCTATCAGCAGGCTTCCCCGTTGACAGCTGAATGGGGAAAAAAACAATACAAAAATGTGAAAAAAAAGATAGCGTGGGGGTCCCCCCCCAATCCATACCAGGTCCTTTGGGTCTGGTGTGGATTTTGAGGGGAACCCCCATGCCATTTTTTTTAAAATGGCGTGGGGTCTCCCTCAAAATCCATACCAGACCCTTATCCAAGCAGGCAGCCCCCCCTCCCCTGAACCATACCATGCCACATGCCCTCAACATTGGGGGTGTACCTTGGGCCACCCCCCCCCACCCATAAGCACCCCATGTTAGTTAGTTTTTTTTGTACACTGTGTAAATGTGATTGCATTTAAGTGGAATTAAACCCAAAACCTAAATTGCAATATATTGTAGCTTACCCATCGATAGCTGTGGTGGCTGCATTATTTTCCCTCTGTTTTCACCTCATGATCTGGCCAGTAGACACAGCTTCTGTATTAATCACATGTCATGATTTGTTTCAACCCTCTAAATCAGGGGCATCCAACCCGTGGCCCAAAATGGCTATGACTGTGGCCCAACACATTATCGTAAACTTACATAAAAATGTTGATTTTGTTTTGGGGGAGGGGGGTTTGTAAAAATGCGAACATATGCGGGCGAAGAACAATTTGACGGTGCCTCTTTACTGGACTTTTAGTTTCAATAAAATTTATTACAATTTTGGAAAAGAAGAAGACATACAAAGACCTTCAATATAAGTACAACACTGGAGTAACAGTATCAGAGATCTTGAGAACATATATGACACGACATGAAAAATTCTCGAGATCACAAGTATATATCAGGGAAATCGAAAGGCACTGAGGGGAATAAATGTGGTAACCAGTGTCACTACGCATGAAAAAGACACAAATTAAAGTGGTTGTAAAGTCACAAGATTTTTACCTTTAAGCATTCTATGCATGAAGGTAAAAAACCTTCTCTGTGCAGCAGCCCCCAAATACTTACCTGAGCCCCCTCTCAATCCAGCGATGTCCACAAGAGCCTTGGCTCTCTGGGGATTTGCACTCCTGATTGGCTTTGGCCATTGGCTCCTGCTGCTGTCAATCACAGCCAGTAAGCCAACCAGGAGACACAGGGGGCGATGACACACAGAGCCTCAGCTCAGGAGAGTGCCTGCTTGAGTGCCCCCACAGCAAGCTGCTTGCTGTGGGGGCACCCGGCAGAAGGGAGGAGCCAGGAGCGCCGGCGAGGGACCAGAGAAGAGAAGGATCCGGTCTGCTCTGTGCAAAACCATTCTACAGAGCAGGTAACTATGACATGTATATTATTTAAAAAAAATAAACAAGTCTTTAATGTAGCTTTAAACATGCCATGCCAGTGAGAAAACTAGTTGTAGAACTCAACAAGACTAATCAGGTATAATGAAGAGTAGGAGGGCAATAAATGCCCCTATGTTAATGATATACATGGAACACAATAGATGAACAACCACAAGAGCCTTAAAGCGGAGCTCCGCCGGAAAAAAAAAATTAAAAGCCAGCAGCTACAGCTACAGCAGCTGCTGGCTTTTAATATTTGGACACTTACCTGTCCTGGAGTCCAGCGACGTCCGCAGCAGAGGACGAGCGATCGCTCGTCACTCTGCTGCTCCCTCCGCCATCCTCGCTGAGGGAACCAGGAAGTGAAGCCCTGCGGCTTCATGCCCGGTTCCCTACGGCGCATGCGCAAGTCGCGATGCGCCGTTCTGATTCGTCCTCCTGTGTTCTGGGAGCCGAGTGTCTCCCAGAACACTACGGGAAGTCTGGGGGAAGTGACATCACTCCTGCAGATTCCCGGAGAGAGGACTCCCGGATGTGGGTGAAAATACCTGTCTTAGACAGGTATCTTCACCCCCCTCCCCCCTGAAAGGTGTCAATTGTGACACCGGAGGGGGGGAGGAATCCAAATACCAAAAGTCGATATTTAGGGTGGAGCTCCACTTTAAGCAGTATGTCTCCATTATTGAAAAATATGTTAATGACAAAGAGAAGAAAAAAAAAGACATACAGGATGCCAAAGAAGGACAGTAGAAGTTATCATGCCACTGTTACTGACGAGCAGTACAAGAGGTATGTCAATTAGCACTAAGTGGACTCGTACCTGTGTTAAACACTAATAACCAACTTATAATGCAATGCTACTCCAATAATCATCAAACATATGAAATATAAAGTTCTGTGTCCAAAAAAATAAATTCATTATAAAAAACATCTGTTTCCAAATAAATTGAATTCATTCTACTTATCATCCACCTCTGGCGATTCAACACAAATGTATGTGCCGTGAATCCCACCGGCGTTCATCTATGTGCTCACCTTTTGCAGTGGACCTGCACAATGTCCGGGTCAAGAAACCTTTCACCTTTCCCTCTTGGGGCTTGTTGCAAATCCCACTTGATTGTATTCACTCTTCAATTTTCTCCTCCAATCTTTACTTTAGATACTATACACCACATCCACTTTTCCAGGGTGCTTGGTCCTTTAAAAATTTGTCTGTCAGTCATCCGGCTTCACCCAACGCATGTCGTCCCGGTCACGTGACTTCCTCAAGGGTAAGTACATAGGTGAACGATGGTGGGATTCAAAGCACATACATTTGTGCTGAATCACTAGAGGTGGAAGATAAGAAGAATTAATAAAATAACTAATAATCTATAATAAGTTGTCCACTTAGTGCTAATTAGCACAAATATAATTATAGAGGTGTCAGGTAGGTGCAGCAGTGTCATATTTATTATATACACGCAGGGTGTGGGAATGCACATTACTGCTAGCAGCCACCTAAACATGTTTTTCATTAGATTTTTTTGGAGATAGCATATTTATTTTCTCACAAACCACGTAATGCATAGCAACGGATTGGCACATTACACAAGAGGTTTGTCGAAGTCAAGCCGACCACTGTGCACAAAAGGATTGCCCTTGGCCATTTTTGATGGAAAACATGAGCTCAAATTGGCTCTGAGTATTTCGGTAAACCTAAAATTATGCAAAGTCTGGGGGGATTCTGACTGTTTCCAAGTCATTACTATAGATTTCCTGACTATAACCAAGCATTGGGTGATGAAGGGCAGATGATTTTTAGGCCAGCGTTTGTAGTTCAGCAAAAGGAGTGCCATGGTTGGATCAGGTGCAATTCTAGTGCCAGGTACAAAAGAGAAAAAGTGAAATACATTTTCCCAAAAGGGAGTGAGTTTAGGGCATAGCCACCATATGTGCAGGAGGGATCCCAACTCACCACAATTTCTCCAGCATAGTGGGGAGTAGGATTGAGAAAATTTGGCTAGGTGGATTGGGGTGTAGTACCAGCAGTACAACAATTTTAAATGAGGTTCCCAGTGGGTCATGCAGTGTGAAACTTTGAGCAAATTAGTAGTTGCAGTAAACCATTGCAAGGAGTGAAAGAAGTGTGATAGTGCAGTCTCCCGAATCTTCAAAGCGTATGTTTTCTCCTGTTGAGAAGATGCCATGAACAGGAGAGTATGCGATTCCTTTTCTTTTAGACAGATGATTTTGGACAAAGGAGAGTATCTTTACTGGACTTTTATAAATGTTATCATCCCAAAGAAAAATATCCCATTCTTCACAATCATGCCTTATTCATGTCATCAGTGTTTGGCAGCACCTATATTTGTGAGCAACTATCTTCAAGGATGGAGCACACGAAGGGCAAAATTAGAACCAAAATACCTGATGAGCACCTTGAGAATCTATTGAGAATTGCTACTACATCCATTTAAGCAGATAATGATGCGTTCGTTTATCAAAAAACACTAATTTTAAGTTGCTGTCTTTTACCTTTATAATAAAAAATATTACAAACAAAATGAAGTTTTATTACTCGGATAGGAACATTATCTATATCAGTGATTGTTAACGTGTGATCTGCCTGACTTTTTTGCTCATTAGCTATCCTTATTGTATTTTATGTGTGGCCCAAGACAATTCCTCTTCTTCCAATTTGGCCCAGGAAGGTCAAACGGTTGGACACCCCTGCTCTAAATTATACATTTGCAGGAGAACTTGTTCTGTTTAAAAATAACAGACTTACTGACTGGACCACCAGATGAAAATAAAGGTAAGAAAGCTGAAAAAGAAAAAGAATGCACCCACCACATATAAGTATTGGTAAGCTGCAATATAATAAATGTTTGCTTCTGGGTTTAATACTGTTTAAACATATGTTTCTCTATAGCAGCCTATTTATTTAGCAGCAGTTCATAACCATGTATTGTGGTGTGCTGGTAAGTTGCGTTGAGATGCCATTAAGAATAAATAGCACTACACCACACCAACATGTATAACAGTAGGCATAGCTTTGGATGTGGCCTGTTTGTGGGTGAATCTTAAAGCGGAGCTCCACCCGCAAATTTTTTTTTTTAAGTCAGCAGCTACTAACACTGTAGCTGCTGACTTTTAATAAGGACACTTACCTGTCCTACTCTCCCGCGCTGATGGCCCCCCTGATGCCGATCCCTCGATCGGTGCAGGTCCCGCACCGCCATCCACACTAATGGAAACAGGCAGAGAAGCCATACGGCTTCACTGCCCGTTTCCTACTGCGCATGCGCCAGTCTCGCGCTGACTTGTGAATGGGCGGCTGCTCTCTGGGATTACACACAGTTCCTTGAAAGCAGCGTGCCCCATTCACTAGAAGAGGATGGGGAAGAAGACGAACCGCTGTTACGGAAGAGGCAGATTACGAACTTTCGCATAGCAACGGGTATTTCGGGTGAGTATAAAAAAAAAAATTCAATAATTTTTTTCTATTTTTTTTAGGCGTTTTAGTGCAAAAAAAAAAATTCTGGGTGGAACTCCACTTTAACCACTTGCTTACTGGGCACTTAAACCCCCCTCCTGCCCAGACCAATTTTCAGCTTTCAGTGCTCTCACTCTTTGAATGACAATTGCGCAATCATACAACACTGTACCCAAATAAAATTTTTGTCATTTTTTTCCCACAAATAGAGCTTAATTTTGGTGCTAATTGATCACCTCTGCGGTTTTTATTTTTTGTTAAAAAAAAAAAAAAGACAGAATAAAAAAAAAAATACAAAACCGTTTTATATTTTGTTATAAAATTTTGCAAACTGGTAATTTTCTCCTTCATTGATGTATGCTGATGAGGCTGCACTGATGGGCACGGATAGGCGGCACTGGTGGGCACGGATAGGCGGCACTGGTGGGCACTGATAGGCGGCACTGGTGGGCACTGAGAAGTGGCATTGGTGGGCACTGAGAGGTGACACCGAGAGGTGGCACTAAAGGGCATTGATAGGTGGCACTGGTGGGCACTGAGAATTGGCACTAATAGTTGGCATTGATAGGTGGCACTGATAGGCGGCAGTGATGGGCACTGATAGGTGGCAGTGATGGGCACTGATGGGTGGCAATGATGGGCACTGATCAGCACTGGTAGGTGACATTGAAAGGCAGCACTGCTAGGTGGCACTGATGAGGCACTGACTGGCACCACTGGTGGGCATTGCTAGGTGGCAGTGATGGGCATTGATAGGTGGTACTAATTGGCACTGACAGGTGGCACTGGTGGTCACTGGCAGGTGGCACTGGCAGGGGGCACTGGCAGGCGGTACTTGTGTCCACTAATGAGGCAGAATTGCCTCTTCCACTGGGGACCGATGTCCATCACTCAGCAGCCGGTGATCGGCTTTTTTTTCTCCTCATGCTGTCAGCGCGAGGAGAAAAAAAAACGATTACCCAGCTTTGTTTTGATCACATGATCAGCTGTCATTGGCTGCGCGGGGAGAAAAAAAAACGATTACCGAGCTTTGTTTTGATCACATGATCAGCTGTCATTGGCTGACAGCTGATCACGTGGTAAGGGGCCGGGACCGGCCCCTTACTCGGATCCGTGATCACCCGAGTCTCAGTGACTCGGTGATCACAGCGCGCGCCCTGCAGGGTGCGCGCGGGGCACGCGCAAATGGGAGGACGTCTATTGACGTCCTCCCGGCAATTGGGGTCCGCGCTGTAGCCGTCATCCGACTATAGCACGGGCCCCTAGTGGTTAAGACAGCAGAATTTTTTTTGCCCATGATCCCAAATCTTGCCCTGACTATGATAGATAAATTTGATAAAAATCAAAAAAAAAAAGCCAACGAGAACTGACTTATTCTAAAAATAAATTTTTGACTTTATACATATTTTACAATACACAGTAGGCTTTTTGCGTATTAAACCAAAATAAGAAAATTGCATTACTGGCTAATGCCATAGTATAATGCCTTTCACTGTAGAACAAGACAGATATAAATAAATAAAACAATAGAAAATATCTTTGTGTGTATATATATATATATATATATATATATATACGCACACAAATAGAAAGAAATGTTACTTCCTGTGATCCCAAAATATTAATCCACTTAGAATAACAATGACCATCTTCTCTACGCAAGCTAAAACAAAGCTAGACAAATCCAGTGTGATAAGGGCAAGGAAGACAGAACAAAGGCCTTTTCATGAAGAGAATTACATTTTTTGCCAGAGCTTTATTCCCCACACAGCTGATTAGAAGATTACAATTTGTTCGTTAGATGCATCTCAGGAAAAAGAACTCCTCGTATTCAAGCATCTTATTAGAAGAGCCTGATGCAAGCATGTCACACAAAATGCAGATATAATTATCCCATCCGTGCTCAACAACTTTTAGGTCAAATCCCTTTTGTAGGAATTATGCCATAAAATATGCAGGGCTCAGAGTGTTATCGACTGTTTTTTTTTTGTTTTTTTTTAGCTGAAGTAACAAACCACCCAAGAAATAAAAAGTGTTTTAAAGTTTTTTTTTATTAGCTTTTTTAGATTTCTTTTTTTCTTGGACCTCTAAAGCTGCAAGGTTCTTTTCCTTTATTAATTCTCTAACTTAAAAAATGACATAAGAAAGCTGGCTACACTAACACTCTCAATAGCAAAATAGCTCTGTTCCTTAATTGTACTTTTTGCTCTCCTCAATGTCTGCTCTTCAGAGCAACGCTACGAAAATTGCATGAATAGCTAAAGAAGACTTTCCCACAGTCATGTGCCACAGAGAAAACTCAATTGTTCCTGTTCACAATTTGGATGGACAACATTTCTATAACTGGATATCCAGAGTCTGTCAATGAAAATGTTGCTGAAAAGGCAAATGAAGAAAACAGATTCTGCCAAAAGCATGTTAAGAAATAATCGGGTATTCACTGGCCAGACAGCTGCCCCTGGGACCTGGAGAAACCAGGTGCCCTTTAAGCCATTTCCTATTCACAAGGAATAAAAAATACACAGGCGATACCTGGGAAAGGAGCAGCTTATGTTAGATTGACAGCATTTGTCCTGGAGAATGGGGGCAGACTATTTTGCAACTAGAGCACATATGCAACAAAAAAGAATATAAGAGGAAAAAAACTCTCTAAAGAATGAACATCCATAGATAAATATTGTAAAATGAATACTGAATTTTTTGTTTCATAAACCTAAACAGCTTGCAGTTTTAAGACTATAATAAAAAAATAAAAAAACAGCTTTTTTAGTCTACATATTTCAAAGCAGAACTTCAGCCAAAAATAACATGATAAAAATAAATAGTCCATCGAGTAATAAAATAACAAAACCAGCTTGAATCAAGAAATTTTCCCTGCAGTACTTTTTATGCTGCTAGATGTCCCTAATCTGAAGGCCAACATCATTCAGCCACTCTGAGCCCAGGTCATCCTGGGTCCATACAATACTGAGACTGGGAAGTGAATGGAAAAGCAGCACAATGATGAGCTCTCTCATTCACTCTACCTACTCCTCCGATCAGCATGCTTCTTGTCAACACATGAACTGCTTGGCTCCTTATATTCCTCTCACACTCTAGCTCTGCTATACCGAGACTGCAAGAAGCTGATCTTGAGTCAAATTCAGGTACTTGCAAGGTTTGTATATAAAAATAAAGTAAATAATGTAATAATGATTAGAGTGCTATATTAATTTGCTTTATATATGCCTAGTATCCATCTTTATTTAAAGTGAAATTATACAATTGTGCTTCTGTTAGAGGGGCCAAATGATTTGCGCGTCACCCCAGAATCCCTGAAATTGAAAACCGAATTCCAGCAGCTATCATACGTGCATATGAAAGTTATATATGGAAGTATTTTTATTAATTTTTTATATATATATAATTTTTATTTTCATTTTCAAGTTGTATAAACAATTTGACATCACAACAAAGTCACATTAATAGGGGGGGGGGGTTGGGGGGAGGGGAGAGACAAGGGGGAAGAGAAAGGGGGAGGGGGCGGGGGATTCTATGGGGTACATTTAGCATGGTCCGGGTACGGACAACCATATCAACAGGGAGATATATCTATTGGTAATAAACAAACAAAGGGGCACCCTTCCTGTCTCGGATATTCGATCCATGTGGACAGGCTTCCCCTCCGAACTGAAAGGGGGTAGGGTGGCCATATGCCTGAGGACTAGAGTTGTTGCAAGCATGGCTCCCTTATTATAAACATCATAAATGAACTTGAAGTACCTAAATCGGTCAGAAACCTGAAGACCGTCCAGGTAGTTCAAAGAAAAAGGATACTCAGGTATCCCATGAATATAACACAGCAAAACAAAACAAATATATAACGATCAAAAGAAGAAAGAGGTGAAAAAAAAAAAAAAGGAATAAAAAATAAAATAAAAATAAATAGCAGGGCAAAAAAAGAGGAGATAAGGAAGGAGAAGAAGGCAAGTGGAATAGCCCTCACCGGATTCGTTGATGTGGAGTCTTTAGTAGTTGAAGGATGGTTCGCCCGGACGAGTCTCTCGAAGGAAGGTTTCGCTAAAGTAAGTAGTGCAATATCTAAACTAGATGAGGCCATGGTTGTGTCATGTATGTGGGCTTTCCAGGATGCCCATGTAAGGTCAAATCGCTTGGGAGTATCTCTACAAGTAGCGAGCCAACGCTCTGCCTCCATGATCTCCCCTACCTTCCCCAACCAATCCTGCTCGCTTGGAATATGTGAGCTCTTCCAGTGTATTGGTATGAGGTGTTTTGCTGCATTGAGGAAGTGGGGGAGAGCACTTTGTTTGTAGCGAGACAGGGGCATGGGGGGGATGTGGAGCAGAAAATGTTTTAGCAAAGCCGGTATATCTATGCCCAGGCTATCTATAATGTGTTTGCCAACCATACCCCAAAACGGTTGTAGCACAGGGCACTCCCACCAAATATGGAGGAATGTGCCTGTCATTCCACACCCCCTCCAGCACCTATCGGAAGCAGTGGGGTAAATTCTAGCCAGGGTGGTAGGCACCCTGTACCACTGTGATAGTAGTTTGTAGTTGTTTTCTTAGGTCTTAGAATCTACAGAGCTCGAGTGAGTCAAGCGGTATAGCTGGTGGAGCTGATCCTCTGTGAATTCAGACTGGAGGTCCCTTTCCCATTCTTTAACATAAAGGGGTGTGGGGCTAGGCGTCGCCGCCTCCAACATCCCATATAGTGCCGAGATCATATGGGGCAGGGGGTCCGCAGACCGCAGGGGGTCCGGATGTAATTTATCCGGAAGTTGGATACCTCTCCGTAGGCAGTCAGTTCTCCCATCAGGTTCGGCAACGAGACAAGGGGGTCTACTACATGGAATAGTATGTCATCTGCATAAGCAGAGAGTTTGTGTTCAAGGGAGCCCGCATGTACCCCCCTGATGCTTTGATTGGTTCTGACCCTCTGTAGTAGTAGTTCCAAGACCAATGAGAACAGAAGGGGCGAGAGCGGGCATCCCTGTCTCGTGCCGTCCTGGATGGGGAACGTTGAGGAGAGGCCACCATTCACCTTAACCTGGGCAGTAGGAGACACGTAAAGTGCAGAAATCCAACGTAACATATGCGGGCCTAAGCCGGTCCCCCTGAAGCACAGCATTAAGAAAGTCCCAATCCACGCGATCGAATGCCTTCTCCGCGTCTGTAGAAAAAATCGGGTATGGAGGCATTCGATCGCGTGTGTGCGCCCAGTGGATAAGCTGGATGGCCCTATTGGAGTTGTCCCTGGCTTCCCGTCCCACTATAAAACAGTGGTAGAGGAAGAGCGCTTGCGGTTTCGTGAGTTCCGCTGGGATCGAGCTTGCTGCCAGGGCTGGTGTGCTGGTACCGTTTGGATATCCATGGATAGTCTCCAGTCGGGGAAATCAACAGGTTCCAAGCTCAGCTGCGACAGGAAATGTGGAAGGTTATCCTTAGTGTGTAGGGTGGCGGATTTACCATCCCTGCCCGCATGGAGGCTGAAGGGGAACCCCCACCTATAGGTGAAGCCCGCTAAGCGTAGTGATTCCAAGTGGGGGTGTAATGCTCTGTGCTGCATCAAAGTGCGGTGTGACAAGTCCTGGTAAAAGAACAGGCGGGCTCCATCAAAGTCAAAATAGGGGCATTTGCGCATAAGCTACATGATTTGATCTTTGACCGTATATCGGTGGAGTTTGCAGATTATGTCACGTGGGTTGTCAGCATCCTGTGAGGGCCCTGTGTGCCCTATCAATCACAACAGCTTCGTTGGGGGGGAGGCCTAGGAGTTCCCTAAATATGCCTTGCAGTGTGGGGATAATGTCCTTGGCTCCTGATGCCTCAAGCAATCCCTGTATGCGTATATTGGACCTGCGACTGCGATTCTCATAATCATCAAGCTGTGAGATTAGACTATCTATGTGGTGATCCTGAGCTGCACACTTGTCCCTAAGCTGAGTGATAGCAGGCAGGGTTTCCTCAGTCTGTTCCAAAGTCTCTAACCTGTTGCCAAACTGAGTGGTATCAGTTTTCAGCTGCTCTATGTCCTGTTTAAAGGCCTTCTCAACTCTGGTAGCAAAACGATCCAGGTCCTCTCTTGTAGGGAGAGACCATATATGCTGCCTTAAGTCCCGGTCCCCAACCAGTGCAGAAACGTCTGAGCCCTGATCTAATGGGGTTGAGGGACCAGGGGATTCAGGGGGGGTTTTGTCTCTTACCAGTTGTGGTGTCTGGATGGGGGACATACCAGGTTGTGGCTGTGCTGGAGGCTTTGCTGTATTCTTTGCTACCCGCTCTGTCCCTCTGCCCTTCCCGGCCGCCATCTTAGGTGTCCCACCATGCGGCTGCACTCCGCCGCCGAAATACGAGCCTATGGTGCCTATACCGTACTGTGCGGGAACTCTGTCTGGAGGAGGCTCTCCGGTACTAGGACATACAGTAGGTGCCGCCGATTTTGTGTCAATTTCGCCTCTTCTAGCGGCGAGATTGACACCCTATGAGCCCCGTCGCGAGAGCCAGCGGCAAGCTGTCTCGTCATCGGGAGAATGACGAGACCAAACCCTTATACGAGCACGCAACCTGGCAGGCTGCAGGAAAAGAGGGGGTGGGGTTTGGTGCTCTGGGGCAGGGGGGCGACCTGCAGCCCCCCCACCCCAAAGCACCCTGTCCCCATGTTGATGGGGACAAGGGCCTCTTCCTGACAACCCTGGCCGTTGGTTGTCGGGGTCTGCGGGCGGGGGCTGATCGGAATCTGGGAGCCCCCTTTAATAAGGGGGCCCCCAGATGTCGGCCCACCACCCTATGTGAATGAGTATGGGGTACATCGTACCCCTACCCAATCACCTGGTGGAAAAAAAATGGCAATAAAAGAACACACACAGCTTTTTAAAGTAATTTATTACACAGCTCCGGGGGTCTTCTTCCGACTCCGGGGGTCTCCGGTGTCCGCTCTGCGCTCTCCGGTTCTTTCTTCCTTCTGCCGGGCCTCCGCTCTCTTCTTCCAACTCTTTTGCTAGTGAAGGGGCCGGTCTTCCCGTCGCCGTCGGCGTCTTCTTCCCTCTTCTCCTCCTCGATGTTGACTTGTCGCTTCCTCCCGCTGTAATGCTGGCTGTTCGGTCCACAGCGATTTATATAGGATTCTCATGACGTCACAGTCACATGCTCCGGGTGGCCCCGGAGCATGTGACTGTGATGTCATGGGAACATGTGACTGTGACGTCATGAGAGGCCTATATAAATTGCTGCGGACCGAACAGCCAGAATTACAGTGGGAGGAAGCGACGAGTCAACATCAAGGAGGAGAAGAGGGAAAAAGACGGCGACGGGAAGACCGGGCCCCTCCACTAGCAAAAGAGCTGGAAGAAGATAGTGGAGGGGCCGGCAGAAGGACAACGGAGAGCCGGACGAGACGACAGGGAAGACCGGGCCTCTCCGCTAGCAAAAGAGCTGGGAGAAGATAGCGGAGGCCCGGCAGAAGGAAAAAAGAACCGGAGAGCGCGGAGACGACACCGGAGACCCCCGAAGTCGGAAGAGACCCCCAGAGTCGGAAGAAGACCCCCGGAGCTGTGTAATAAATTACTTTAAAAAGCGGTATGTTCTTTTATTGAAATTTTTTTCCACCAGGTGAATGGGTAGGGGTACGATGTACCCCATACTCATTCACATAGGGTGGTGGGCTGGCATCTGGGGGCCCCCTTATTAAAGGGGGCTCACGGATTCCGATCAGACCCCGACAACCAACGGCCAGGGTTGTCGGGAAGAGGCCCTTGTCCCCATCAACATGGGGACAGGGTGCTTTGGGGTGGGGGGGCCACAGGTCGCCCCCCTGCCCCAGAGCACCAAACCCCCCATGTTGAGGGCATGCGGCCTGGTACGGTTCAGGAGGGAGGGGGGCCGCTTTCTCGCCCCCCTCTTTTCCTGCAGCCTGCCAGGTTGCGTGCTCGGATAAGGGTCTGGTTTGGATTTTGAGGGGAACCCCCACGCCGATTTTTCGGATTGGGGGATTCCCCTTCAAATCCATACCAGACCGAAGGGCCTGGTATGCTCCTGAAGGGGGAACCCATGCCGGTTTTTTATTTAAAAATTGGCGTTTGAGTTCCCGCTCAGGATTCATACCAAACACAGTGTCTGGTATTGGCGGGAATCCACGTCGGATCCCGTTCAATACAGTGCCGCGTCTCCTTCTCGCTATTGCAGAGAGCGCGAGATGTCGTCACCCTGTCGCCGAGATGTCGGCACCCTGTCGCCGAGAATCTCTGCAATGGGATCGCGATGAATATACAATGTCGGCGGCACCTACTGTACCGTTGGGGTCCGTGTGGAGGTGAAATATCCGCCGGATCAGGCTGATTTAGCTGCTGGGTGTGAGGAGCTCTGCTTCCTCACTCGGCCATGTCCAAGCCACGCCCAAATATATGGAAGTATTTTTTAATCTGCCAAAGAATTTGTATGTCTTTTCATCCAATTCTGAGATTTATGTAGCCCAGGTGGACAGCACAGCGAAGCTGTGACCTGATTTTTCTATGCTGCAGTTATAATATATGGTTTGGCCATTTCTCTGCACTTAGCTTTTGATTGGTCAATGAAGGAACTGCAGCAGACTGCTGAGTTCATTCCTTTGTTCTTTCCTCCAGTCAGCACGTTCCCTGTGAGTATATTTTCATGCAGTGCACCTGACTGGCTCCTACTGCAGCCCCATCATCTCCAACTGAGTTCTGTTGTACTAGAAATTATAGCACTTAAGGCTCGTACACACGATCCGATTGTTGGAAGGGGATTGTCTGTTGACAGACTGTTGTTCTAAATTCTTATGCCGCGTACACACGATCATTTTTCTCGTCGGGAAAACTGACATTTTTTCACTTGGATGAGAAAAAACGGCCGTGTGTATGCTCTCCAGCAGTTTTCCCGATGAGAAAAACGCTGAGAACCACGACGAAAAAAATTAGAACATGCACTAATTTTTCTCGTCGCGAATCACGGCATTTTTTTCCTCTGCAGTTTTCCCATAGGGAAACACTGCTAGGGAGCCTACACACGGCCGGTTTTCTCGACCAAGAGAAAACATGTCGTGAATAACGGCCGTGTGTAGACTAGGAAAAGGGGACCAAGCCGGTTTCACCGCCGAGAAACTCGGTCGTGTGTACGCGGCATTACCGGCCAACAAATGATGGATGATAATATGCTAGTAAATTTTCGTCGGACAACGGTTTGTTGTCAGATTTTCTGATGGTTAGTACCCAAATCCATCACAGAAAAGTCGAAAGTACAAACACGCATGCTCGGAATCAATGCTCACCAAACACAAAATTAGCAGAAGGGGCCCAAAGGGTGGCACTCAAGAGCTGAAATTCCTCGTAGTACGTCACTACGTTCGTGTTGTATGAAAATTGTGTACCGTTAGTATGCAAGACAAGATCCTGGCACATGCCCTTTTGACAAAAATCAGACGCTCGGTTGGCCAACAATCGTACCATGTGTACAAGGCTTTACACTAGTTCTTTTTAAAGTTCTGTCATTTTTAATTATTACAAATGTGCATTCATTGATGTTTTTATGTCTGCTTGGAGTTCAGCTTTAAGGAATTCCAGGATAATGAAAGGAGAAAATAATATTTTAACGAGTCACTACACCCAAAATCCAAATTTCAGCTTTTAGAAGATACTGGAGATCTAAAGGGAATCCCTTAAATTTGCTGTGAAAGAAGCAGATTAGTTAACCACTTCAGCCCCGGAAGAATTTACCCCCTTCCTTACCAGAGCACTTTTTGCGATTCGGCACTGTGTTGCTTTAACTGACAATTGCGCGGTCGTGCTACGTGGCTCCCAAACAAAATTGACATCCTTTTTTTTTCCACAAATAGAGCTTTCTTTTGGTGGTATTTGATCACCTCTGCAGTTTTTATTTTTTGCGCTATAAACAAAAATAGAGGAACAATTTTGAAAAAAATGCAATATTTTTTACTTTTTGCTATAATAAATATCCCTAAAAAATCTATAAAAAAAAAAATGTCCACAGTTTAGGCCGATACGTATTCTTCTACATATTTTTGGTTAAAAAAAATCACAATAAGCGTATATTGATTGGTTTGCGCAAAAGTTATAGCGTCTACAAAATAGGGGATAGATTTATTGCATTTTTTATTTTTTTTTTACTAGTAATGGCGGCGATTTGCGATTTTTATTGTGACCGTGACATTGCGACGGACATATCGGACACTTTTGACACATTTTTGGGACCATTCACATTTCTACAGCGATTAGTGCTATAAAACTGCACTGATTACTGTATAAATGTGACTGGCAAGGAAGGGGTTAAGACTAGGGGGCGCTGAAGGGGTTAAATATGTTCACTAGTGAGTGATTCTAACAGTAGGGGGAGGGGACTCACGAGGGGAGGAGACCGATCTGTGTTCCTCTGTACTGGGAACACACATCGGTCTCCTCACCTCTGACAGGACATGGATCTGTGTGTTTACACACACAGATCCATGGTCCTGCCAAGATTGCGGGCAATCGCGGGTAGGGATGAGCTTCGAGTTCGAGTCGAACTCATGTTCGACTCGAACATTGACTGTTCGCCCGTTCGCCGAACAGCGAACAAATTGGGGTGTTCGCGGCAAATTCGAAAAATCTATGGGAGAAATCTAAAGTGCTAATTATAAAGGCTTATATGCAAGTTATTGTCCTAAAAAGTGTTTGGGGACCCGGCTCCTGCCCCAAGGGACATGTATCAATGCAAAAAGAAGTTTTAAAAACTGCCGTTTTTTCGGGAGCAGTGATTTTAATAATGCTTAAAATGAAAAAATAAAAGTGAAATATTCCTTTAAATTTCGTACCTGGGGGGTGTGTATGATATGCATGTAAAGTGGCGCATGTTTCCCGTGCTTAGAACTGTCCCTGCAAAAAATGTCATTTTTGAAAGAAAAAAAGTCATTTAAAACTGACTCGCGGCTATTAATGAATTGTCGGCTCCCGGCAATACATACAAAAGTCATTGATAAAAAAAAAAAAAAAAAACGTGGGGGTTCCCCAGAATTCAATTACCAGGCCCTTCAGGTCTGGAATGGATATTAAGGGGAACCCCGCCGCAAATTTTAAAAAAAATTGACGTGGGGTTCCCCCAAATATCCATTCCAGGCCCTTCAGATCTGGCATGGATTTTAAGGGGAACTCCACCCCAAATTAAAAAAAAAATGGCGTGGAGTCCCCCTAAAAATCCATACCAGACCCCTTATCCGAGCACGCAACCTGGCCGGCCGCAGGGGAAAAGAGGGGGACGAGAGAGCGGCCCCCCTCCCTCCTGAACCGTACCAGGCCACATGCCCTCAACATGGGGAAGATGTCCCCATGTTGATGGGGACAAGGGCCTCATCCCCACAACCCTTGCCCGGTGGTTGTTGGGGTCTGCGGACGGGGGGCTTATCGGAATCTGGAAGACCCCTTTAACAAAGGGGACCCCCAGATCCCGGCCCCCCCTATGTGAATTGGTAAGGGGTACATTGTACCCCTACCATTTCACGAAGAAAGCGTAATTTTTTTTTAAAAAAAACACACAAACACCTTGAAAAAGTCCTTTATTTAAAAAAAAAAAAAAAAAAAACATTCCAGCGGTGAAATCCAGTGTCCCGCGGTGATCCCGATGTCCAGCGCTGTCCTTCATTGGTTGTGCCTGAGCGGACCTGATGGGGAACTCCCTCTCAGTATTTTAAATGTATAGACCCGCCCCTTCTAAAGTTCCCCATCAGGTCCGCTCAGCGGACCAGATGCGGAACATGAGAAGGGGCGGGTCTATACATGTATTACCAAAGTGAGAGCAGTTCCCCATCAGGTCCGCCCCCTCGGTATGTCGGACCCGCCTATGTCATTGGCTTGAGCGGGGAACTTCCTTCACTGTGTAATTTAAATTTACACAGTGAAGGAAGTTCCCCGCTCAAGCCAATGACGTAGGCGGGTCCGACATACCGAGGGGGCGGACCTGATGGGGAACTTCTCTCACTTTGGTAATACATGTATAGACCCGCCCCTTCTCATGTTCCGCATCTGGTCCGCTGAGCGGACCTGATGGGGAACTTTAGAAGGGGCGGGTCTATACATTTAAAACACTGAGAGGGAGTTCCCCATCAGGTCCGCTCAGGCACAACCAATGAAGGACAGCGCTGGACATCGGGATCGCCGCGGGACACTGGATTTCACCGCTGGAATGTTTTTATTTATTTTTATTTTTTTTATTTTAAATAAAGGACTTTTTCAAGGTGTTTGTGTGTTTTTTTTAAACATTTTTTTTACGCTTTCTTCGTGAAATGGTAGGGGTACAATGTACCCCTTACCAATTCACATAGGGGGGCCGGGATCTGGGGGTCCCCTTTGTTAAAGGGGTCTTCCAGATTTCGATAAGCCCCCCGCCCGCAGACCCCCACAACCACCGGGCAAGGGTTGTGGGGATGAGGCCCTTGTCCCCATCAACATGGGGACATCCTCCCCATGTTGAGGGCATGTGGCCTGGTACGGTTCAGGAGGGAGGGGGGCCGCTCTCTCATCCCCCCCTTTTCCCCTGCGGCCGGCCAGGTTGCGTGCTCGGATAAGGGGTCTGGTATGGATTTTTAGGGGGACTCCACGCCATTTTTTTTTTAATTTGGGGTGGAGTTCCCCTTAAAATCCATGCCAGATCTGAAGGGCCTGGAATGGATATTTGGGGGAACCCCACGTCAATTTCTTTTTAAATTTGCGGCAGGGTTCCCCTTAATATCCATTCCAGACCTGAAGGGCCTGGTAATTGAATTCTGGGGAACCCCCACGCTTTTTTTTTTTTTATCAATGACTTTTGAATGTATTGCCGGGAGCTGACAATTCATTAATAGCTGCGAGTCAGTTTTAAATGACTTTTTTTCTTTCAAAAATGACTTTTTTTGCAGGGACAGTTCTAAGCACGGGAAACATGCGCCACTTTACATGCATATCATACACACCCCCCAGGTACGAAATTTAAAGGAATATTTCACTTTTATTTTTTCACTTTAAGCATTATTAAAATCACTGCTCCCGAAAAAACGGCCGTTTTTAAAACTTTTTTTTGCATTGATACATGTCCCCTGGGGCAGGACCCGGGTCCCCAAACACTTTTTAGGACAATAACTTGCATATTAGCCTTTATAATTAACACTTTAGATTTCGAACGTTCGAGTCCATTGTATTTAATAGGGTTCTAAATTTCACACGAACATTTTGTCTGTTCGCAGGTTCTGGTGCGAACCGAACAGGGGGGGTGTTCGGCTCATCCCTGATCGCGGGTGCCCGGCGGACATCGTGGCCGGTTTCCCTTAGTGAAGATGCCAGCGCCTGCACCTGATGCCGATTGACAAATCGGCTTGGGGTGCTGACATCGCTGGATTCGTGGACAGGTGTATGTGCTTATATAGAAAATGTCAGCAGCTACAGAATTTGTAGCTGCTGACTTTTATATATTTTTTTTGCCCAGACTGAAGCTCCTTTTTAAAGTGGTTGTAAGCCTCAGACATGAAATATGAACAAAGCATATCTTCTTATAGTGCATACTTGCCTCAATCCAGAACACTAAGGCTGGCCATTATACAACTTTCCTTTAGAAAGTTAGGTCAAAGCTAAACACTTTCAATTTGTATGCAATCAGGAAGGCCCTTGCACCACATAGTTGAAGGTAAATCTAAAGAAAATTCTCTCCCCCCCCATCCCTGCAGCTGCTGAGGGATGACTTCCCTCCTCTCCCACCAGCTGCTGCAGGGGATGTTTCAGAATGGAGAGCGGGAACAGAGGGCTGTATATATGTAATTTACTGGCCCCTTCCTTTTCTGAATAAACACAGTGAGTGATCGGTACCGCTTCAGCCTGTCATTCAACTATACGGGCAGAGCAGCTGCCACTGATTGTAACATCTGGGCCTTATTATTATCTCTATTAAGATTTGCAGTTGTCATGGTGCTGCACATATGACCAGTTATGGCCCCAGCCATTTGAGGGCCTCAAAGATCACTTAAAGTGGAACTAAACCCTTCTATCCTTTACACTAAGAAAGCTGCCATCTTAGCCTCTGTTCGGTCTGCAATAATCACTGTGCCGCACGTGCACATTTGTGAACATTTGTTGGCTTTACAGTTCGGTTGAGAGTACAGGCATCTGTGACAGTTATTCATGGCATGCCTTGAATGTAGCTGTTTTGGGAAACAGTTAAATCGATGGGTTTAATTTTGCTTTAAATTGACACAAAACTATATCCTTAAAAAATAATCCATACACATCCACTACTTAAAGTGGTAATAAACTGTGGCTGTTTAAAAAAACAAAACAAAAAAAAACCTGTAAGGCCATTGCATAATGTGCTAGTATGCATTGCATACTAGCACATTATGAAATACTTACCTTGGAACAAAGCCCTCCAGCGCTGTGCTGTCACCGCTGGGAGGCTGACATCTTCCCCTGGTCTTTCTTCCAAATTTGCGCGCTCCGGCTGTTATTGGCCGGAGCCGCGGTGACGTCAGCCCTCAGTTCCGGCAAGCAGCACTGAAGGTCCGGCAAGGTATGCCGGACCTTCAGAGCACATGCACCAGTGACGTAACTGGCTGCATACAGGGTAAATATCTCCTAAACGGTGCACATATAGGAGATATTCATTTAACCTACATGTAAGGCTTACCTGTAGGTAAAAATCAACAAGCGGGCTTTACTACTGCTTTAATGGCCCTGTTATCTATTTTCATTAAATTGTTCCTTACTGTATTTTTCAGCCTTCTTGTAACATCCTCCGTGAGCTCCTGAATCTCTACTTTTCCCCATCACTTCCATTTGTTTGGAACAAGCAGTGCATGTTAGTTGCGGTCATGTGCACTGCTCTGTACACATTACACATCAATAGTCCATAGTCCCTAGCCCAGCTTGAGAGTGAGAAAGAGAGGGTAGCTACGCTCTTTAAAAAAAAAAAAAAAGAAGGAATTCAGAGATTTGGAGTTGTTAGCAGCATCTTTAGTTATAAGCAATAGTTTTAGCTGTCATGAATAGCTTTCATTCATGACAGCTTGATTACAGTTTATAGTATAAATTGTAATCAAGCTGTCATGAATGAAAGCCATTCATGACAGCTAAAACTATTGCTTATAACTAAGACTATTGCTAACAACTCTAAATTCCTTCTTTTTTTTTTTTTTACTATTATGATCTGTTATTGACTACAACTAATCACACAGTACAGGGTGCTGTGATTGACCCAGGTACCATGTGATAGGTGTAGGATATCACCGCATCACAATGACACTGTGTGCTCTGGGGATGTGAGAGGTTTTCACTTGGTCCTTCGCATTAGGTTTCGATAACCCTGGTAAGACCCGGCAGTCCTGAGAACTTCTCTCCATTCCTCTGTAAGAACTCCTTTACTTGATGTGTTTGAGGCTTGGACAGGGAGGTGAAAACTAGGATTGAGTTCTTCCCTACAGGGCCCCTACCTGGCCAGGAACTTATTTTCTACTGTAGGTATGAGCAAAGCCACCCAATCACCAACCTGGAACTGCTTAAGCTTGGCAGACCCGTTGTACACCCTTCCTTGTGCTTCCTGTGGCATTTGCATGTGTTCATCACCTTAGAAATCCTCTCTCTCATCTGGGTTATATGTTTAACGTCTGTCTTATGGCTAGAAGACCAACTTAAATGGGGAAAGCCCTGTGGTAGTCTGAGGTACCTTCCTAACAGTAAACATCAGTGCTGGGAGTAGACAGTCCCAGTCTTTGCCATCTTGTTGCACAACCCTTTTAAGCATTGACTTCCGGGTTTTATTAAACCACTCTATCAACCCATCTATCTGTGTGTGGTAGACAGATGTGTGGAACTGTTTGATTTGGAACAACTTACACAGATCTGCCATCACCCGAGAAATTAATGTGGTGCAGGCTTCAGGCACTTGTGACACCCCTTTAACCACAGTAACCTGTGGGATCCCTCTTTTGAGTGGAACGGAATGCTCCCAGTGACACTGCGAGATCAGTATGAGCGAGACTACAGGAACTTTCTCCCTTGTTCTCCTCGGACATAAAATGCAAAGGGGAGGCTTCCTCTATGTTTTCCCCAGCCATGACCAGCATAAGAGTGGATTTCGTCCCCCTCAGGGGTCTCCTTAGCTAGTAGACTATCTGCCCCAGATGCAACACTCTCTTAGCGTCCAGCACCTAAAGGGAACAGGATGGTCACCCTGTCCCGTAGTCCTTGGCTCACATAGTCCCAAAGCTCAACAAATAAAGGGCAGTCCCTTCCTATAATAATGTTGTGGATGAAGTCAGGTAAAACCCCAACCTCCTGGGTTATTGTGCCACAGGCCATGATGATTGCCACTAGTACCAGTGAGTTTTTCTTGGTGTCCCGTGTATGCACACCACCCTCAGGGTTCTTGCTACAGGACCCACCTCTCAAGCTACCCTGGTACCCACAAATGTTACCATACTTCCAGAGTCCAGCAGCGCTCTGGCGTGAAGCTGGTTCACCCAAAGGTCACACAGATTTAGGCCAAAATGTATTCTGCTACATTTCTGTGGTGAAAACAACCCAAATCATTGTTTATTACTTAGTCTGTAGAGAAGTTATAGAGTCCACAAACTATGGTATATATATATATATATATATATATATATATATATATATGTATATATATACAGTGTGTGTGTATATATATGAAAATCGATCAATCCTGATGTACTGCCAGTCTCATGTCTTGAGCCCTGAAAATTACCCCTTTTTGGAAAGTAGACAGTCCAAGGTATTTAGTAGGAGACATGTTGAGTTTTTGAAGTTGTAATTTTTTTCACAATTTTTGGGATAATAAAGAAATTGTAAAAGAAGATTTCACAATTTATTTATTTTTTACATACTGTCACCATTACAGTACAGCGTCATCATATAACTGGTGTCACGGTGATCAGGGCCACTGACTGGTGACAGTATGTAAAAAAGATGTTTTAAAAATGTTTTTCATTTTTTACAATATTATTTACGAAAGGCAAATCCACTTTGCACTACAAGTGCAAACTACAAGTGCAAAGTGCACTTGAAATTGCACTGAAAGTGCTCAAGGAAGTGCAGTCGCTGTAAATCTAAGGGGAAGATCTGAAATGAGGGGAAGCTCTGCTGATTTTATTATCCAATCATGTGCAAGCTAAAATGCTGTTTTTTATTTTCCTTGCATGTCCTCCTTGGTACTACAGCGACTGCACTTTCAGTGCAATTTCAAGTACACTTTGGACTTGTAGTTTGCACTTGTAGTGTAAAGTGGATTTGCCTTTCGAAAATAACCCCCAATGAATGGAAGCCATCCAATGTGTACAATTGTCATGTGATCTGCAGTTAGAAAGTCTAGTGCAGTGGTTTCCAAACTGTGGCCCCAGGGCCAGATGCGGCCCTTTGCTTGCCTTTATCCGGCCCTTGAGGCACTATCTCACCCACTGATACGAGACACTATTCTGCCATCTGACACCGACAATGGAGCACCATGTCTCCCACTGACACCACTAATGGGGCATTTTTCCTCCCTATGATACTAACGATGGGGCAGTATTCCTCCCACTAATACCAGATGTTTACTCCCACTGATACCAGGAAAATTTCCACCCCGCTGGCCAAAGTCCGGCCCTCCTAGAGTCTGAAGGACAATAAACTGGCCCTTTGTTTAGAATGTTTGGAGACCCCAGGTCTGGTGACAGATTGTGTTGCAGCTTGGAGAGCGTTCTGGGTAGGATATCATATGACATCCACCCAGAACAAGAGAGCTCCTGCCGGGCCATCATTTTACTATAGGTAAAGCGGGAAGCGTTAACAGAGCTTAGAGGCCATCCAAACTCTAACTGGTGGGCTTCCAAGGGGATTAGTAATATTTCGCACCTGTTTGCCGGAAGCTCTTTTCTCTCTTTTGAAGATCTACGGTCCCGTGCAGATATTCCCAACAAATTGTTCTTAAGTGTCTATTAACCACTTCAGCCCGGACCATTTGGCTGGCCAAAGACCAGGTCACTTTTTGAGATTCGGCACTGCGTGGCTCCCAAACAAAATTGACGTCCTTTTTTTTCCCACAAATAGAGCTTTCTTTTGGTGGTATTTGATCACCTCTGTGGTTTTTATTTTTTGCGCTATAAACAAAAATAGAGCGACAATTTTGAAAAATAAGCAATATTTTGTACCATTTGCTATAATAAGTACCGTATATACTCGAGTATAAGCCGAGATTTTCAGCCCTTTTTTTTGGGCTGAAAGTCCCCCCCTCGGCTTATACTCTAGTCAGCGAAATTAAGCATTGTAAATTATACCGGAAAAAAAATTGAGAGGCTTCGTCCATCGTTTAAATCTCGCGGTCTCTTCCTGGTCCCTTCCAGGATAGGCGGAACTGTGTCTGCTGAGAATCGCCTATCACGAACGTTCTCTCATCGTCACCCATCCCAGCAGACACTGTGTTCAGTGTTCCGCCAATCACGGACATCTGCTGGGAAACTGAGGATGAGAGAACGTTCGTGATAGGCGGAACTGTGTCTGCTTAGAAAACGCCTATCACGGAAGGGAAGAGGAAGAGACCGCAAGTTTTAAACGATGGACGCCGCAGCCTCTCTATTTTGTTTTAGGTACAATTTACAATGTTCAATTTAAATTTTAGGGGAACAGTGAGGATGGGAACAGTGAGGAACAGTGAGGATGGGAACAGTGAGGATGGGAACAGTGAGGATGGGATCAGTGGCTTAGTGAAGTTGCAATGGGCACAGTGAGGCGTGCAAGCGCAGCCTCTCTATTTTGTTTCAGGTACAATTTACAATGTTCAATTTAAATTTTAGGGGAACAGTGAGGATGGGAACAGTGAGGAACAGTGAGGATGGGAACAGTGAGGAACAGTGAGGATGGGAACAGTGAGGATGGGAACAGTGGCTTAGTGAAGTTGCAATGGGCACAGTGAGGCATGCAAATGGGCATTGTTGACCCTCGGCTTATACTCGAGTCAGTAAGTTTTCCCAGTTTTTTGTGGTAACATAAGGTACCTCGGCTTATACTCGGGTCGGCTTATACTCGAGTATATACGGCATCCTCGTTTTTTTTTTTTTTTAAAGTACATTTTTTCTCAGTTTAGGCCGATATGTATTCTTCTACATATTTTTGGTAAAAGAAAATTGCAATAAGCGTATATTGATTGGTTTGGGCAAAAGTTATGGCGTCTACAAAATAGGGGGTCGTTTTATGGCATTTTTATTATTAATTTTTTTTACTTGTTATGGCGGCGATCTGCGATTTTTTTCGTGACTGTGATATTATGGTGGACACATCAGAAACTTTTGACACTATTTTGGGACCATTTACATTTATACAGCGATCAGTGCTATAAAACTGCACTGATTACTGTATAAATTTGACTGGCAGTGAAGGGGTTAACCACTAGAGGTTAAGTGTGTCCTAGGGAGTGATTCTAACTGTTAGGGGGCGTGGCTACGCGTGACACGTCACTGATCGCTGCTTCCGATGAGAGGAAGCAGACGATCAGTGACATGTCACCAGGCAGAACAGGGAGATGCCTTGTTTACAAAGGCATTCCCCCGTTCTGTGACCCGATCACGGGACACGGGCGGACATTGAATCCACGGGTCCCGTGGGCATGGTCCACGGGCCCGCTAGGGGGCAGGATTCAAAGTAACGTATATATATTTTGCCTGCCCGTGCCATTCTGCCGACGTATATCTGCATTAGGCAGTCGGCAATCGGTTAATACAACATGCCGCACTCGGTTTGGCTCCATAACTCCTACATTGGCTCCCTGGCCTATTGAGCAGATCTTGTTTGGGAATGATCAAACCAAACTGAATACCACCTTCTACTAAACTCTGCAGGCTGAAGGTTCACAACCCTCTGTGTTGAACTCACCCATGACTTCTTACTTTGATATGCCTTCTATAAATAATGTCTCCTAAGGCACTATTCCACTACTCACATTGTGGACCCAGGGAGAGAGGGGGTCATGTGTGTATGCTTTATTTTTTCTTGTTCCTTGTCCTTTGTCTGTTAATCTTGGTTATTTACACCAATACTTAAGCTCGAAATAAACACCTTAAAAAAAAAAAAAAAAGATGGTGGTGCGGAAGAGGGACGGGAATAGAGAACTAAAGAGAGGAATAGTTGCCTGTCCAATGATCCCTCACCAGTACTGGCATATTCTCCTGTGTGCCAGCTTTCACCCATCTTCATTGGTCGGTACGAGATGACATCATTCCTGTGCATGTGCGAGTCATTCTGGGACACAGGGATCCGGCCTGCCTGTCGCGTACCATGTGGCAGAGCCTGACGTGTAGAGGAAGACCTCTAGTACAGCCCCGGCTCAGGGGCCACTGGAGTTGCGACAGTGGCAGCGAGAGTGCGGTGAGGTAAGAGTGACTGCAAGATCTTCCTTTGGTCGCAGAGGTGTCTGGCAGGTGCGTCACCAGAGCTGGGCTGGATGGCTGAAGCAGTGGATGGCAGCAGGAACAGTAGATGCCGACACACAGTGGATGGAGGACCAGGGTCACCAGGCACTATGCAGAGCAGGACAGACGGATAACTGGATGCAGGGTCAGACAAACCATGTTAGCAACTAATGATCAGATACAAGCGTAAACAGCAGGCAGAGAAATGGTCAATTTGCAGGCAGAGGTTGGCAACAGGATATCAAGCAGATTAACCACTTGCCCACTGGGCACCTAAACCCCCTTTCTAACCAAACCAATTTTCAGCTTTCGGTGCTCTCACATTTTGAATGACAATTACTCAGTCATGCAACACTGTACCCATATGAAATTGTTGTCCTTTTTTTCCCACACAAACAGAGCTTTGTTTTGGTGGTATTTGATCACCTCTGGGTTTTTTATTTTTTGTGCTATAAATGAAAAAAGACTGAAGATTCTGTAAAAAAAAAAAAATGCATTTTTCTTTGTTTCTGTTATAAAATTTTGCAAATTCGTAATTTTTCTTCATACATTTTGGACAAAATTTATACTGCTACATATCTTTGGTAAAAATAACCCAAATCAGTGTAAATTATTTGGTCTTTGTGTAAGTTATAGAGTCTACAAGCTATGGTGCCAACCATTGAAAATTGATCACACCTGATGTACCGAAGGCCTAGCTCATTCCGTGAGACACTAACAAGCCAGAAAAGTACAAATACCCCCCAAATGATCCATTTTTGAAAAGTAGAAATTCCAAGGTATTTAGTAAGAGGCATGGTTAGTTTTTTTTTCCCCCACAATTCTTTGCAAAATGAAGATTTTTTTTTTGTTCACATAATTGTCATTTTAACAGGTTATTTCTCTAACATGGCATGTGCATACCACAAATTATACCCCAAAATACATTCTGCTACTCCTTCTGAGTATGACAATATCACATGTGTGAGACTTTAACACAGCATTGCCGCATAAATTACACATCTCAGTTCTCAACCACCTATTACATTTTGAAGGCCCTGGAGCATCAGGACAATGGAAACGCCCACAAAATGACCCCATTTTGGAAAGCAAACAACCCAATGTATAATATATAAGCCATAATGAGTCTTTTAAACGCTTCATTTTTTTCCAGAAGTTTTTGGAAAATGTGGAAAAATATGAAAACGCATTTTTTTTACACAAAGTTGTCTATTTATAAAATATTTCCAACACATAGCATGTACATAGCAAAAATGACACCCCAAAATACATTCTGCTACTCCTCCTGAGTATGGCGATACCACATGTGTGAGACTTTTACACAGCCTGGCCACATACAGAGGCCCAACATTGAAGTAGCACCTTTAGGCGTTCTAGAAGCATAAATTACATGCCTCATTTCACAACCACCTATTACACTTTTAAAGGCCCTGGAGCACCAGGACAAGGGAAACGCCCACAAAATGCATGTACATACCAAGAATTACACTTCAAAATACACTCTGCTGAGCAAAGGGTAAACAAAAGATTACCTGTGGTTTTAGTAGTGCAGTTGTACACAGGAGGAAAGCCCTGATCCAGGCAGCAGGCAGGGACATGGTCAGCGACAGTTAATGGAATAGTCCAGGCAGCAAGCAGGAATATTGTCCATAGTCAGTACAGGCAGGGATACTGTTTATATACAGTCCAGGGTCAGTGCAGGAGATATTGCCAGCAGTGCCAAAATATTGATCCTGTAGTAAGCAGGAACATGGTCCATAGTACAGGTAGCAGGCCAGGAAAAAATAGGGACAGGGGTAGAGGCTTCTCCCACCCAAATCTCTTTGAAGCCTCCGAGTCTCCAGACCCTATTTCGGGAATGAGAAAACAAAAAAAATTATTTTCTTCATTCAGAAAAACAATTCTGGAGCCCGTCAAATATGTGAGACCCCAGTGTTCCCACTACCATAGCAGGGTAAAAGATCAGTCCAAGAGGATAGCAAAAAACGTGGTCAAACAGTCCAGGGTCAGTTTCAGAGCAGGCAGAGGTAGGTACAGCTTAGCGTTAGGCAGAAGGCAGAAGCGTGGTCGTATAGCAGGCCAGGGTCAGTTCCAGGGAAGGCAGCGGTATATACAGTTTAGTGCAATTTTCTTAAGGGGTGTGGAGGTAAATGACAATTACGCTTACCATACTTCCATCATACTTGTAGAGAAGTATGGTAACAGCGGAAACAGTCACCTATGCAGAGGCATGGCTGGGAAGGACATTGGGGACAATAATACATTGTGTCTCTTCTAACTCCTCCTCTGGAGAACACCCAGCAGCACACCCAGCATTTCTTTTGACGTCTGTGGCCTGTTTCACGGGCACACATTCCTATTCCTCCGATTCTGTAGCAGACCCACTGCTTAAAACGGGTTTATATGCCGAATCAAAATCGGACTGAGACTCAGGCCTCGTACACACGACCAGTTTTCTCGTTCGTGTGTATGGTTTCTCGTCGAGAAAACTGCTGGGAATCTCGACGAGAAAAAAAGAGAACCTGCTCTCTATTTTCTCGTCAGGATTCTCGTTTTTCTCGTTGGTCTGTTTCCGGACGAGAAAGCTGGTCGTGTGTATGCTTTTCAGAGATTTAAAAAAACGCACATGCTCAGAATCAAGTATGAGACGGGAGCGCTCCTTCTGGTAAAACTAGCGACCGTAATGGAGATAGCACATACGTCACGCTGTAAATTATTGCATCGTTTAAATGTTGCACATTTAAATCTTCTTTAGAATGGTACAATAATGAAAAATAATGAACTTGTTTTGCTGCAGATATTCACACAGAGTTCTAAATAACTTTTTGAAACATTTTTCATGCTGATCTCATGAAGATTTTTTTTTGTATTATATAGAGCAAGATCTCCTTAATATTTAATTTATTTTTTATCAATACAGATCTTCATTTTAAATGATTATTTCATTTCTAGTGATCTCCATAATTAGAATTTAAATTTTGTTGTGTCAAGTTTACCAAATTAATTATATTATCTTGTATTTTTTGACCTTCAAGGAGATTGTTTTGTGTTATCTGTCCCTTTTTTATTTTATTATTTTTTTATAAATGTATCTGCCTACTCCAAAGCTAATTGTTTTATTTTTAGAAAAAAACATAGGCAAGTATTAACTGTAAAAAAAAATCAATTTATTATGGTATATAATTACAAAAAATAAAGGCAGCGTTGGAGACCCTGCTGCCATTTGTGCATCCTTGGGACCCCAGAGCACACATCAACTCTGTGTGGACACTAAAATTGGGACCTTGAGAAGCACATCCAGTTGTGAGCACAATCTGGTCCTGAACTCCCAGAGGTCAGGAACAGCAGCAGGTGAGATATATATATCCAAAGTCTGTGGTACTACAACAGGCTGCCTTCTGTCAGACCACATTGAAGCAAGGCCATCACTTCCTGGTCTTCTTGGTAGCCTTCCCTGCAGCTTTCCTTCTGCGTGTGGCTGGAGGCTGTGCCACTGGAGGTGTACTTGTGTCAGGAGGAGGAGAAGGGGGTGGAGGAGAAGGGGGTGGAGGAGAAGTAGAAGGAGGTGGAGGAGGAGGTTGAGGTTTTGAAAGCTGGGCGACCTCACATATGGCCGTATTGGGGGTAATTCTCCCCATCACCCCCTTGTTTAGTAAGCTGAGCAGCAGGGGCTCACATAGGAGGCGTTGTTCCATGCTCATTGCTTTAAATTTTGCCCCAACTAGGCCTCTTCTGTTGTTGTTGGCTCCTGGAGGGTGGCATGTGCCTCTCTTATCAGGGCCATTGCTGCCTGGCTGGTGCTCCTCTCCCTCTTGCTTCTTCTTGTAAGGCGGATGGGAGGCACCTGAGATCTGGTCCTGCTACTTGGCCCGGCCTCCTCCTGTCTGGCACTGGGCCCTGCCTCCTCTTGTCTGGCACTGGGCCCTGCCTCCTCCTGACTCACAGTGGGCAATGCCTCCTCCTGGCTCACAGTGGGCCCTGCCTCCTCCTGCCTGACACTTTCCTGACCATCATCCTGGTTGATGTCATCCTGTGTATGAAAAAGGGACATAGTTTGAGTTTTTGGTTCATCATTCACACACAATTTTCAGCTCATGACTGTTGCAAATTGAATGGAAATAAATAGAAAAGACTATCATTATGACCCCAGCAGTTTTCATTCTTCTCCCCAACTTTTTGGCCCACTACTGTCTATTGATATTTAAAACAATTTTTCATCAAACATTTTTTTTTTCTTTCCATATTAACATCTTTTTTGCTGCATTAATTTTATCACAATAAATGTTTATAAAATACTATACCTGGCTCCAGATGTCCAAATCAGGTTCTTCCAGGATGGCATCCTCCTCTTGCTCCAGAGAAGGCTCAGGTTGGCTGCAGGGAAGTCTGGGGGGAAGACTGGACAGTGATGGCCTTGCCTCAATGTGGTCATTCAGAAAGGAGATCCTGCTGTAGTACCACAAATTTGGGACATATACATCTGCTGCTCCTGCTCCTGACCTCTGAGAAGCCAGGACCCTAAAGCGCTCAGTCCTGTAAGTGCCTCTTAAGCTTTCAATTTTACTGTCCACCTGTTGTGTGGTTGCTGTGGGTATCCTTGTCTGCACAAATGGGAGCAGGCTCTCCAGCGCTGCTGCCCTTACTCCTCTTTTACGGTGAATGGGGTTTTTGGTCTCCCACAGGGCGGGCAGCTCCCTTAACCGATCAATAAATTCCCCAAGGAAATCTTTATCCAAAAAAGCATTCATTTTGTCTGCAAGACAAAACACAAGACAAAATTAGTAATGTCAGTCAGTCTAAAATCAAGTAAATCTTTATCCCCCCAGGCCCGCTGACTACGCTGAGAGGAAACCCCGACTTTATCCCAGGCGAGTCACCTAATTTCCTCAAACAAGAATGTCCGTTTCAGGATATCCTTGCTTCCCAACTGTACACTGACGGTAAGCTCGCCTCGTTAGAGGACCTTAGGCTCATTTCCAACACTTCTACCTTCCCCTTCTGGACTTACAGACAAATATGTCACTTTCTATCCACGCATGCAGCTCATGACAGCTGGACAAGACCACTTACCCCTTTCGAAACTCTCTGCTATCGTAAAATTCCCCAACGACACCTCATTTCCCTTCTCTACGCCTTACTTATAGAACCTAATGACTCCACCCTCTCGCCATCGCAGACCTCGTGGAATAGGGACCTACCTACCCCCCTGTCACCAGTTGAATGGATGAGAATCCATGAATACGCACATAGGGGGTCGTTGAATGTCGCCATCCAGGAGAACGGGTATAAAGTGCTCACTAGGTGGTATAGAACCCCATCTCTCCTTCATAAATTTGCCCCCTCAACCTCCAATGTATGCTGGAGATGCATTGCAGGGGTGGGAACCATGTTACATATTTGGTGGGATTGCACACACATCCAACCCTTTTGGAGGGAGGTCCACAGATGTATTGCATCAATCACCACCTACAACCTGGACTTCACACCAGCACAATTCCTCCTGCATCACACTTCTCTTCCAAGAAAAGACTACTTCAAATCCCTAGCCATGCACATGGTGAATGCTGCTAGGCTGTGCATTCCCAAACACTGGCGCTCCTGCCATACACCGTCACTTAAAGAATGGTTTGCGACCATTTCTAGAATTTGCGACATGGAAGAGCTGATTCACATTTCGCAAGAGAGACTGGAGAATTTCTCGATTACCTGGACCTGCTGGTCACACTTCAAAACAACCGCTGAATACAAACAGCATGTTCCCCCAGACTAGAGTACGATCTCTTAGGGACACTCTACCCTTTTCTCACCTACAGAGGCCCGAGCGAGTGGTCACTCCCCTCACCCTTCCCCTTATCCCTACCCTTACCCCTACCCCACCCCCTCCTCCCCTTTTCTATCCGCTCCTACACATCTTGCTGCTCCTTAGTTCTCCCCGAACTCTCCCCCCTCATCTCTATTACAAATGCCCCCCTGCCCCCATCAGTGTGCTACCCATGGTCCCCTCTCTCGCTGTTTTCCCCTACTCCCTGATCCCTCTCCCCCTTCCCCAACCCCCCCTTCGTTCCCGTACCCCCTCCGCATGAGTAGGCACTGTCCCCCTCCTCTCACCCCTCTATCACCATCCCATAGGCACCACCTTTTTGGTGTCGGAAACACTAAGTTAGGTAGCAAAGTTAGCAGGCAGTCGGAACGTGAATCAAAATAATAAAGGCTCCGGGCCATCCGCACTTCCCCTCTCACTTGTACAAAAGCTGGAGACATTTACACTCCTGCCTGTAATGTCAGTATATGTTGTACCAAAAGCTGGTTTTCCCTGACTGCACTTGTTCTGTTTTATACCTTGTACTGTGATTTGTGTGAATTTGCTCAATAAAACTTTATGGAAAAAAAAAAATCTTTATCCCCATATATATTCTCAAACAATCTCTATGCAGTATAGGCCACCGATTTCACAAAGTATAAAAATCATACCTTCGGTCTGACCTGGCGTTCGTCACTTTTCCTCCTCTCTTCGCACACAGAATGTAGCAACGTCACATGTGTGTTTGCTTTATATACACTACGCATGCCTGAAACTCCGCACACGTCGCCTGCCCATGATGTTCACATTATCGACTTTTCCCCGCCCCTTCTCTAACGAGACGACGATATGGCGCAGTCACAGCAGGTGTCTGGTAATTCATCTAATAACGATGAGACAAGCCCGGAGCGTGAAACATCACGATCAAGGAGGAGATTCAAGGCATCTAATATGTCCTTCGTGGAGATGGTGGACATATTGAGAAAGTCGGATTATGATGGCAAGAATGGGCCGTATACACACCCTAATCTAAGGGAGGCCAAAATCATGAAGAAAGTAGTGAAAAGTCTGAAGAAGAATTTCGGGGTACGACGATCAAAGGAGCAGCTTAGAAAGAGGTGGTCTGACCTGAAACTGAGGGAGCCGGAGCAGTTAAGGTGTATTAAGAGAATGCTAGAAAAAAGTAAGTACTTCACCTGTGTTCCTATTATTGTATTTCAGAACTTGCATGTTGCTCCATGTTGTTGCTTTTTACTATTGGACCTTTAGAAAATGACATCTCGCCAAATTTAGTGGGCACAGTAATCGGTCGTTACAGACACATCTTTCACCCACTACATACGATGTTTTGAGAAGATACAGGGTTTAAATAATTTAGACATGCCTGTTTTTATTCCATAAATGTTATTACATTGTTGTCTAGATGATGTGTTTGGAACTAGAATAAAATACAAACTTCAATCAGTGTAAAGGAGAGGACACTCAGCAGCTGTTTACACATCTGCACTCTGGAGCACTATAGTGTGGCCCACCAGAACAACCTTTTTAGGGTGTCCCACACAGGTGCTTCAGTGTATTCGTGGGGTGTCTCCATGTGTAAAACTTGTCCCAAAAAGGTGAATAGTCAAGATGTGGCTTTTTTTTTACAATTATGTTTTCAGCTTGTAACTCTGCCCATACAGACACTTGTACCCCACTTTCAAGCAATGTATCATGTTCCTATTTTTCCCCTCAAATATCTGTGTGATAATTATACCTTTTGTTTCATTCTCATAGGGGAGAGAAGACTGGGAGGACACCACTCCAGGGAGCACAGGAACCCCACACCACAGAGAGAACCCCAACCTCACCAAGAACCCCAACCTGAGGATGTGGAGGAAGTAGAAGTGGAGGAAGAAGAAGTGGAGGAAAGAGAGGTGGATGACGTGGTGGAAATTGTCACCACAACAGGTCAGTGTCTGTCACCACAGCTTCAGGTAAGAGATTTAGGCCTGCAGAGTTATAATACCTTTTTTACATTTTTTTTTAGGGGAGGAACATGTTGTTGAGGAAGAAAGCCCTTGTTTCTCAAGTGCTAGTGCCCAAAGAATCATCCAGCATGTTATGGAGTGTAGTAGTGAACTGGACATAATGAAGAAAAGGATGAATGTTATGGAGCAAACATTTAAGGACATCATTGATGTTTTGGGGCGAATTGAATGAAGCACAAAACCCCCCTTTTTCTTGTTTTCTATGTTTTATTATTCTAAAATTTTGCACTTTTACAATCAAGCCAAAATTTGAAGATGCACACAGTGTGTCAACATGTGCCATCTGCCATCAGGGGATATCCATTTACGTGTTTTGTGGGTGCAACCCCTTCCTCACATCTCAAGTAGGTGAAAGGAAGAAGGGGTTGCACCCCCAAAACACGTCCATTGATCACCCACGATGGCAGATAGCACATGTTGACAATAGGGATCAGGAGGGAAATACCCCTTTTTAAAAACCCTAAAAATTGTGTGCATCTTCAAATTTTGGCTTGTTCAGGGGTGACAACACCCCATATTATGAAGGGCAGATAGAGACATTTTTCCTAAAATAGAATGTCTGATATTGCCTAGAGGTTTACAATGTTGTAATTTGTTGCATGGTAATGAGAGTTTTGTATTTTATTACACAAAAAAAAAAAATGGCCTGTTTATGGCCACCAAAAAAAATAACAATCTTTTATTACACAAAATTTTTTATATTTACCTTGTGTGCATGTGCACAGAGTACAATTTTTGAACAACAACAAAGTGTAGCTTCTTTATCAAATCCGCTATAAAAATCTTTGTGTATATTTTTGGTGTTACCAGTGAAATGGTTGGTATTTACTAAAGGAAATTACACCTGGCACTACAAGTGCACTAGGAAAAACTAGGAGACAGCTAAAATAAAACACAAGCAATACATCCAAAAATCAGATTAAACCAGATTTTTTATTTTTGTTGGTAAAAAAGCTTTTAAACATTGCCTGGCATAGGAATTGCCCTCCTACCCGCGAAATACTCAACATATTTCTGGCGAACCCCACGGGCGTTTTTTCGGGGGGGGGGGGGGGGGCAAGCCAGGACGACCAGCTTCAAGGCCCGGCAAAAGATTGTCCCCCGAAAGTCCAGCCTCAGGCCCAATTGAGGCCATATAATTTGGGGACTTGATGCGCAAAAAATTATGCAGCACGCAGCAACAGAACACTATATAGTTCATTTTGTACTCTGCCAAGTTGATTGATGTCATGAAAAGGCGGAACCGGCTGGCCATTATCCCAAAGGCATTCTCCACAACTCTTCAGGCCCTGGCCAGCCGGTAGTTGAATACCCTCCTCTCCTAGGTCAGGGTCCTCTGGGGAAATGGCCTCATGAGATGCGGCCCCAGTCCAAAGGCTTCATCAGCCAAAAACACAAAGGGTAGTCCTTCAACATTCCCTACATCCGGTAGCAAAGCAAGATCATCACTCTGGAGACGAAGAGCAAACTCCGTCTGGCTGAAGGCTTCCCCATCGGACATCCGGCCATTCTTCCCCACATAGAGGAACTCATACTGTGCTGACACCACCGCCATCAGTACGATGCTATGAAACCCCTTGTAGTTATAGAAATAGGACCCAGACTGGGGTAGTGGCACGATGTGGACGTGCTTCCCATCTATTGCCCCTCCGCAGTTGGGGAAGTCCCACCGCGTAGCAAAATGTGATGCCACAGTCTGCCATTCCTGTGGCGTGGAAGGAAGCTGTGGAGTCAAAGAAGATACAAATATATTAGTACATTTGCACATAACATTGCTAGTAGATTACACAAACAAACATTCTTGGCCAACATCATTATAACTTTTATTTTAATGTGTTTTTAAATACTAAAATAGAAGGCCCAATTATCAGATTCATCACCCCCTCTAATGGCCCATTGTAAAATATTTGGGGGGGGGGCTAGATGAGTTTGTGAACCCAAAAAATATATAAATTACGTGAAAATATACATTTGGAAACATTTTAGGGGGTGTTTAGGGGGGTAAAGCACTACAAGGGAGCTGACAAAATACATTGGTAAGTGACTAGGCTAGGAGTGTTTGGGCCCAGGATAGCATGCTGGAGAGGTTAGTGAAGGTAAATATGCATGTAGGACAAAAAAGGGGCATTACAAGCTTACAGCATGCATGGGGACAAATGGGATATTCACAGCATATTACAATCATGGTAATTAGGGAAGGATGAAAGAAATACAATACATTAGCATGAATTACACAGAATGTGATGTTAAAGGAGAAAACTTACCCTAATATAGTCCTCCTGCAGGACTTGGATGATGGCAGAACAGGTGTCTGGGATAATGAGTCCCAGAGCCTGGGGGGAGATGCCTGTCCTGAACTTGAGGTCCTGCAGACTTCTCCCAGTCGCCAGATATCGCAATGTGGCGATGAGCCTCTGCTCAGCAGTGATGGCTTCCCGCAAAATGGTGTCCTGCCTGGTGATATAGGGGACACCAAAGCACACAGATGCTGAAAAACGGGGTCAGACATCCTAAGAAAATTCCTGTAGTCATCAGGATTATTCTCCTGGATCTCCCGCAGCAGAGGCATATGACAGAATTGGTCCCGCTGGAGCAACCAATTCTTGGTCCATGAACTCCTCCTCACCCTGTTCATGGACTGGTCTTGGTCCAAGACAAGCAGACCAACACCAAGCGCCCGCTCAAGCGCCCACCTGCACAGCACGAACTCTACGACGAGAACGTAACATGGCTAGGAAATGGTCGTCTGATCAGAACGTACTAAACAGAACGCACTTAAGAACAGCAAGGCCTATGAAGAACGACCTGAAAATCAGAAACAAGCGGACAAGAACGCACTGTAAAACAGATACGACCTGACTACACGTCCTGAAAGACAAGATACGAACCCACAAGCACAAACTGAACCGCAGAAAACGAACTGAAAGCACGAAGACTGAAAAGCGCGAATCGTCTCTCCCCAAACTTTTACTAATGCCCCATACACACGATCGTTTTTCATGCCGTTAAAAATGCAATTTTTAAAAATGGGCATTAAAACCGATCGTGTGTATGCTCCAGAGCATTTTTAACGACGTGACGCTTGATGTCGGAAAACCCAGGAAGCACCAATTGCCCTGGTGGAATGCGCCGTAACCGGGAAGGGAGGCGCCCGCCCCATGAGAGTATAGGCTTGAAAGCCGGTTTGTCCGATCCACCTAGAAAAAGGTGGCAGACGAAGCCGCTTGACCCTGTATCTGACCAGAGACAGTCAAACAGAGAGTAGACTTCCGAATAGAAGCAGCAGACAGGCACACCTGCAAGGCACGTACCACATTCAAAGTGTGCCGCGCGCACTCTGGGATGCGACGGGCGAGGACACTAGGACGGGAGGACAATGTCCTCATTTTAGGTGAAAGGTCAAGATCACCCTTGACAAAAGAGAAAGTCGCGGATGCAACACCGCCTTATCCTTATGGATGACTAAATATGGCGACTTGCAGTACAAGGTCGCCAATTCAGATACTCGTCTAACAGAAGTGATTGCCACTAAAAAGAGCCACCCACTGAGACAAAGCGAAGAGGGGAATATCCCTGATATTCTCAAAAGGAGGTTCCTGGAGAACCGAGAGTACCAATTCCGATCCCACGGGGGGAAAGGAGACACGACAGGAGGGAGCCCATGGCGAACCCCCTGTACAAGGGTGCCAACCAAGGAATGACCCGCTAGTGGTCACCGAAAGAAGACGGCCAAGGCCGAAACTGACCCTAAATGATACTCAAAGCGAGCCTTTGGGCCACGCCATGCTGTAGGAAACGCAGGATTCTAAGGACGGAATACGTCCGAGGATGTCAGTCCAGCTCTTCGCACATGACGATGTAAGCTATTCCAGGTACAGAGATAGTTCTGGAGGAAGACTTCCGTGTCCTTCATATGGACGAAATGACCGAGTCCGAGAGCCTCGGTCTCTCAACACCTGGCTTATAACAGCCATGCCGTTAAGGCCCGAGACTGTAAAGGCAGGATGAAATATATGACTTTGAGACAGAAAGTCCTCCCTATTGGCAACCATCAGGGAACGGCCTTGACGAGACGTACCAGTGAAGCCGAGGTCGATCCGGAGCAATGAGGATCACCGGAATTCTCTCGGTCGCCACCCTGCGCAGCAGGCGAGGAAGCAACTGCAGCGGAGGATAAACGTGTATCAGGTGATCATGACCCCATGGGCCACTGACGCCTCTGATGCATCCGCCCAAGAATCCCTGGATCTGGCCACAAATCGACAACTTACAATTGAGTCGAGAAGCCATCGGGTCCACCTCCGGCGTGCCCCACCGTTTGTGTGGCAAAGAAGTTGAAATACCTCCGGGTGCAAGGACCACTCTCCCCGGTCCAACGTCTGGCAACTCAATAGTCCGCCAGTTCTATGCCCGGAATGTAAACTGCTGACAGAGCCGGCACGCTTCCTTTAGCCCACTTCAGGGTACGGGGGGCCTCGGAAGCCTCAGCTGAGCTTCGAGGTGGTCGACATACGCCACCACCGTGACTTGTCCGACAGGATCCTAATGGAACGATCCTGCAATCTCTCAGACCACGAGGAGAGGCACAGTCTGATGGCCCGTATTTCCAGAACATTAATCGGCAAACGGGCTTCGTCCAGAGTCCAAGCCCTTGGGCCAACAGGACTCCCCAGACTACACCCCAGCCCTTCAGGCTGGCGTCCGTAGTGAACACCGTCCATTGGACGGGGAGGAACGACTTCCCGGACCGAAGAGCCGGGGACCCAAACTCCATGTCAGGGACGCCCTGACCAGGTGGCTCACCTGGGTCGGAAAATCCAAAGACAACGGGGATTTGTCCCAAGGAAACAAGATCTCCTTCTGCAATGCCCTGGTGTGTGATTGGGCATACGGAATGGCCTCGAAAGAGGTCACCATGAGTCCCAGGATTCCCATGCAAAAACTGATTTTTTGGGATGTCAGCATCCGTACTGCAGACTGAAGTGTCAGTAGCTTCCCCGGAGGTAGGAATACCTTTTGCCTCCAAGGAGTCCAGAATCAGACCGAGATACTCCAAATCTCGAGTCGGGACCCGGACTGACTCCTGAATGTTTAGGAGCCACCCGAAGTCCCTGAGGGTCTGACTGACGATAGTCACACTGTCTTCTAATACTGAGCCATTTCCTGCTCTGAGAAGAAGATCGTCCAGATAGCCCACGACAGCAATGCCTTGCTGTCTCAGCAAGCTAGAACCGGCGCAAGCACCTTAGTGAACACCCTCGGCGCCGGGGCTAGGCCGAAAGGAAGAGCCACAAATTGATAGTGGACTTCGTCGATCGCAAGCGCAGATCGGAACATACAAGTAGGCGTCCTTGAATTCCAAGTTCGCCAGAAAATCCCCTTGACGGAGTGCACTGACCACCGTGCGAATGGATTCCATGCGGAACTTTTGCACCTTCACGAAGGCATTCAGGACCTGGAGGTCCAAGATAGGCCAGTAGAATCCCTGAAACCTCTCCTGTGACGGAACCGGCACAATCACTCCGGACCTCAAACCTGAATAGGCCCCATAGGGCCACCCGACGGGCAGGAAGGAGAGGAAGATTCGAGCGAAGAATCTGTCTGGTATTAGGAACGGAACCTATCCTGTAACCTGAGGGGATCACCTCGCACACCCATCAGTAGGAGATCCGGGAGGTCCATTGATCCGTGGACCTGCAAAGTCGTCCCCCCTACCCCAGAGTTGGGAGGGGGCAAGACTTCACGCGGAGGCGGGCTAGGGAGCCGGCTTGTTCGGCATACGCACCCAGGGGCGCTCGTGTCCACCAGCCGTACCGCTGTCAGTCTGGGGGGGCCTCCCCGTTGACTGATGAAAATATCCCCTTTTTTCTGGAAAGGAAGGACCCTGCTTATAGCGGCCTCCTTGCCAGCCTGAGGAAGAACAGTGCTTTTACCTCCCGTGACATCCTTGATGATGTCATCCAGTGCAGCACCGAAAAATAGGATTTTTTACTCACCGTAAAATCCTTTTCTCTGAGTCCATGGACCGACACAGCTTCTCTATTGACAAAGTGGGTATTATCCGTTAATTAGGAGTGACTAGGCAGAAAAACTTGTAAAAAGTGTTGCATCACACCTTCTACAGTACCGCCCAGGGGGCGGACCCTCTGGGTATACCCTCTCAGTCTGCACATCGCAGATCAGTTCGTCAAAAAGCAGTACAAACTTAAAAGGAGGGGTGGGTGCTGTGTCGGTCCATGGACTCAGAGAAAAGGATTTTACGGTGAGTAAAAAATCCTATTTACTCTTTCGTCCATGGACCGACACAGCTTCTCTATTGACAAAGTGGGACGTCCCAAAGCAGTGTCAGAGAAAAAACGAGGGGTGGTAACAGCATAAAAACAAACTTCACCCCAAAACACAAAACAGCACTCCTCCAACGGAGGAGTTGCAACTCTAAACAGCCGCCTGCAAAACCTTGCGGCCGAAAGAGGCATCCGAAGATGCACCTACATCAACTTTGTAGAATTTTGTGAAAGTGTGAGCGGACGACCAAGTCGCCGCTTTACATAGTTGGGAAACAGACGCTTGA
Source organism: Rana muscosa (assembly GCA_029206835.1). Classification (NCBI taxonomy): domain Eukaryota; kingdom Metazoa; phylum Chordata; class Amphibia; order Anura; family Ranidae; genus Rana; species Rana muscosa. The sequence continues at coordinate 141,332,497 of CM055126.1, read as the reverse complement.
TGTCGGAAAGCCCAAGAGGCACCTATTGCCCTGGTCGAATGCGCCGTGACAGGAAAGGGGGGCGCCTGACCCTTTAAGGCGTAAGCCTGGATTACTATCTGTCGGATCCACCTAGAGATGGTGGCCGATGAGACTGCTTGGCCCTTCTTGGGACCAGCCACCGAAACAAACAGTGAGTCTGACTTCCGGAACAGGGAAGTAGCAGATATGTATACTCTCAAAGCTCGGACAACGTCCAAGGAATGCAACGCCGACTCCTTAGGATTCGACGGCTGAGGACACAAGGATGGAAGTACAATGTCTTCGTTGAGATGAAAAGCCGAAACGACCTTCGGAAGAAAGGAAGGCTGCGGCCGCAGCACCACCTTATCCTTGTGGAAAATCAAATAGGGAGCCTTGCAGGACAAGGCTGCCAGCTCAGAGACTCGTCTAACTGACGTAACAGCCACCAAAAAGACCACCTTCTGAGAAAGTGTCAACAGGGGAATATCTCTAATATTCTCAAACGGTGCCTTCTGAAGCACCGAGAGGACCAGGTTCAAGTCCCACGGAGGTAACGGGGGGCGGACCGGAGGGGCCACATGTCGAACCCCCTGCACAAATGTACTCACGAGAGAGTGAGTCGCCAGGGGTCGCTGAAAAAAAAGACAGCCAGGGCAGATATCTGTCCCTTAATCGTACTTAGGGCAAGCCTTTGGTCTACCCCATGCTGTAAAAACAGCAGGATTCTGGAAACCAAATAGGTACGCGGATGCCATTTCATTTCCTCACACATGGAGATGTAGGCCCTCCAAGTGCGGTGATAGACCTTCCTAGAGGACGGTTTCCGAGCACTTCTCATAGTAGAAATTACTGAGTCTGACAGGCCCCGGTCTCTCAGTACCTGGTTCTCAACAGCCATGCCGTTAAAGCCAATGACTGTAAAGCAGGATGGAATATGGGACCTTGCGACAGCAGGTCCTTCCGTAGTGGTAGGCGCCTGGGGACGTCTGCTACCAGACGTACTAGATCGGCGTACCAAGGACGCTGAGGCCAATCTGGAGCGATTAGGATCATTGGAATTCCCTCTGCCTCCACTCTGCGGAGCAGAAGAGGAAGAAGCCTTAAGGGAGGGAAGGCATAGATTAGCCGATACTGGCCCCACGATGCTACCAACGCGTCCGTTGCGTCTGCCCATGGGTCTCTTGACCGGGCCACAAACCTCAATACCTTCCGATTGAGTCGGGAAGCCAGAAGATCTACGTCTGGTGTGCCCCATCTTTGGCAGAGGAGTTGGAACACCTCCGGGTGTAAGGACCATTCTCCCTGGTCCAGCATCTGGCGGCTCAGGTAGTCCGCCTGCCAGTTTTCCACACCCGGAATGTACACGGCCGACAGTGCCGGTACGCTCCTCTCTGCCCACTTCAGGATGCGAGCGATCTCCGATGCTGCAGCTGAGCTTCTTGTTCCTCCTTGATGATTGACATATGCCACTGCTGTGGCGTTGTCTGACTGGATCCTGACTGGACGCCCTTGCAGTCTCTGAGACCATTTGAAGAGGCACAGCTTGATCGCCCGGATCTCCAGGACATTGATCGGCAGGAGGGCTTCCTCTGGGGTCCAGCGACCTTGCGCCGACTGGACACCCCAGACTCCCCCCCAACCTGTAAGGCTGGCGTCCGTCGTGATCACTATCCAGTAAACCGGAAGAAATGACTTCCCGGCCATTAGAGCCGGTGCTGTCAGCCACCATACCAGGGATCTCCTGACTAGGTGGCTCACTCGGATTTGATAATCCAGAGATGAAGGGCATCTGTTCCATCTGGACAGAACTTCCCTCTGTAACACTCGAGTGTGGTATTGAGCATATGGGACCGCCTCGAAGGAGGCTACCATGAGGCCCAACACTCGCATGCAAAAACGGAGTGACGACCAATTCCTGGAAGTCAGCTGCCGTACTGCAGCCCGGAGGGTCTGCAACTTCTCCACAGGGAGGAATACCTTTGCCTCTGAGGAATCCAGAATCAACCCCAGGTACACTAGGCGTTGAGTGGGCACCAATACTGACTTTTGCGTGTTTAGTATCCAACCACAGTCTCGAAGAGTCTGACAGGTAATGGACACGCTTACCTCTAATTCTGAGCTTGAAGGGCCCTTCAGCAGAAGGTCGTCCAAGTAACCTGTGATAGCGATACCCCGCTGTCTTAGAAGTGCCAGAATCGGAGCGAGCACCTTGGTGAACGTCCTGGGTGCTGAGGCAAGGCCAAACGGGAGGGCCACAAACTGGTAGTGGTTCTTCCCGATAGCAAATCGCAGAAACCTCTGGTGTCTGGAGTATATGGGGACATGCAGGTATGCGTCCTTGATGTCCAAGGAGGCCAGAAAGTCCCCCGGATGGAGAGCCGTGACTACGGATCGAACCGACTCCATCCGAAATCTTTGTACCTTCACAAAGCAATTGAGGGCTCTGAGATCCAAGATTGGACGAACCCCCTCCTTCTTTGGCACAATGAACAGATTTGAGTAAAAACCCTGACCCCGTTCCTGTTCTGGAACTGGAATAACTACCCCGCGTTCCAGTAGACCCTGGACCGCCCCATACAGGGCCTCCCGACGGGTCGGTAGTAGCTGGAGATTGGAGGTGATGAATCTGTCTGGTGGACAAGAGAGAAATTCTATCTTGTAGCCTGAGGAGATTACTTCGCAAACCCACCTGTCGGAGACTAGAGCAGTCCACTGAGTCGCGAATTTGCGAAGACGTCCCCCCACCCGAGAGCTGGGTGGGGGCGGACCTTCATGTGGACGCAGATTTGTCCACAGGCTTGTTGGGTCTGCGGGACCAAGGACGCTTTTGTCCTTGGGCAGGCGCTTTATCGGCCTGGGGTCTTTTCCCTGTCGCCTTAAGAGGGCGAAAAAACCGCTTACGTGCAGTAAAGGAGGGCCCTTGCCCTTGGCGTGGTCCCCTACCCTTGCTAGTTTGGGGAAGCAAAGTGCTTTTACCTCCTGTAGCATCCTTGATGATGTCATCCAGAGAAGCCCCAAAAAGTCTGTCGCCCTTAAAAGGCAGATCCAATAGGGCTTTCTTGGAAGTCTGGTCCGCAGACCAGCCCTTTAGCCAGATCAGGCGGCGTATTGCTACTGCATAAACCGAAGCTCTTGACAGCAGGGGAATAGTATCCATGTCTGACTCGCAGACAAACTTAAGGCCCTGGACCAACTGGTCGGCCAAAGTTATCTCATTAGGAGGAGCATCTCGCTCCTTTAACCCCTGGAGTAGCAATTTTGCCCATTCAGTAAGTGTCTGAGACACTAGGGCCCCCGCCAATGCCGGGCGTACTGCTGAGCCTACCACTGAGTATAGGTAGCGAGCGAGTGCTTCAGCCTTCTTATCCACAGGGTCCTTGAAAACAGGAGCCCCTTCTACTGGAATAGTGGTGGCTCTATTAAGTCTGGACACCGAAGGGTCCACTATAGGGGGAGAGGTCCATATCTTCAGAAAACTCTCCTCAAAGGGGTACCGTACTGCAAACCTCTTTGGGGCTGTAAAGACCCTCAGTGGGTTCTCCCATTCCTTGTATAAGAGTTTGTCAAAATAAGACACACAAGGGAACACCTTAGCAGTGCGGGCAGGTTTACGAAACCCAAAGGGGACTGGAGTATCTGCTACTTCTTCAGTCCTTTCCAACTTTAGCGTATCCCGCACTGCAGTAATAAGGTCAGATACCAAAGCCGTCTCGCGTACTGACCTGGACTTGGAGTCCTCCTCACTGTCCGATCGGTCACGGTCTGCAGTCTCTGATGCATCAGAATCTGGGCCATGAGCCGTAGCTGGACCTGGTTCTGCATCAGAAATATCCCCAGAAGATTGCAGGGGACGGGGGCGTTTATTACCCCCTGTATTCCCGTGTGCTGCTTCCACCCTGGCAGCAAACGCCTCTAGGATTGCCGACATAGCGTCCATAGACACCTCAGGGACACCAGCTGCTAAATCTGGTGTTTCAGGGGAGAAGACATCTGGCTCAGATGCCATGCTGACCACACGCTGACACTCACAGGGCTCCAGGCAAGATATCAATAGGCCACCCTCCTGCGCTGCAGAGATGCTGGGTTACCCAGAGGACTCACCACCCTGGATAGGTACTGCTATGCTGCGCCTATGATGCTGTCCCCTTGCTGCTGTGTCAGTCTGCTTCTTTTATCAGCACTTCCTGTGTGAATTTTCGCGCCAGTGTAATGCACCCTAGAGGCCGGAGGCTCTCGCAAAATGGTTGCCAAAACCGTCTGTATGGAAGATAATGTGGGCTCTAAGAAAATGGCCGCCGACAGAAGATAGAGGTCAGGCAGCCATAGCCCACAAAAAAGATGGCCGCCGAACGGCAATATCTGCATACAGGGTGGACAAACATGGCCGCCGATCACCTGATAGGGGCCAGTGGGTGTGGCCGAACTACAGGAAGATGGCCGCCAGGCAGTTACAAGAGGCCAAACTTGGCATGGACCACCTCAAAATGGCCGCCGACAGCATGGAGACACAGAAACACAGGTAAGCAAAAATGACATTTCTTTTAAATGTTAGTTACAGCCAGCTCCGCTCCAGTGGGAACCCCCTAGGTGACCCCCAGCACCCAGCAACCTTTAGCTAGAAGCCCAGGGAGGAGGGAAAGGCAGGGAGAGAGGGAAGAAAGGGGCCACAACCACTTACTTGATCTCTCCAGGAATGTCCAGCTAAATCACCCAGCCGAGGCAGGGGAGTTTTACTTACCTATCCTGCATGTATTCTGCTGGAAGACATTCCAAACAGATCATCGTCCGCGCACGGAAGGTGACTGTTGGCCAGGCATGCTGTGATTGGACCCAGAAGGGACGATCATATGTATGCCCTGGAGCATGACGCTCACCGGACAGGCTGCTGCGACTCGGCCGTAAGGTCAGCCGAAGCTGAGCGGTCCGATGCAAGCCTTGGAGCGTAAGCTCACCGGCCAGGCTGCTGCGACTCGGCCGTAAGGTCAGCCGAAGCTGAGCGGTCCGATGCAGGCCCTGGAGCGTAGGCTCACCGGCCACCCGTGGAGCGACGGGCATGTCGTGGAAAACCCAGCGCGTAGCTAAGGTCGGCACACGCTCGATGGCCGAAACTGGGGAGACTACAAGGATCGAGGATCCAGCCTGTCACCCAGTCGGCAGTTGATCGAAGATCGCAGGAAACAACAAATGTAGCAAAAAAATAAAAAATATATATATCTTTTTTCCCCGGACCAATGAGCCCGAAGGGAGCCATGTCCTACTCCTTGCTAGACAGAAAAAAACTGATCTGCGATGTGCAGACTGAGAGGGTATACCCAGAGGGTCCGCCCCCTGGGCGGTACTGTAGAAGGTGTGATGCAACACTTTTTACAAGTTTTTCTGCCTAGTCACTCCTAATTAACGGATAATACCCACTTTGTCAATAGAGAAGCTGTGTCGGTCCATGGACGAAAGAGTAAAACCTACCACCTTTTAATGGTAAACCCTTCCGAGGCTTTTTAGAAGCTAGGTCAGCAGACCAGCATTTCAACCAGATCAGACCACGCAATACCCTGAGTTATAAGGGGCCGCGTCAAACGTGGTGTCGCCACATAAACCAGGCCCTGCACCATTTGTGGGCCAGAGCAATAGTGTCTGGAGGAAGATCATGCTCCTGTACAGTTGCCCATCCCGCAAGTGTTGGAGACACAAGGGTCGCCGCTACCACAAGCCGTAGGGCGGACCCCAACAAGGCAAACATGGCTCTACTCACCACTTCTGACCTCCTGTGAGTGGGGTCCTTAAATGCAGGAGTCCCCTCCACCGGGAGAATGGTGGCCTTGTTCAACCGGGCGACTGGAGGGTCGACCACTGGGGGAGAAGCCCACATTTTTAGTAGGGCATCCTCAAAAGGGGTATCTGATAGACAAACGCCGCGGGACCATAAAAGTCTTCTGCGGCTTTTTCCCCAGACCTTGTCAGTGAGCTGGTCAAAGAAAGGTACATATTGAAAAAAACACTTTTTAGAAGGCCCAAGCCCCAAGGAACCAGAGGAGACCGTCCGCCTGAGGTTCTGCATCTGCAGCATTTAGCTTGCGAGTGTCCCTCACTGCATCAATGAGTTCACAAAACAAGCACCCTGTCATTTACTGACACAGAACTGGAGTTTTCCTTGCAAGGAATGTCCTGTTCAAAACCATCAAATATATATTCAGAGCTAGGGTCCTGAGCGGTAGTGGCTAGGCCCATATCTGAATCAGCGCATTACCCCCCCCTTTTTTTTTTTTTTGTGGAAAAAAGGTGGGGATAGGGGCTTTTTTGCTCCCTTGCGCTCACACACTGCTTTCTCCTGGTCAGATTAATGATTCCAGGAATGCCGACAACTGGTCCCTAAGGACCGCAGGTGCAGAAGCACTGTCAGTTGTCTCTAACAATGTGAAGAAAACAGGTGAACCAGACTCCAATATTGCCACCCTCTGAGACCTTATTCACCATTATAGTGAATAATACAGCCCACCCACAGGCCGTGCTGGGGCTGAGGAGGGGATACCTGGAGTACTCACCACCCCTAGGGACCGCTGTATGAGCCGCGCTGTAGCGCTGTATGAGTCGTGCTGTAGCGCTGTATGAGTCGCGCTGTAGCGCTGTATGAGTCGCGCTGGTGCAGCCTGAGGTGAAGAATCTGTGGGGATGTGTGTATTCCGCGCTGTACAGCAGCGCTGCTAGAGGCCGAAAACGAAAGTGCAAGTGCCGCGGCTACAAGAAAATGGCCGCTGGGCACCAGTTTAACTATGTATTAAGCCTCAGCCAAAATGGCCGCCAATGGCGCATTTTTTAAAAATAAAACACCGCGCCAATGGCGCACAGAAAACACCACAGCCAGTCCCCCAGAACACTTCCCAATAAAAATAACAGTCATGGAGCAGCCCCTCCAAGGCAGAGTGACCCCCCAAGTATCCCCACACAGCACAACAGGGTGCAGAGAGCAGCATAACAGGGGGGAGACAGGGAGAACCCCCCACACACAGAAACACAGCCAGCATGTACTCACCTTGCAGCAGGAGAGACTACTTACCCGTCCCGCAAGCACCTTGGAGAACACCCCCAGTGCCAATAGAGGGACTCACTGGCTTGTTTCAGACAGGCCTATCACAGAGTCGTACTGCGTAGCTGTCAGCCCGGTCCACCGCGAAAGATACAGTAGGTACTGTTCGATCTTGAGAGGACCGCGGGAGCATGAAAGCAACCCGGCCACCCCTGGAGCCATGGGGTATGTCGTGAACTGAGTCTCATGCACACAAGGCGAGGATCAGCACGTTCGATGGTCGGACAGGGAAGACTACGATGATACTAGTGTACCCAACCTGTTGCCCAGCCGACAGTTGATTGAAGGTCTCAAAAATAAAATAATAAAATTCCCAAAGGAATAAAAATTAAAAGTAAAATCTTCCAGGAGACTGGCTCCTGAGAGAGCCACGTCTTCTCCTTCTGCTAGGCAGAAAAAAACTGAGGCCTGCTAGCTGCAGGTGTGAGGGTAATGTCCGGAGGGACCGCCCCCCTGGGCGGGGCTGTTCAGCTCTGGTTTGTTCTGGAATGTTTTAACATTTAACATTCTGCCTAGGTCTTCTCCTGCAAGCAGGGACATATACCCACGTGTAAAGTGTAAGAGACGCCGTGTCGGTCCATGGATGATAAGAGAAAACGGCCATTAAAAATTTCGAACATGCTCTATTTTTTCACGTCGTTTTTCATGTCGTTTTTTTTAACGACGTGAAAAACGATGGTGTGTATGCTTTGACGAGGTGAAAAAAAACGCGCATGCTCAGAATCAAGTATGAGACGGGAGCGCACGTTCTGGTAAAACTAGCATATGTAATGAAGATAGCACATTCGTCACGCTGTAACGGACTGAAAAGCAGGAGGCTGAAAAGCGTGAATCGTCGCTCAACAAACTTTACTAACATGAAGGGTGGCACCATCCGAACGGAACTTCCCCTTTATAGTGCCGTCGTACGTGTTGTACGTCACTGCGCTTTGCTTGAACGTTTTTTAAAATTATCGTGTGTACGCAAGACAGGCTTGAGAGGAAACATGAAAAAAAACGACATGAAAAACTACGTGAAAAAATGGCATGAAAAACGATCGTGTGTACGCCGCATTACACGCGGTAACACGAGATCAGCAAAGGCAGCCCAAGGGGTGGCGCCATTGGAATCGAACTTCCCCTTTATACTGCCGTCATACGTGTTGTACGTGACCGCGCTTTACAAAGACGAGATTTGGAATTGACAGTGTGTATGCAAGGAAAGCTTGACAAGAATCTCGTCAAGCTTGACAAGAATCTCGTCGAGAAAAACAACGGGTTTTTTTATGACGAGATTCTCGGTCGTGTGGACTAGGCTTCAGAGAGCTCTCGTCGCTCAGGCTAAGAAGCTGGTATGTCTCCTCGCTGGAAAAAATAGGATTTTTGTACTCACCGTAAAATCCATTTCTCTGACATCCATGGACCGACATGGCGGCTCTTAATCACTGAACGTGTGGGTATATGTCCCTGCTTGCAGAAGACCTAGGCAGAATGTTAAATGTTAAAACATTCTAGAACAAACCAGAGCTGAACAGCGGTCCCTCCGGACATTACCCTCCCACCTGCAGCTAGCAGACCTCAGTTCGTAACAAAGCAGTACAAACTTAAAAGGAAGGGTGGGCGCCGTGTCGGTCCATGGATGTCAGAGAAATGGATTTTACGGTGAGTACAAAAATCCTATTTTCTCTTATCACCCATGGACCGACACGGCGGCTCTTAATCACTGAACGTGTGGGATGTCCCAAAGCAGTGTCAAGAGGGATGGGAGCAGTATAAATGGAAAAAAAAAAAAAAAAAAACTTCACTCCAAACAAGGCAGAGCTCCTCAACGGAGGAGTTGCCACTTTAAACAGCGGCCTGCAATACCTTGCGGCCGAAGGAAGCATCCGGAGATGCAACCACATCAACCCTATAAAACTTAGAAAAGGTATGAACAGACGACCAGGTCGCCGCCTTGCACACTTGTGCAACCGACACTTGATGTCGGAAAAACCAGGAAGCACCAATTGCCCTGGACGAATGCGCCGTAACCTGGAAAGGGAGGCGCCTGCCCCATGAGAGCATAGGCTTGAAAGACGGTTTGTCCGACCCACCTAGAAAATGGTGGCAGACGAAGCCACTTGGCCCTGTTTCTGACCAGAGACAGTCAAACAGAGAGTCAGACTTCCGAATAGAAGCAGTAGCAGACAGGCACATCCGCAAGGCTCGTACCACATTCAAAGTGTGCCGCGCACACTCTCTGGGATGCGATGGGTGAGGGCACAAGGACGGGAGGACAATGTCCTCATTTAGGTGAAAGGTCGAGATCACCCTTGACAAAAGAGAAAGTCGCGGATGCAACACCGCCTTATCCTTATGGATGACTAAATATGGCGACTTGCAGTACAAGGTCGCCAACTTAGACATTCGTCTAACAGAAGTGATGCCACTAAAAGGGCCACCTTCTGAGACAAAGTCAAGAGGGGAATATCCCTGATATTCTCAAAAGGAGGTTCCTGGAGAACCGAGAGTACCAATTCTGATCCCACGGGGGGAGAGGAGACTTGACAGGAGGGAGCACATAGCGAACCCCCAACACAAGGGTGCTAAGGAATGACCCGCTAGTGGTCGCCGAAAGAAGACGGCCAAGGCCGAAATCTAACCCTTAATGATACTCAAAGCGAGCCTTTGGGCTACTCCATGCTGCAGGAAATGCAGGATTCTAGGGACGTAATACGTCCGAGGACGTCAGTCCAGCTCTTTGCACATGGCGATGTAAGCTTTCCAGGTACAGAGATAGATCATTCTGGAGGAAGACTTCCGTGCCCTTAATATGGACGAAATGCCTGAGTCCGAGAGACCTTGGTCTCTCAACACCTGGCTTTCAACAGCCATGCCGTTAAGGCCAGAGACTGTAAAGGCAGGATGAAATATAGGACTTTGAGACAGAAAGTTCTCCCTTATAGGCAAACGCCAGGGAACGGCCGCGACGAGACGTACCAGATCGGCGTACCAGTGAAGCCGAGGCCAATCCGGAGCAATAAGGATCACCGGAATTCCCTCGGTCGCCACCCTGCGCAGCAGGCGAGGGAGCAACTGCAGCGGAGGATAAACGTATATCAGGTGATAATGACCCCATGGGCCACTAACGCCTCTAAGGCATCCGCCCAAGGATCCCTGGATCTGGCCACAAATCTCGACAACTTGCGATTGAGTCGAGAGGCCATCGGGTCCACCTCCGGCATGCCCCACCGTCTGTGTGGCAAAGGAGTTGAAATACCTCCGGGTGCAGGGACCACTCTCCCTGGTCCAACGTCTGGCGACTCAAATAGTCCGCCAGTTCTATGCCCGGAATGTAAACGGACGACAGAGCCGGCACGCTTCTTTTAGCCCACTTCAGGGTACGGGGGACCTCGGAAGCCGCAGCTGAGCTCCGAGTCCCCCCTTGATGGTCGACATACGCCACCGCCGTGACTTTGTCCGACTGGATCCTAATGGAGAAATCCTGCAATCTCTCAGACCAAGAGGAGAGGCACAGTCTGATGGCCCGTATTTCCAGAACATTGATCGGCAAACGGGCATCGTCCAGAGTCCAAGCCCTTGGGCCAACAGGACTCCCCAGACTACACCCCAGCCCTTCAGGCTGGCGTCCGTAGTGAACACCGTCCATTGGACGGGGAGGAACGACTTCCCGGACCGAAGAGCCGGGGACCCAAACCACCATGTCAGGGATGCCCTGACCAGGTGACTCACCTGGATCGGAAAATCCAAAGACAACGGGGATTTGTCCCAAGGGAACAAGGTCTCCTTCTGCAATGCCCTGGTGTGTGATTGGGCATACGGAACGGCCTCGAAAGAGGTCACCATGAGTCCCCGGACTCCCATGCAAAAACGGATTGACAACCATTTTTTTGGGATGTTAGCATCCGCACTGCAGACTGAAGTGTCAGTAGCTTCCCTGGAGGTAGGAATACCTTTGCCTCCAAGGAGTCCAGAATCAGACCGAGATACTCCAGATCTTGAGTCGGGACCAGGACTGACTCCTGAATGTTTAGGAGCCACCCGAAGTCCCTGAGGGTCTGACTGACGATAGTCACCCTGTCTTCTAATTCTGAGCCATTTCCTGCTCTGAGAAGAAGATCGTCCAGATAGCCCACGACAGCAATGTCTCGCTGTCTCAGCAAGCTAGAACCGGCACAAGCACCTTGGTGAACACCCTCGGTGCCGAGGCTAGGCCGAAAGGAAGAGCCACAAATTGATAGTGGACTTCGCCGATTGCAAGCGCAGAAACTTCTGGTGACTTGCGCAGATCGGAACATGCAAGTAGGTGTCCTTGATGTCCAAGGTCGCCATAAAATCCCCTTGATGGAGTGTACTGATCACCGTGCGAATGGATTCCAAGCGGAACTTTTGCACCTTCACAAAGGCATTCAGGACCTGGAGGTCCAAGATAGGCCGAACCCCGTCCCTTTTTTGGGACGACAAACGAATTTGAGTAGAATCCCTGAAACCTCTCCTGTGACGGAACCGGCACAATCACTCCGGACCTGAGCAATCCTGAATAGGCCCCATAGGGCTGCCCGATGGGCAGGAAGGAGAGGAAGATTCGAAAGAAGAATCTGTCTGGGACCAGGAATGGAAACCTATCCTGTAACCTGAGGTAATCACCTCGCCCACCCACTGGTAGGAGATCCGGGAGGTCCACCGATCCGTGAACCTGCAAAGTCGTCCCCCCTACCCCAGAGTCTGGTGGGGGCAAGACTTCACGCGGAGGCGGGATTGGGGAGCCGGCTTGTTTGGCTTACGCACCCAGGGGCGCTTGTGTCCACCAGCCGCACTGCTGTCAGCCTGGGAGGGCCTCCCCGTTGACTGTCAAAAAAAAAACCTTTTTTGCTGGAAAGGAAGGACCCTGCTTACAGCGGCCTCCTTACCCTTGATAGCCTGAGGAAGAAGAGTGCTTTTACCTCCCGTGACATCCTTGATGATGTCATCCAGCGCAGCACCGAAACTCCTACCACCTTTAAATGGTAGATCTGTCAGAGGCTTTTTAGAAGCTAGGTCAGCAGACCAGCATTTCAACCAGATCAGACAACGCAATACCACCGCCAAGACAGAGGCCCTGAGATATAAGGGGCCGCGTCTAACATGGCGTCGCAACATAAACCAGGCCCTGCACCATTTGGTGGGCCAGAGCAATAGTGTCTGGAGGAAGATTATGCTCCTGTACAGTTTGGTGCAAAATTTTTTGCCCAACCCGTAAGTGTCTGAGACACAAGGGTCGCCGCTACCACAGGCCGTAGGGCGAGCCCAACAAGGCAAACATGGCTCTGCTCACCACTTCTGACCTCCTGTCAGTGGGGTCCTTAAATGCAGGAGTCCACTCCATCGGGAGAGTGGTGGCCTTGTTTAAACGGGTGACTGGAGGGTCGACCACTGGGGGAGAAGCCCACGTTTTAAGTAGGGCATCTTCAAAGGGGTATCTGATAGGCAAACGCCGTGGGACCATAAAAGTCTTCTGCGGCTTTTTCCCCAGACCTCATCAATGAGCTGGTCAAAGAAAGGTACATATGGAAAAAAACTTTTTTAGAAGGCCCGGCCCTAAGGAAGAGGAGACTGTCCGCCTGAGGTTCTGCATCCGCAGCATTTAGCTTGCGAGTGTCCCTCACCGCAGCAATGAGTTCACTAACAAGCGCCCTGTCATTTACTGACACAGAACTGGAGTCTTCCTTGCAAGGAATGTTCTGTTCAAAACCATCAAAGATATTCAGAGCTAGGGTCCTGAGCGGTAGTGGCTAGGCCCATATCTGAATCGGCACACCCCCCCTTTTTTTTTTTTGTGGAAATAAAGTGGGGAGAGGGGCTTTTTTGCTCCCTTGCGCTCACACACTGCTTCCCTCCTGGGCAGAATGATTCCAGAACTGCCGACAACTGGTCCATAAGGACCGCAGGAGCACTGCCAGTTGTCTCTAACAAGTGTGAAGAAACAGGTGAACCAGACTCCATGTTGCCACCCTCTGAGACCTTATTCACCATTACAGTAAATAATACAGCCCACCCACTGGCTGTGCTGGGGCTGAGGAGGGGATACCCGGAGTACTCATCACCCCTAGGGACCGCTCGGTACCGCTGTATGAGCCGCGCTGTAGCGCGAGCCTGAGGAGAGTGAAGAATCTGTGAGGAGATGTGGATTCTGCACCGTTCATCAGTGCCGCTAGAGGCCAAAAACGAAACTGAAAGCGCCGCGGCTACAAGAAAATGGCCACCGGGCGCCTGTATAACTGTGATTTGAGCCGCGGCAAATGGCCGCCGATGGCGCACTTTTTAAATTTAAAACACCAATGGCGCACGTAAAAAAACACACACATTCCCCCAGAACACTTCCCAAGTGACTAACAGCCATGGAGCGCCCCCCCCCCCCCCAGGGCAGAGTGACCCCCCAAGCATCCCCACACAGCACAGCAGCAGAACAGGGTGCAGAGACCAGCATAACAGGGGGGAGACAGGGAGAACACCCCACACACAGAAACACAGCCAGCATGTACTCACCTTGCAGCAGGAGAGACTACTTACCCATCCCGCAAGCACCTTGGAGAACACCCTTGGTGCCAATAGAGGGACTCACTGGCTTGTTTCAGACAGACCTATCACAGAGTCGTACTGCGTAGCTGTCGGCCTGGTCAACCGCGAAAGACACAGTAGGTACTGTTCAATCTTGAGAGGACCGCGGGAGCATGAAAGCAACCCGGCCACCCCTGGAGCCATGGGGTATGTCGTGAACTGAGTCTCACGCACACAAGGCCAGGATCAGCACGCTCGATGGTCGGACAGGGAAGACAGTTGATTGAAGGTCTCAAAAATAAAATAATAAAATTCCCAAAGGAATAAAATTTAAAAGTAAAATCTAAAAAAACGGAGGTCTGCTAGCTGCAGGTGGGAGGGTAATGTCCGGAGGGACCGCCCCCCTGGGCGGGGCTGTTCAGCTCTGGTTTGTTCTAGAATGTTTTAACATTTAACATTCTGCCTAGGTCTTCTCCTGCAAGCAGGGACATATACCCACACGTTCAGTGATTAAGAGCCGCTGTGTTGGTCCATGGATGATAAGAGAAATATTTTTTCCATACTGGTGACTGTGGTGCGATAGGGAAACTAGGACAGATGTGGCTGCACTGCTGGTGAGAGTGCACTGCTGAGTTTTGGTGAGGGTGACCTGCTGGGTGCTGGTGAGGGTGCACTACTGAGTGCAGATGAGGGTGCACTGCTGAGTGCAGATGAGGGTGCACTGCTGGGTGCTGATGAGGGTGCACTGCTGGGTGCTGATGAGGGTGCACTGCTGTGTGCTGATGAGGGTGCACTGCTGGGTGCTGATGAGGGTGCACTGCTGGGTGCTGGTGAAGGTGCACTGCTGGGTGCTGGTGAGGGTGCACTGCTGGGTGCTGATGAGGGTGAACTGCTGGGTGCTGGTGAGGGTGCACTGCTGGGTGCTGGTGAGGGTGAACTGCTGCATGCTGGTGAGGGTGCACTGCTGGGTGCTGGTGAGGGTGCACTGCTGGGTGCTGAAGAGGCTGCACTGCTGGTGAGGGTGCATTGATGGTTGCTAATGAGGGTGCACTCTTGGGTGCTGATGAGGGTGCGCTCATGGGTGCTAATGAGGGTGCACTGATGTGCACTAATTCCCTGCAGCTGCACTGATTAGCTGGCAATGATGAGGATCCACTGATAGGGTGGCACTGATAAGCACTCACTTATGGGCACTGATGGGCATAGGTGGCACTGATTGGTACTGTAGTGGCACAAATGAGCACTGTGGTGGCACTGATGAGCACAGGTGGCACTGATGAGGAACTGATGGCAAATATGAGCACTGTAGTGGCCCTGATGGGCACTGATGAGCACTGTAGTGGCATTGATGTGGCTCTGTAGAGGCACTGATGTGGAACTGGTTGCACAGTGGAGCTCGGATGTAGCACTGCTGGGAAAATTTATATAAAGACTCACTGTTTGGCACTCAATCGCTCTCCTCTCCGCTCACGCTGTATTAGTGTGAGGAGAGGAGAGCATTGAACCCCTGTATGACCCCGCGGTGTGTACATTGTGATCGCTCCGTCATTGGACGGAGCGATCACGTGGTAAAGGGCCGCTTTCATTGGCACTTTACCGCGACCCGTGTGTGCTCCCCAGGGGGCGAGCGGGAGCGCGATTCTGGTGGATGTCATAGTACGCCCTCCCAGAGTTATCAAGACGCGCTGTAGCTGTCATTCGGCTATAGCACGGTTGGTATGTGTACAGTAATTGTACAGAATCAAATAGAAACAAAATGCGCATGATCCAATACAAAGAACGACCCGAAAAAAGATAATAAAAATAGAAATCATACACAAAAAAGAACTTTTGTATTGTGGATAATTAAAGATTTAAAGCGAAGTTCCAACTGTAAATTTTGTCAGAAGTGTCCGCCCCGTTGTGATGGCAATGAAGCCCTCGGCGCTGCCCACGGACTCTTGGGAAATGATGACACACATCTTCCAGGAGCACTAGTGAGCACGGGCGCCGTGGGAAATAACGTCAGGCGCCAGGGAGAGGAAGAGGCAGATTACAAGGCACCCCCTAGCAACAGCCAGGAAAGAGTAAGTAAAAAAAAAAAAAAAAAAAAAAAAAGTTTACAAATGTTGTTGCTTAGGTTTATTGCTGCTGAATACTGCAAAGATAATTTTATGGGTGGAACTCCGCTTTAAAAACTGAACAGTAGCATATATTTTTCTGTGACAATAATCAAGCTGATGATGATGATGATATTCCTTTTAATGTAATATTTTTGTTTTCTGATTTCTGTTCTTATGTGAAATTTGAGGCCAATGTTTGATATTTATGCTGATTAACAAGAACACCATTTACCGTGTTATCCATTTCCATTTTTAATAATTAAAGTGATACTAAAGGTTCGATTTTTTTTTTTTAAATAACAAAGATGTCATACTTACCTCCACAGTTACCTCTGTAGTTTGTTTTGCACAGATGGCCCTGATCCTGCTGTTCTGTGCTCCTTCGATGGCTCTCGTGGCTCCTTGCCGCATTAGATAACCCCCTAGGACAGTGGTCTCCAAACTGTGCCCCGGATGTGGCCCTTTGCTTGCCTTTATCCAGCCCTTAGGGTACTAATTCCTTCCCCTGAAACCAACAATAGGGAACTATTTCTCACACTGACCCCAGTGATGGGGCACTATTTCTCTCACTGACCCCAATGATGGAGCACCATGGCTCTCACTGACACCAACGATGGGGCATTGTTACTGGCACCAGGACATTTTCTACGCCTATTGGCCACAGTCCGGCCCCTATAAAGTCTGAAGGATAATAAACTGTCCCTTTGTTTAGAAAGTTTGGAGACCCCTGCCCTAGGAGAAGCATTCTCCCAAGGGGGTTACATTGTGGGCACGCTCCCGAGTCCAGCATTTGCGTCTCTATAGGCACGAATGCCGGACTCGGCCCTGCGTCATTGGATTTGATTGACAGCAACGGGAGCCAATGGCTGCGCTGCTATCAATCTATCCAATCAAGAGCCGAGAACCCCGGCAGAGAGACTGCGCAGGACATTACAGGGCTCAGGTGAGTAAAACGGGGGGGCTACTGACTGGCAGAAGTTTTTTCACCTTAATGCATAGAATGCATTAAAGTGGTTGTAAACCCCGCTATTTTTTTTTTTTTAACAACCTGCAAAACAAAGACATAATGAGCTAGCATGCATAGCATACTAGCTCATTATGAATCACTTACCTGAGATCGAAGCCCTCTGTCGCCGATGCCATCTTGCTCCCCTCTGCCTTCCGTGTATCGCCGATCCGGCGCTGTTATTGGCCCAGGAGCGGCGATGACGTCACACGCATGCGCGCTCGAGCCGGCTAACTCCATTCAGAAATCCGGCTACTAAGCCAGGCCCGCTAGTGCGCATGCGCGTGACGTCAGCTGCGCCGATTTTAAATGCAAATATCTCCTTAACCGTGTAGGTTATTGAGATATTTCATGCACCTACAGGTAAGCCTTAATCTAGGCTTACCTGTAGGTGCATGTTGTCAAAGTGGGTTTACAACCACTTTAAGGTGAAAAAAACAGGAGGGTTTACAACCCCTTTAAATAATAATAAAAGAGAAAAAAAATGAGGGGAATAAAGAAAACACACACTTATATGGCTGCATATTTGCGGTTAACTCCTCAAGGTGTGTGTGGGCCTGTGTCCTTTGCCTACACACTTTATGCTAAAGGTTGTCCCTCATTCTCATCTCAGAAAGCTGTCACCAGTGCTATAAGGACACACCGGTGACAAGGAGAACACACACTGCACATTCTACTGACACTTCTAGTGAACACTGGGCTACAGATAGGACATAATGGTATTACAAATGTCCTCTATTATACTGTCTCGCCACAGCCCGCTTCTCCCTCACACACACTGCACTGTCACCTCAGGAACCTTCTCTCACTCTACCGAGCTGATAACCGCTTAGTGCAGCTTTTTGTCACGTGCTCCACACCGTCCCCAGCAATCCGAGCACAGACACACCCACCCTGTTCTCCTCAGATGTTCAGCCAATCACTGCGCGCTGACGTTATTCGCCGTGCGTCGGTCGCTTTGCAGCGTTGCTATGGTTCCTGGCAGCCTCCCTCTATCGGAATAATGGCGACTAAGGCGGAATGGATGGCGGAGGCGACCGAGCCGTACTGTGAGGGGGCGGTGCGGGGTATTGTGGAGGCTCTACACGCCTGTGCAGAGAAGGTGAGCTCCGGGGCCCGGCCTTGTTCTATCACACCCCGTCCACAATGGCAGCCTGCCGGGGGCGTTCTGCACTCTATATATTGGTGCCCCTGGGGCTCACATCTCAATATTTAGGGGCTCTCTGAAATGGTTGTACCTCTCACCTTTTTTCTGCTACTGTCCCATTGAGGGAAGTAGGGATCGGTAGATCTCGGGTTTTATTTCGGTGCCGTTACACCGATCAGTGTTGACCTACCAGATTGAAATTTACTGACACAACACCCAAAGTTTACTGGCACAGCCAAGTTTTTACTGACATTTTCAAAAGTTACAAAATACATTTTTAAGTGCAAATTGGAGTATTTAGGTAACAAACAAGTGCATCCCGGGAGGGGATATAAAAGGGGCAGACCCTGGCTGTCGGGGGGTGAGTTCCCGGGGATCCGACCCCGGGAGTGTGTGGTTCTGTTCTTGGCCACTCCAGGCACCTTTAGCTCTGGGGTGGAGTTCCTGGTTCGGTACACTGGCGGATCAGTCCCAGGCACCTTTAGCCCTGGGGTGGAGTTCCTGGTTCGGTACACTGGCGGATCAGTCCCAGGCACCTTTAGCCCTGGGGTGGAGTTCCTGGTTCGGTACACTGGCGGATCAGTCCCAGGCACCTTTAGCTCTGGGGTGGAGTTCCTGGTTCGGTACACTGGCGGATCAGTCCCAGGCACCTTTAGCCCTGGGGTGGAGTTCCTGGTTCGGTACACTGGCGGATCAGTCCCAGGCACCTTTTAGCTCTGGGGTGGAGTTCCTGGTTCGGTACACTGGCGGATCAGTCCCAGGCACCTTTAGCCCTGGGGTGGAGTTCCTGGTTCGGTACACTGGCGGATCAGTCCCAGGCACCTTTAGCTCTGGGGTGGAGTTCCTGGTTCGGTACACTGGCGGATCAGTCCCAGGCACCTTTAGCCCTGGGGTGGAGTTCCTGGTTCGGTACACTGGCGGATCAGTCCCAGGCACCTTTTAGCTCTGGGGTGGAGTTCCTGGTTCGGTACACTGGCGGATCAGTCCCAGGCACCTTTAGCCCTGGGGTGGAGTTCCTGGTTCGGTACACTGGCGGATCAGTCCCAGGCACCTTTTAGCTCTGGGGTGGAGTTCCTGGTTCGGAACACTGGCGGATCAGTCCCAGGCACCTTTAGCTCTGGGGTGGAGTTCCTGGTTCGGTACACTGGCGGATCAGTCCCAGGCACCTTTAGCCCTGGGGCTGCAACTGGAGGCCTTGGGCTCAGCACCTTTGGCTGAGGCCCACAGAGGATCGAGGAATCCCAGGGTGCTGCCTTGAGAGGAGACCCATATCTTAGATGAGGAGGCCGGGGGAGGACCGTTCCGAGGGACTGGTGAGGAACTCACAGTGAAGGAAGGGGCCCGGTAACTCTAGAGGGATGTCATCTCCCTGAAAGAGGCTTAATGTTGCAACCAAGTTCGCCAGGTCTGTGGCAGAGACCTAAGTGTATCTAATTCGAGCATCATTCCGGCTGCTAGGGCTCGTTTCATGGGGAGACTATCCGGATGGGCTGAGTCTGCCTGAAGATATGGGTAGTGAATAAGAATTAGTTTGTGCCTGGACCTATTCCCACACCTTTTGCTCTCCTGCTCTTTTTCCAACCTTCTCCTGTCCAGTTATTGTGCGTGACAGAGAAAAATATAAACTCTAAGTTGGAGTTGCAATCAGTGTGGACCTTGAAGTTATTGGGGAATAGAGACTTGTCTTTGTTACAGTGAAGACGGAAGCCATTCTCTGAGGGAACCTGATCACAGAGACCCAGGTACATTACACCGCTCAACCTCTTTCTACGGGAGGGTACGGGCATGTAGCATGGTGGGCCATTTTTTTTTTGCTCAGGAGCCAAAGGCAGCAAAAAGGTGTTGTGTCGCTACACACATTTCTTATTTTATTTTCTATAGAGTAAGTATCTCAAGGACTGGACTCAGGAGGGCAAGAAATTTAGAATGGGTGGCACACACACATAAAATTGTCTCTCACAGTGACACTGACAGCAGTGTACAGAAGCACAGATGATGATGAGACCTCACTGACACAACACGTCCCCTCCTGAGTCGGTCTCTCTCCAAGCCAAGTGGTCCCTCCAGTCCACTCCAGTCTAAACAGCGCTGACAGTCCCATTCCTGGCTTGCCTTGCTCCCATACATGAGGCTCTGGCCACTCTGCTTGGCTCCATTGCACCATGATATCACACAGCATGCTCAGGCACCGCCTCTGCCAGAGCCACCCGATCACACTGTAGCAGGCACTCGGATGGTCTCAGTCGGGTCCGGACCAGGCTGAGCATCACAGCCACATTTTTTTACTGGCAGCCTTTAACTTTTACTGGCAGGAGAAAATTGCCTGCTTTTTACTGGCTCTCAGTAAAAATACTGACGATTGGCAACACTGATACCGATATTTCAGCCACCTCTCAGGCCGATAATATGTGCCGATATTCTGTACAATTGAATAAAATTTACACTGTCCTTTTACATTTTTTTTTTTTTTTTTTTTTTTTATCACTGTTATTGCTGTCGCAAGGAATGTAAACATCCATATTGACAGTAATAGGCACGTGAGAGGTACACTTTATGGAGGGATCGGGGGTGTTGGCTGGTTGCTCGGGCCTCCCAGTGGGACGGGAGAGCCCAGGCGAGCGACGGAAGGTGGCGGGGGACGTCCGCTCCCGCTGCTTGTAATAACAGCCGAGTGGTTGCTGAGTCGCATTGGTTGTTATTACAATAAAACTGACCGTCTGCTCTAAAGAACAGTACCAGGGTGTTGCATGCAGCTGCATGCATCACCCCGGTAAAACCCCTTGAAGCAATTTTGGTAATATTGGGTACGTTTTGTGACTGATACCGTATTTATCGGAGTATAACACGCACCGGCGTATAACACGCACCCCAAGTTTAGGAGGGAATTTTAAGGAAAAAAACTTTTAGGAGGGAAATTCAAGGAAAAAAACTTACATTTAAATGCAGCCTTGCCCAGTGTCCATCTGTCCATCTGCAGCCTTGCCCAGTGTCCATCTGTCCATCTGCAGCCTTGCCCAGTGTCCATCTGCAGCCTTGCCCAGTGTCCATCTGTCCATCTGCAGCCTTGCCCAGTGTCCATCTGCAGCCTTGCCCAGTATCCATCTGTCCATCTGCAACCTTGCCCAGTGTCCATCTGCAGCCTTGCCCAGTGTCCATCTGTCCATCTGCAGCCTTGCCCAGTGTCCATCTGCCCATCTGGAGCCTTGCCCAGTGCCTTTGCGATCTTGTCAGTCTCGGCGTTTTTTTAAATTTGGCGGCGATTTCTGTGGAGAGGAGCCCATCTCCACTGACTGCGCCGCTGACGGAGAAAGCCGAGTGTACTTCAGCTAGACTCGGCTCTTCTCACAGTCAGGGGCAGGACTGCGAGAGGAGCCGAGACTAGCCGAAGTACACTTGGCTTTCTCTATGTCAGCGGCGCAGTCAGAGATGGGCGGGACTGCGAGAGGAGCCGAGTAAAGCCGAGTGTACTTCGGCTTCGGCTCCGCTCGCTCCTCTCGCTCGTTTTCAGCAGGGGAATTCAACGGAGTATCGGCGTATAACACGCACCCACGATTTTCCCCTGATTTTAAGGGGAAAAAAGTGCGTGTTATACGCCGATAAATACGGTACTTCAAAAAAAGTGAATATCGGCCGCATCGATATTCGGTCGATCCCTTGATGGATGGCATAGGAAAGCCCTCTTAGGGCTCACTCACACTTGTATTGAGGTTGGTGTTTTCCTGCACTCCGCAAGGCCACACAGAAAACAATTGTTCACTATGTGCTCTGTTCATACTTACTAAGGAAGAGTTAAAACCTCTGTAAGGTTTATTTTGGCCATCTGTGTCCCATTGGGGAGATTTACCGCCACTTCCTGTTCCACAGCCAAAACAGGAAGTGAGAGGAAATTCCTGGCTGTCACCAGAACTAGTGTCCTCCATTGAAAGATATCCCCTCGATTTTCATTCACTTTCGGTGATGATGGTAAATCATAGGGATACACCAATACTGTTTTTTTTAAGACCAAGTACCAATACTATTTCTCAAGTACTCGCCAATGCCAATTACCGATACCTATTTTTAGTGTCGCATAGAGCTGCACGATTCTGGATAAAATGAGAATCACTATTTTTTTTTTTGGGGTTTAGAATTCATTGAAGTGTATTTTTTCCCCAAAAGTTGCTTTTGAAAGACCCCCGTGCATACAGTGTGACTTAAAATATTGCAACGGCCACCATTTTATTCTCTAGGGCAGGGATATGCAATTAGCGGACCTCCAGCTGTTGCAAAACTACAAGTCCCATCATGCCTCTGCCTCTGGGTGTCATGCTTGTGGCTGTCAGAGTCTTGCTATGCCTCATGGGAATTGTAGTTCTGCAACAGCTGGAGGTCCGCTAATTGCATATCCCCGCTCTAGGGTCTCTGCCAAAAAAAATATATAATGTTTGGAGGTCCTGAATAATTTTCTAGCAAAAAATACTGATTTTAACCTGTAAGCAACAAGTGTCAGAAAAAGGTTTAGTCTTTAAAGGGGTTGTGAAGGTAATATCATTTATTTTTTTTATTTATAATAATGAACATGTTTATACTTACCTACTCTGTGCAATGGAATCGCACAGAGCGGGTGGGAACCTCCTCTTTTCGGGTCCCCCGCTGGCGCTCCTGACCCCTCCTCTTTGGCCAATCCCCCCCATGGGAAGAGTGCATCCCTACTCGTTCATGCTTGAACCTGAGTCCCTCTATTGCATCTATTGGCAGACAGTGGCACTCAGCCCCACCCCCCACTTCCTCGTCACTGGCTTTTGTTGAAGGCACTGGAGCCATTGAAGTGAGGGGAGAAAAGATCTGCAGACGTTCATGGCGCTGGATCAAATGAGGTCTCAGGTAAGTAAAGGGGGGCTGAGGGGACGATGCTGATGCCTAAACATTTTTTACCTAATGCAAGAAATGCATAAGGTAAAAATATTTTAGACTTTAAAACCCCTTTTAGGTGGTTAACCTGACCTCATTTACAGACCGAAATTCATCCTGTTCTAAAAGAACCAAATGTTACAAATTCTTTTTATCCCTCAGTGCTGAGATGTTGTGATAAACTTTGGTTTGTTCTTTTTTTTTTTTTTTTTTTCTGACAGCTCTAAGCAAAGAACGGCTCTGCACCTGTTGCATGACTCATAGGAAATGCGGGACTAAGATCGTGAGGGGAGTTGAATCGAGATTGCGATTTTTCAACGATTAATTGTACAGCTCTAGTGCCACGTGGCTTTTTTTTTTTTTAGGGATCATTCACACCATACAAGTATCAGTGCAACGCTTGTAAACAGGACAAACTGAGAGGGTGAATCTCCCTAACGGGCACAGACGGGGGTTCTTATCCCTCTCCACTCTATCGAAAAACAATTTTTTTTTTTTTTTAGTTATACTTTAAAGCAGAGTTCCAGCCACAAACACTTTTAAAAGTCAGCTGCTACCAACACTGTAGCTGCTGCCTTTTAATAAGGACACTTGCCTCTCTCCCCCCCACCAAGGCTGATCCGTCCATCGCTTAGGGTGCAGGCGCCGCCATGGTAACTAAGGGATACCAGCAGTGGAGCTTCACTGCCGGTTTCCTACTGCGCGAGTCACGCAGCGCTTTGTGAATTGTCAGCTTGTCTTCTGGGACACACACAGGTCCCAGAAGACAAGGGGGGGCTCGCTGCACAAGAGGACATGATGTTCTGCGCCACAGCCCGGATGGAACGGAAGTACATTTAGTACTTCAAAAAAGGTACTAAAGAAAACATTTTTTTTTTTAAATGTCCAAAAACGAGGGGTTGAGGGGTGGTCTTTCAAAAGTGGGTTTAACTCCGCTTTCACGTGTATATTACCCCCAGAATACCTGGTGATCCTGCCAGTTCCCCTTCTGTTCTGTTTCATTCTGACCACGCTAAGGATGGAAGCAGACCTGTCCTAGCGTGGTCAGTTTGCGTCTCTGCCTTCTAATTGGGAGCTACAGAAGGCATGCATACACTCAGCGTGCCTGTACTCCTGTTCAGACTTTTGCTGACGTACCCCCTCCCAGACCTGCACGGTTTGAGTGACAGCAGCTGTGGTGTGACAGCAGAAGGAACGAGGAAGGACATGTCAGAGTTTCTATGATTTAGGGGCATGATCAGACTGCTGACCAGTTTTTGCTCTGAAAAAATGGCTATTTGGTTCAAAATGCCCTTTGCAGGTGGAGTCAAAAGGGGGGGGGGGCTTGGGTGTTCATTATAATCAGCTAGTGTACTCTCAATGCATTGTCTGTATCTCTTTAGAAGTATTTAACACTTGGGGAGCATCTCGACAAAACTGCAATTCCAATTACATAGGATACCTAAAATCTACTTGTATCTTAGTGCAGACCTCTGGAAAAATCAGTAAGCCAATCACACTAGCAGGAAATGGACTTTTTTTTGAGTGCCTCCAGGTTGCCACATTGCATTGAATTCTGTAGAAATATACAGCTCTGCAGATTGAACAGTAAAGGCAATTGTTTAAAATTACAGCATGGCTTGTGTAGTATTTGTACATGCTGTATTTGATTTGTATTTGCTATACTTTTCCCAGGAAACTGGAAGCTGTGTTGTGGAAATCGGCAACATGTCTGCATTTTTCCACTTCGCATCACAGCTCACCTGCGGCATAGAAATTAATGAATGTCTCACTGTGTGTAGTTCCTTTTTAAAAGTGGTTGTAAACTTCAGACATGAAATAATAAACAAAGTATATCCTTCCTATAGTGTGTACTTGTCTCAATTAAAGAGGAAGTAAATCCTGATGGGTTTTACTTCCTCTTTTGTTCTGTGCAAAGTAAAAACAGGCGATATCTAGGAAACAGACCATACAGACACCGCCCTCCGGTTACATTAGGACTACAGCAGCCCCCCCTCCCCAACAGGGATGGTGGAAACCCCTCACGAAGAGAGGGAATACCAATAACCGCCAGACCCTCTAATAAGGGAAGGAGGGGATGTAGGGCAGGCAGGAGACCTGGACCAATAGGAATTTATAACCTCAGCAATATCGAATTAACATCTAAAGAAACAAATATCTTACAGTCGGGCCTTAAATGTGCCCCTAAAAAAACATTAAATAAATTCAATGTTTATATGGATATCCATAAATATATCCGTAAAATCAATATAAAGAAATATTTTATAAATAATGGACCTGTAGTAACCAATCGGACAAATACAATCACAGTAGAGTGTCGATAGTGGTTTAAAAAATCGGCCATTATTTAATGCCCTGAATACTGCTAACCAGCATGTAGAGGTTTTTAAAAAACTTGTTTTGAGAGACCTGGAACAAGTTGTTCCAAAGAAAAATGTTAACCCTCGTTGCGTACAAGACAGTATCAAACAATTGGAGGACAGAAAAAACATCAGACCAGCAGATAAAGGGGAAGGAGTTGTTATTTTTGATAAAATGTTTTATGACACTCAACTTACCAAGATGTTGGCAGATGAGAGCACATGTGTGACATTAAACTCTGACCCCACTTTACCCTATCAAAAGCATCTACAAAAGCTCATCGACCTTGGATCGGACAAAAGAGTTCTGAGTAAAAAGGAAATTAAATTCCTAGTGCCTAGTTATTGTAGAATTCCAACTATCTATACATTGCCGAAGGTACACAAAAATCCGCTGACCCCACCAGCACGTCCAATTGTAAATAGTATTGAATCGGTAACAGCTAGATTGGGACAGTACCTCGACACCTTTTTACAGGCTAGCGTCCTAAGGATGAAAACTTATTTAAAGGACACAAAGAACCTTATACAAATCATCAGTGGAATTGATTTAACAGGAAAGCATGAAGTGTACCTGGTGACAGCAGATGTCTCTTTATTATATACTATAATCCAACATGACGACACCTTATTGGCATTAAACTGGGCACTGTGCCAAAGAGATGATATCCCATTTGAGCAAAAACATTTTCTGAGACAGGCCTTAGATATCTGCCTGCCTCGCAATTATTTCTGGTACAATGACAACTTCTCACAAAGAAAGGGAGTAGCTATGGGAGCAAAGTTTGCTCCCAGTTTAGCAAACTTGTTCATGGGAGAGTGGGAAGACAAGTCTGTTTTTTCACAAAAGAGAGACCAATTGCTGTTTTACAGGAGGTACATCGATGACCTCCTGTTTATATGGGAGGGCACTAAAAGTTCTTTACACCACTTTATGGCCGAACTCAATTCCAACAACAACAATATTGTGCTGGATTATGAGTATAATAAAGATCAAATCCATTTTTTGGATGTGAACATTATCAGACAAGGAGGAAGTCTAATAACCACAGTCTATTTCAAACCAATGGACCGGAATAGCTACCTCCCTATCACCAGTGGCCACCATCCACACTTGCTAAAAAATATCCCGAAAGGCTAAGTAATGAGAATCAGGAGAAATTGTACGTCCTGATGTTGACTTCAAATCACAATCTGAAATCATTAAAAAAAGATTCATACAAAAAGGTTACAAAGAGCTGTCTTTGAATAAAATTATTACTGACATCGGGAACATACAGCGAGAGTCATGCTTGGAAAATAAAGTACACAAGAGGAATTTAAAGCATGAATGGGGATTCATTTCAAATTTCAATGACCAATATAAAGATATAGAGTGTATCTTTAAGCGACACTGGCATATACTATGCATGGACAAAGCACTCAACCAAAAAATCATTTTTTATACAGAGGGTCTCCTGTGTGATAGCAATTGGAGGTGACCGGTTCTCTTTATTGACCCTGTTACTTCCAAAACAGGAGTCTTAGCACTGTGCTAGAACTCCTGTCACAGCTGAGATGGGAAGAGCACAGCTCTCCCCTCTCACTGTGTACATCAGCGGCAGGGAGACAGGAGACAGACTCAGCGGCTGGGACAGCCAGCGGGGAGAGGACGGATTTTTGGTGACATCAGGTACAGTACTGTATACATAGGCATACTGTATACAGTACTTCTGGGCAGCTCACCTGATGGCTGCGATCTGAGTCCAGGCAAGCTGGCCGCGATGCACCTCCGCGGCGGGGCAGTGGCGCAGGAAAGACCGGGGATCCGGAGGCTTCACTAGGCCGGACAAGGCCGCGGCCACGACGGGCAGTTTTAGCGGCCTGGCAGGCCACCGAACCGTACCAGGCCTGTGGATGGGCAGGCAGGATGACGAGGGGGCCCCCTTAACCTCACAGCCAGGAACGGCTTTCTCCAGCAATGGCGGCGGCCAGCAGTGACGTCACTCGGACCCCGTTCGTAAGTAGGGGTCGTTCATAACTCGGATGTGTTGCAATGCCCGTGCAATCTAATGTACGTAGGCCGTACAAAAAGGACTCTCAAAAAACGTATCTCGGAGCATATTTACAATGTAGAAATCGGCTTCAAGTATCATGGGGTTTCCCGGCATTTAAAAAAATATCATAACCAGGACCCCTCTGGTTTAAAATTCTGGGGTATAGATAGAATTTACCCCAACTGGAGACGTTCAAACATGGTCCGGGAGATATCAAAGAGTGAGACCCGGTGGATATATTTTTATGAATACATTGACGCCCGGGGGTCTAAACGTAGAATTAGATGTAAATTGCTATATTAAAGTGGAGTTCCACCCAATTTTTTTTCTTTTTTTTATTCCACTCCTCACCCCCTTACATGCCACATTTGGCATGTAATTTTTTTTGGGGGGGAGTGGGGGCTTCAGTAGGAGTGGGACTTCCTGTCCCGCTTCCTCCTTCCGCCCTGGAGCCGCCTAGGCGATACGTCATATCGCCTTGTGGCGGCTCCTCCCTGTAGGCGATCACCTGGGACGTGACAGGTCCCAGGCGATCGCCTGTCCACTCACAGAGCGCTGCGACGTTCGCGCATGTGCAGTGAGTGGCCGGCCGTGAAGCCGAAAGCTGTCACGGCCGGGTGCCCATACTGTGAATGGACGCGCCGGCGGAGGAAGGGGGAGAGGAGCGGAGCTCCAGGCGGCGCGTCGCTGGACAGTGGAGCAGGTAAGTGTATGTTTATTAAAAGCCAGCAGCTACACTTTTTGTAGCTGCTGACTTTTAATAAACATAAAAAAAAGGGTGGAACTCCGCTTTAATGACTACTAATGGCTTTTTAGGAAGTATTTTTTAACCACTTAAGCCCCGGACCATTTTGTCTGGTTAATGACCAGGCCACTTAAAAATTGACGTCCTTCCCCCCCCCCCCCCCCCCCCCACAAATAGAGGTTTCTTTTGGTGGTATTTGATCACCTCTGCGTTTTTTTTTTTTTGTTTTTTTTTTTTTCGCTATAAACAAAAATAGAGCGACAATTTTGAAAAAAAAACAATATTTTTTACTTTTTTGCTATAATAAATATCCCCAAAAAAAGATATATAAACTTTTTTTCCCTTAGTTTAGGTTAAAAAAAAATCGCAATCAGCGTTTATTACTTGGTTTACGCAAAAGTTTATAGCGTTTACAAAATAGGGGATAGTTTTATGGCATTTTTATTAATAATTTAAATTTTTTTACTAGTAATGGCGGCGATCAGCGTTTTATTTTTTTACTGCGACATTATGGCGGATACATCAGACACTTTTGACACATTTTTGGGACCATTGTTTTTTTTTTTACAGCGATCAGTGCTATAAGGCCTCATGCCCATGGACGTTTTTACAGCCGCGTTTTTGAGCGTTTTTTACAGCTTAAAAACGCCTGTCCATGTTAGTCTATAGCTTCATGCCCACCTAGACGTTTTTGAGCTGCAAATAGCATAGACGTTTTTAAGCTGTAAAAAAAACCCAGGACCAGTGCTTTCCTCAGCGTCAGAATTAGGCAGAAAAAACGCGAGCGTCAAAAAACGCGCACCTACGCGCGGTCGCGTTTTTAGCTCCGACGTGTTTTTTTTTTTTTTTTTTTTTGAAATTTTTTTTACAATAACATGGACAGGCGTTTTTAAGCTGCAAAAAACGCAGCTGTAAAAACGCCAGTGGGCATGAGGCCTAAAAATGCACTGGTTACTGTAAAAATGACACTGGCAGTGAAGGGGTTAACCACTAGGGGCGCTGAAGGGGGTTAAGTGTGCCTAAGGGAGTGATTACTACTGTTAGGGGGCGTGGCTGGGAGTGACACTCGCTGATCTCCGCTCTGATTACACAGAGCGGAAATCGGTGACAGTGTCAGTAGGCGAGCGGAGAGATGTTGTGTTTACACTAACATCTTCCCGCTCCATCCCTCCGTTAGACGATCGCGGGGATCCCCGCGGCGATCGAGTCCGCGGGACCCGCGGTCCGACTTACGGGGATGGCGGCAGGCGGTGCGCGACCACACAGCAGGCAGTTAAAGGGGATGTACAGGTACGTGATTGTGCCATTCTGCCGACGTATATAGTCGTTAAGTGGTTAAAACCGTTTTTTTTTTTTTAAGGCATTTTTAAAAAAAAACTTTTTTTTATATAATTTTTTTTTTTTTTCATGTTTTTGGAAGCTAATATTTATTGAAAGATTGTGTCAGAGATATTTTATGGAACGAACACTCTTTGAATACTGTTTAGGGAAATATTAGTATTCTATTCTATTCCCATATATCTGATTCATGTTAGGCAACAGACAGAATCTTAAAGGTTACATGTAAGGGACGATGAGAAGTAGTAGCCTATTTTCGCACTTACTTCTGTGAGGTGTTTAATATCCACTCTATTCCATATACTGTATTTATTGGCGTATAACACTCACTTTTTTACCCTGAAAATAGAGGGTAAACTGTGCCTGCGTGTTATACACAGGGGGCTGTGGAAAGTTTTTATTTTTTTATTTTTCCTGAAACTTCCCTCTTAAAGTTGGGGTGGCTGTTATACGCCGATAAATACGGTAATTGAATTTTATGCCATAGAATTTAACTTATGGTGTTCACTTCAACTTTTAGTGTTGCCACTTTGTCATAAATTAGTTTGATTTCCCATTAATTAAATAGAACCTCATTGCCCACCACTATAGATTTTATTAGATTACATTATTTTGTGTTCTTTTAATATATGTAACACTTTTTTTATAGACAAATTTTACATATAATTATTTTAATCTTGCCCACTGTCATTTTACCTTTTTTATATTCAGGATAATCCCTGCTGATTTTATTGTTACGAGATTAAGTTTGTTTAATAGCATATCAGTTTACAAGGTTTAGCGTTGGTGTTAGAATATTCCCTAATGTTTACAATGTATAATAAGTGCTGCAGCTGATTGATTATGGTTGGCAGACGTCGGTCTGTGTAGGGAGGCTGCATTGTAAATCATGCCGCCTTCCCCATAGTTAAGTCTGTCTTCTGCTAATCAGTGTCCGTTGCTGCTCTGTGGCAGAGCGCGATACCGGTAACTGCACAGCCAAAGGTTTAACCACTACGAGCGCCGTCTCGGTGGTATAAATTAGATTGACACGTTGTCTGGCTCCACACTCAGATGATGTCGAATGACGAAACGCGTGGATTCAAACGACGAACGTGGTGACGTCAGCGACTACCAGGAACTAAGGCTACAATCCCTGAGGCGCTGTTAATCAGTGAGCGGTAGGAGACGCTGTATGCTTTCTGAAGCTGACTCTGTGAATTAATGCTGTGAATTTTATGTTCAATGTGAGTGTACATCCGGAAGGGGGCTTTTGATTGTAATTAAAGTTTTTAAAACGGGATTACACTATGTCCGTTCCTTTTTTTTTTTTTTTTTCTTTTATTGAAATCACTGAGTGATCAGAGTGGGTGGCCAGGATTGAGCAGGAAGTGGAGACACCCGTGGGGATTGCCTTTTAACCAGCGACACACATGCTGTAATCATAGCTCTCTCTGGTAAGAGTTGACCCAAGAGGGGATATCTATCCACACCCTCCCCCCCTCCTTTTCTTTTAGTGCACGTGTGAAGGTGTCATTTTCTGGCGTCGGCAAGATTTCCATTTAAGGGATTTAAGGACTGGTGGTTGGTTGTCTTTATCAGTTATAACGTACCTCCTACATTTCTGTATACGGACCTCACAGGATGGACATTTAATGATCAGACTGCATATGTTTTGTGAAGAACTTTATATGTATAAGCGCTGCCTGGGTCTAATGTGACTTATTTTTTATGTTTACAGTTTTTTTCTGTTTAAAAAAAATAAAAAAAAAAAAAAAATCCTATTATAGGTAGCAGCTGTTGCCATTAGTGTTGGCAGTAATAATAGATGTGTGTTTACTGCACCAAGAGCGCTGGTCTGATTTGAGATTAGGCCTATTTCTTAACTTAACTGTTCAAAGTAAAAACATAATGGGCTAGTATGAATGGCATACTATCTAGGGATGCACTGAAATTTTGGCCACCAAAACATATCGGCCGAAAATGGCTCTTTCGGCAAAAAGCCGAAAGAGAAAATAGGCCGATACTGGAGCTGAAAATGGGGCGGGGCTCCGCCCCTGGTGCCGCCCATTATGGGGGTGTCGTTGTGGAAGAGGGGAGCCGCTGCCGCCTGGTGATTAGAGCACCGGGAACATAACGGCTTTCATTTCAATAGCTGTGTGTTCCCTGCGGCGCGCCATCACATACAGCCCCTCCTCTTTGTCCGGGCACTTTGATAGACAGATCACCCGTCCAATCCTGGGACGGGTGATCTGTCTATCAAAGTTCCCCGGACGAGGGGGAGGGTCTGTATGTGATGGCGCGCCGCGGGGAACACACAGCTATTGAAATGAAAGCTGTTATGTTCTCGGTGCTCTAATCACCAGGTGGAAGCGGCTCTCCTCTCTCTTCCCCGGCACAGGCTGGCTGAACAGGGGGCACAGGCTGGCTGAACGGGGGACACAGGCTGGCTGCATCTGACGGGCACTGGTGAGGCTGCATTCATCTCCTGTACCATGTCCCCAGTCTCTGGCCATCGCTATGTAAAAATTTTTTTTTTTTTTAAACGGTCACTTTCGGTATCGGTGCTGTTTCGGTATCGGTTTTGGTTTTCGGGATCAAAGAAGATTTATTTTCGGTATCGGCACCAAAAAACCCATTCGGTGCATCCCTAGTACTAGCCCATTATGTGCCACTTACCTGCAAACGAAGCCCCTGATGTCCCCGCATCCAGCTTCACCCCTCTTCCTTCCTAGGCCGTGGACTCCGGCTCTGTGGCTGGCCAGAGTCGCATGACGTCACTCCCGCGCATGCTCTTTGGAAGGGGATTGTGCCCTTTCTTCAGTGTGCATGCGCTGATGACATTGGCGCAAAAGTATATGGTAAATATCTCCTAAACCGTGCAGGTTTAGGAGATATTTCCAGTACCTACAGGTAAGCCTTATTCCAGGCTTACTTGTAGGTAAAAGTGGTGTAACTAGGTTTACAACGACTTTAAGAGCACTAAGTGTCATTTCTGTCTGCTGCTTCTTTCCTCTTCTATCAGCATTAATCACTTCTGACCAGTTTTTCTGACACCAAGAGAAAAATTGTCCGACCTGGTGCAGGATGGAACCTGAACTCGACTGACCCAAGGGAGAAATGACAGAGAAAACGATGAGTGGCTCGCATGCCACTGGAGATGAATGGCCAACTTAGTGCCACTAAATGATGTGTGGCTGATTGTGCTTGCAATGATTGCAAGAAGTTATGCTTGCTATCCATGCTTGCACTTAGGTGCGTGCAGCAAGATGTTTTGTGCTGCTGGAGACCTGGCTGCAATGATTGCAAGTGTCTCAATGATTTGCAATTGTCTGTGTTGCAGGAGACATGGTTGCAATGGGTTAAAAGTGAGTAGCAAAAGGTGGCATTTGGCTGGTAAAGAAAGAAAAGATAGGAGAATTTTGAATGTGTAGGACTAAAACTGCAACCCTAACCGGTTGTGGCTGTGCTCTTATGGTGTAAGAAAATTTATTTGATATGAATCGTAGTGCCGCGGAGTGGCTAGACTCGAATTGGACTGTAACGGGTATGGAAAAAGTACCTGATACAAATCGGTTGTTGGATAGGACATGAAACTGGTACAAATCGGTGTGTGTGTGTGTGTGTGTGTGTGTGTGTGTGTATGTGTGTGTGTGTATATATGTGTATGTGTATATATATATATATATATAGTGTAAGCGATACGAATCGTTGTGCCACTGATGCAACTGGATTCGAATTGGAAAACGATAAAAAAAATGGATCCGATACAAATCAGTTGTGGGGTAGAACAGTAGTTAGGGTATGTACCTAAGCAGGGTAAATGAGGTAGGCTGATGTGAAATTGTAGGTAGGGTAAAAGACACTCAAACATCCGATGCAAAACCATTGTGCTGCCAACGCGACTAGGTTAGAATCGGACTGTGGTGGGTGTGCAATTACTCCGATACAAATCGGACTGTGGAGAGCGTTTGGGGTGCCGCCCCCTACTCTAAAACCGAACATAATACCCAGCCCGCCAGGCTAATCAAAGTGCAGACAAGGCACCAGGTGGGTCTAATTACCACCTCAATCAGTCACAAAACCCGTGCATTAAATACTTGTTAATCTCCAATGGATAAGGTGGCAAAGACAGTGAATCCTATAACCAGCGAAGCCTGTGTCGAGTGATATCGGACAGCGACTCTGAGGCTTGGATCTACAAACAAATCGTATGTTTGTGGCTGAGATGACACCCAAGGCAGAGGGAATGTACGAATCTATTACGCCTGTGCCGAATGATGTCGGGACATGACCAACAGGTCAGAGGCAGCTAACTACGAAAAGGTGTGTGGTATAAGAAACCTAACGAATCACAACATTGCGTATGATACGAAAGGTTTGAATCCTACCTGCGAGAGCCGCCGACGAAGACCACGAACAGAGAAGCCGCAACACACTTGTAATGAAATATTTTTTTTATATATAAAAGTGCATCAATAAACTTGCAAAGGCAAACCCTTTCTCTAACTGCAAAGTCAGTGTGCAACAAAGATTGTTAAACATCCAAATTATTAATACTGTATTTGGATTTAGCTAATAAAACAACAAAAAATCCTGAGGTTACTCTTAGTTGAATTGAACTGTGCCCGTGCCTTACTGTGCCCGTGCCTTACTGTGCCGGTGTCTATGCTTCACTGTGTCTATGCTTCACTGTGTCTATGCCTCACTGTGCCCAATGCCTCACTGTGCCCGTGCTTCACTGTGCCCATGTTTCAATCACTGTGCCCGTACCTGATGCAGATTTTCATGGGATACGGATTTTACTGCTACACCGGCGGCCATTCCGGTATTCAAAAGCCGCGCCTTCCGCCTATCACAGACGAGGAGAACACTGTTCGTGATAGGCTGAACACTGCCTGCTGTGAAATTGAGTGTTCCGCCTATTACAGACGATGAGGACTCGGGAGGCGCGGCTTTTGAACACTGCAATGGCCGCCGTCTGTCTGCATGACACACGCTGATCAGGTAGGCAGACAGCGGCTTGCGGTTAGTTGGTGTTACATTACATCTACTCGCGGCGGCTGTGGCGAGTAGATGTAATTGGGGTAACGCCACCCAGTGCCATTCCGGATACACCCCCTGCAGCCCTGCTACCGAAACGTTGAAGGAAAAAAAAATATATATATTTTTTTTAAAAATCGATTTTTCTTCAAATCTGAATAGATTTGAACTCAAAACTCGATTCAAGATTAAAATCTATTTTTTTTTTCCCAGCCCTAATAATTTTATATATATGCATTTTTGTAAACATTTTATTATAGCTTTTCATGTGAAAATACTGAAGAAATTACAATCTATGTACTAGGATTTTTTGGGTGCTGAGGTATTTAGAACACAAATGGTTGAAAAAGAGAGTATTATTCTATTAATACAAATTAGAAAACAGATAAAAAGTTTGTACTTGGTAGACAAAAATGTCAAAAACAATACAGCTTGTTTGAAAGATTCAATACAATATTGGGAGTATCTTATCATGATAATGGTGACAACAGTATAATTATCCCAACATGTTTCGCCACCTTGGACTTCCTCTGGGGATATCATTTGTAACACTATATGCATCACTAAATATAAAGCAAAAACCAAATGCATCATGATATATTAACAAGTGAAATTTAATGATTTAAAAATGTATACAAATAAAGCCTTGCCCGCCATGCTCAACTCACCCAACTCTAGCTCCCAGACTCCAGACACAAGCCAACGTCAATGCGGCAAGCCCCAAAGGGCGGTCAGAAGAGGTCCAAATGGACCAAGCTATAAGGCCCCTTTCACACTGGGGCGTTTTTCATTCGCTGTAGCGCAATTTGTGGCTGTGGCCTTCAATGTGAAAGCCCCAAGGCTTTCACACTGAAGCGGTGCGCTAGCAGGACCGCTCCAAAAGTCCTGCTAGCCGCTTCTTTACAGTGGTGAAGGAGCGGTGTGTTCACCGCTCCTTTACCGCGGCTGCCCATTGAAATCAATGGGACACCGCGGTAATACCGCCCGCAAACCGCGGCAATTGCCGCGGTTTGCGGGCGGTATTAACCCTTTTTCGGCCGCTAGCGGGGGTTAAATTCACCCCCCTAGCGGCCGCATACCGCGGTAAGAACGACGGTATAGCAGCGCTGAAAATCGCGCTGCTATACCGCACCTGCCCGCCCCAGTGTGAAAGGGGCCTAAGAATTAATGGAGCCAAAATTAATTGAATTCTCAACTAGCCATAAGGATAGTGAGTAACCAAAAATTACAATCCAACTGAATAACAGCTGATTCATTGGAGAGAAAAAGGGAGCCAGTGGTATGTTAATATTGAGATAGATCAAGGGTGCTGTATGGTATAAAAAACACTCGTTATCAGATATGCAGCAGTTGAAAAAACGAAGGAAAGGAAAGGCTGTAAATTAATAGAGAAGAAATTAATAAAATAGAACGGATTAGGAATATGCTAGGGTAAACCTTGATTGAATTTTTTACTGGGCAAACTATGGTTAAATAACTGTGAATGTGAATAAATGGATAACTGAAACCATGTAGATTATTTTAATAATCTCCAAATGTCTGAGTCAAAGACAAAAACCTACAGAAAACTGCTGCAGATCACCTGTCTGTAAACATTAGAGGAGATGGAACAGATGGCAACAGAAAGTAATCAGAATAATTTAATGGAGACAGACAAGCTGTACACTCACTACTTTACATTGTAGCAAAAAGTAATTTCTTCAGTGTTGTAACATGAAAAGATATAATAAAATATTTTAAAAAATGTGAGGCGTGTACTCACTTTTGTGAGATACTGTAAAATTTCCAGAGTCTATCTATCTCTCCCATAGTTTGGTTTGCGTGACAATTCTAGCATCTACAATCAATATCCACTTATTGGGATTTATTTAGAAATGTAGCAGAAAACATTTTCACCTAAAATGTATGAAGAATTATTATTTATTTTTTTTATTTGATACGCTTTTATGCTTTATTTATTTTATTTTATAGCGCAAGAAAGAAACCCAGATCAAATGGCACCAAAAGAAAATTTGTGGGGAAAAAAATGTATATAAATTTTGTTTGGTTACAGTGTTGTTTGACCGTGTAGTCGCCAGCTAAAGTAGCACAGTGCCAAATAGCATACATATGAATAGCCAAAACGTATAGACCATATCTGAAATGTTGTAGGTTAACCACTTAACGGACCGCCGGACGCCGATATACGCCGGCTGTTTGAAGAGGGATATATTTGTTATAGCAGCAGCTAGCTGCCATAACCCAGGTATCCTCTTCTTCAGCAAGCGGTCCAGTTTCCGATAATAGTGGTCTCTGCAGCGGATAACCCCCCCCCCCTCCCGCCGCTCTCCAGTGCCCTCTGCCGCTTACCGGAGGCGCCGGCGTAGGCGATCGGGTCCTCTTCAGTCTGTGGTATGGAGATAAGTGAGGGGAAGATGGCCCCCACCCGTCTCCATGCCATTGCAGAGCGGAAGCAACGTCAAAACGTCCCTTCTGCCCATAGCTCTTAACCACTTAACAACCACCTGCCGACAAATAACGTCGACAAGGTGGTTGCTTAACTCTGGGAGGACGTTATATAACGTCCTCCCAGAATCGTCTCCCGCGCGCCCCCTGGGGCGCGCACACGGGAAACTCCGTGACCGCCGGGTCCAGAGGACCCGGCGGATCACGAATCGCGGTAAATCGCCGCTGATAGCGGCCGTTTACCACGTGATCGCTCCGTCAAATGACGGAGCAATCACTTGTAAACAGACCGGCGTCATTTGATGACGCCGGTTCCTCCCTCCCCTCTCTGTACCGATCGGTACAGTGTGAGAGGGGAGGGGGAGGGAGCGGATGGCAGCAGCAGCACTGTGGGCTGGATCTGTGACAATTGCAGTCACAGATCCAGCCATCCATCCATCCCTGCTCAGCCATCCCTGTGCTATACCCTGCCAATACTCTGCAATACACCCTGCCAATACTCTGCAAAATACCCTGGTGCAATACTCTGCAATACCCTGGTGCAATACTCTGCAATACCCTGGTGCAATACTCTGCAATACCCTGGTGCAATACCCTGGTGCAATACCCTGTGAAATACTCTGCAATACCCTGCGAAATACTCTGCAATACCCTGCGAAATACTCTGCAATACCCTGCGAAATACTCTGCAATACCCTGGTGCAATACTCTGCAATACCCTGGTGCAATACTCTGCAATACCCTGGTGCAATACTCTGCAATACCCTGGTGCAATACTCTGCAATACCCTGGTGCAATACTCTGCAATACCCTGGTGCAATACTCTGCAATACCCTGGTGCAATACTCTGCAATACCCTGCACAATACTCTGCAATACCCTGCGCAATACTCTGCAATACCCTGCGCAATACTCTGCAATACCCTGCGCAATACTCTGCAATACCCTGCGCAATACTCTGCAATACCCTGCGCAATACTCTGCAATACCCTGCGCAATACTCTGCAATACCCTGCGCAATACTCTGCAATACCCTGCGCAATACTCTGCAATACCCTGCACAATACTCTGCAATACCCTGCACAATACTCTGCAATACCCTGCACAATACTCTGCAATACCCTGCACAATACTCTGCAATACCCTCCACAATACTCTGCAATACCCTGTGCAATACCCGTGCAATACCCTGCCATACACCGCAATACTCTGCAATGCCCTGCAATACTCCGCAATGCCCGGCAATACTCCGCAATGCCCAGCAATACTCCGCAATGCCCGGCAATACTCTGCAATAACCACTTCCCGCCCTCCGGCCGTCATATGACGTCCTTGACTTTGTGCGGGGATATCTGAATGATGGGAGCAGCTACAGGCATCATTCAGATATTAGCTTTTTCAGCCGGCGATTCCCTACACCATAACAACAATCATAGTGGCTGTTCCACCGCTTGATTATTCTTACGGGAGGCGAGAGGGGATGTCCCCCCCCCCCCGCCGCCCTCCGGTGCTTCTACCGACTCACCGCTACCATCAAAGCCAGGATTGTTGTTTTTTTTTTTGTTTTTTTTTCAGGCTTCCCAGCCTAGAGGTGAGATGTGGGGTCTTATTGACACCCCCCCCCCCCCCCCATATCTCACTGTAAAGAGGACCTGTCATGCCATATTCCTATTACAAGGGATGTTTACGTTCCTTGTAATAGGTATAAAAGTGATCAAAAAAATGTTTAGGGCGGAAAAACATGTCAAACTAAAATAAATAAAGTAAAATGAAGAATAATTTTTTTTTTTTTTTTTTTAAAGCGCCCCTGTCCCCGTGAGCTCGCATACAGAAGCGAACGCATACGTAAGTCCCGCCCACATATGAAAACGGTTTTCAAACCACACATGTGAGGTATCTCTGCGAACGTTAGAGCGAGAGCAATCATTTTGGCCCTAGACCTCCTCTGTAACTCAAAACATGTAACCAGTAAAAATATTTAAAGCGTCGCCTATGGGGATTTTTTAAGTAGCGAAGTTTGGCGCCATTCCACGAGCGTGTGCAATTTTTAAGGGCGACATGTTAGGTATCTATTTACTCGGCGTAACTTCATCTTTCACATTATGCAAAAACATTGGGCTAACTTTACTGTTTTTTTTTTTTTAAGCACAAAACATTTTTTTTCCGTAAAAAACGCGTTAAAAAAATTGCTGCGCAAATATCGTGCGAGATAAAAAGTTGCAACAACCACCATTATATTCTCTAAGGTCTTTGCTAAAAAAACATATATAATGTTTTGGGGTTCTATGTAATTTTCTAGCAAATAAATGATGATTTTTACATGTAGGAGAGAAATGTCAGAATTGGCCTGGGTGCTCCAGAACGCCTGAAGGTGCTCCCTGCATGTTGGGCCTCTGTATGTGGCCACGCTGTGTAAAAGTCTCACACATGTGGTATCGCCATACTCGGGAGTAATAGCAGAATGTGTTTTGGGGTGTAATTTGTGGAATGCATATGCTGTGTGTGAGAAATAACCTGCTAATATGACAATTTTGTGAAAAAAAAAAAAGAGAAAAAAAAAATCTTGATTTTGCAAAGAATTGTGGGAAAAAAATGACAACTTCAA
The DNA here is from genome assembly GCA_029206835.1 of Rana muscosa. Lineage (NCBI taxonomy): Eukaryota > Metazoa > Chordata > Amphibia > Anura > Ranidae > Rana > Rana muscosa. The sequence continues at coordinate 141,293,202 of CM055126.1, read as the reverse complement.
AAAACTCACAATGCCTCTTTCTGAATACCTTGGAATGTCTTCTTTCCAAAAAGGGGTCATTTGGGGGGTATTTGTACTTTTCTGGCATGTTAGGGTCTCAAGAATTGAGATAGGCCGTCAGTACTTCAGGTGTGATCAATTTTCAGATATTGGCACCATAGCTTGTGGACTCTATAACTTTCACAAAGACCAAATAATATGCACCAATTTGTACTTATTTTTACCAAAGATATGTAGCAGTATAAATTTTGGCCAAAATTTATGAAGAAAAAATAGTAATTTGCAAAATTTTATAACCGAAACGAAAAAAAAAATCATTTTTTTACAAAATTTTCAGTCTTTTTTCTCTTATAGCGCAAAAAATAAAAAACCCAACAGTGATTAAATACCACCAAAAGAAAGCTCTATTTGTGTGAAAAAAAGGACAAAAATTTCATATGGGTACAGTGTTGTATGACTGAGTAATTGTCATTCAAAATGTGAGAGCACCGAAAGCTGAAAATTGGTCTGGTTATTAAGGGGGTTTAAGTGCCCAGTGGTCAAGTGGTTAAAGGGCAATTTTTTTTATTTTTTTTCACATTTCTTTTATTGCATTATAGCGTAAATATGAGATCTGAGGTCTTTTTGACCCCAGATCTCATATTTAAGAGGTCCTGTCATGCTTTTTTTTTCTATTACAAGGGGTGTTTAGGGAAAAAGAATAGAATAAAAGTGACACAATTTTTTTTAGAGTGTAAAAATATAAAATAAAAGGTAAAATAGGTTTTTTTTTTTTTTTTTTTTCTTCTAAACGCGCCCTGTCCTGCCGAGCTCTCGTGCAGAAGCTAACACATACGTGAGTAGAGCCCACATATGAAAACAGTGGTCTAACCCAGGGCTCGACAAACCCCGGGCGCCAGGTCGCCATTGCGACTAGAATTAGCGACCTGGGGCAGCACAGCTGGGGAATCCTCTCTCTCCGTGTGTCCCCCCCTCCGCGCCGCGGGATCGTGTCGGGCCACGCCGGCCGATAATTGAGGCCGCGGCCTTCTGCAGGCCTATGCTTCCTTCTCTGATCTAGCGCCATCTTGTGGTGGCCGTTGGTATGACAAGACAAACAGCAATGCTAATGGAGTTTCCCTGTCTGTTTTCACTGCCATCTCCTTCCCTCTAATTAGAACCCCCAAATATTATATATATATTTTATTATTACACCCTAGAGAATAAAATGGCGGTCATTGCAATACTTTCTGTCGCACCGTATTTGCGCAGCGGTCTTACAAGCGCACTTTTTTGGGAAAAAATACACTTTTTTTTAATAAAAAAATAAGACAACAGTAAAGTTAGCCCAATTTTTTTTTTTAATATTGTGAAAGATAATGTTACGCTGAGTAAATTGATACCCAACATGTCACGCTTCAAAATTGCGTTCGCTCGTGGAATGGCGACTAACTTTTACCCTTTAAAATCTCCATAGGCGACGTTTAAAAAATTCTACAGGTTGCATGTTTTGAGTTACAGAGGAGGTCTAGGGCTAGAATTATTGCTCTCGATCTACCGATCGCGGCGATACCTCACGTGTGGTTTGAACACCGCTTTCATATGCGGGCGCTACTCACGTATGCGTTCGCTTCTGCGCACGAGCTCGGCGGGACGGGGCGCGTTCCTGGCTCCTAACTTTTTTAGCTGGCTCCTAGATTCCAAGCAAATTTGTCAAGCCCTGGTCTAACCACACATGTGAGGTATCGCCGCAATCGGTAGAGTGAGAGCAATAATTCTATCACTAGACCCCCTCCTGTAGCTCAAAACATGCAACTTGCAGAATTTTTTAAACGTCGCCTATGGAGATTTTTAAGGGCAAAAGTTTGTCGCAATTTTGAAGCGTGACTTGTTGGGTATCAATTTATTCGGCGTAACATTATCGTTCACAATATAAAAAAAAATTGGGCTAACTTTACTGTTACACTTTTTTTTAAATTAAAAAATAAGACAATTTTTTCCCCAAAAAAAGTGCGCTTGTAAGACCGCTGCCCAAATACGGTGTGACAAAGTATTGCGATGACCGCCATTTTATTCTCTAGGGTGTTGGAACCCTGAAACGTTATACATTTTTTTTTTTATTAGTAATTTTCTAGCAAAAAAAAAAAAAAAGTTTTTTTATTTTATTTTTCCCATGAAGATTTGATTACATATTTCAAAAAATATACATCACAGTGTAGCAGACAACAATATAACACATTGGGTAACAGGTTCCATATAAAGTATTCCAAGCATTAAATAACAGGTTGAGAGTACAGTAATCGTCTAGAAAATGCTAAGTAAATGCTCGGTAGCCTATTCGCATTGAACAAAGTGGTCAATATTCTAGGCTTTATGCACTCTTGGGCATCGTATGACTCCTCAAATTTGATTAACTTCTGTCTCAAGTGATTCTTGGAACTACCCATCAGGGCATTTACATAATTACTCAACTGTATCCAATTGTTCTTATCTCAGTTGGCGCGGACTCGGGCTCAGGCTCAGACAATCATGTCCGCTCCAAGCTCCATGTCCAACCTGCTACCTAACTCAGAAAATTTTAAGAAAAGAATAGAGGAGAGGGGGGGGGGAGAGAAAGGGTGGAGAAAATGTGGAGAGGGGGTGGAAACCCACCTGCTACCCTCTCCGTCCACTGTCCATACGCTACATTCACTGGGTCTCCCGGATCCCCATATATCCTCTTATATGGTTGGTTGCAGCAATTCCTGATATGACTGGGAATTTTTGTACGTGATCCAAGCTTCCCAGATAGCTGAGAAGCTTGAGATTTTGTCTTGCAAGGTGAGAATCAGTTCCTCCCATCCTTGCTATGCGGTCAACACGTAGTGTCCATTCTTTTAGTGAAGGCGACCGCGTGGACCTCCAATGTACCGGCATACATAGCCTAGCGGCGTTTATTAAATGCATAGCTATCGATTTGAAGTATTTTTTGGGGGGGATTATGGATAGGTGTAGTAGGTATTGTCCAGATGAAAACTCCAGTGGGAGCGAGGAGATTGCTGTAGTCACTTCATGTATCTTACGCCAATATGGCTGGATTCGAGGGCAGGACCACCAAACATAAAGAAAGGTGCCCGTCTCTGTTTCACATCGCCAACAGTAATCTGGTACAGTCTGGAAAATCTAAGGAAGAACCTGTGGGGTCTTGTACCATCTGGTTTTGCGTTTGTACCCATTTTCTTGCGTATTGACATTAATTGTGTATGCCTTTTGTGTATGTATAAATGGATCTGGTCCCAACTGGCCTCTCCTATCTCCCTGTCTAAGGCTGTCTCCCAAAATGTATGGTCTGATTGTAAAGAGGAGTACGGTTCTCCAAACATAGAAGCGTATAAAGCTGAGATTACATGACTCTGGGGTGAAGAGCTCGAACATAGGGATACGAACACTGTGGAAGGGCTCGTGAATTTGACTATTTTTGCTGGCACATCTAGAAAGTGTTTTAATTTACATAAGACCAAGAGGGAAAGGACTTGGTGTTGGACAGTGCAGCAAGCTCTTGTAGCCTTAGAAACTTGCCCCTGCGATAGAAGTGTTTGGCCTGCATTTGTGGGTATGGCCATTCCTTAGAAAGATAGGATTGCGATAGACCTGGGGGAAAGTCTGGGTTACCTCTAACGGGGGTAATCGGGCAGTCTGCGGCTGACAATGCATGGGCCTTACATGCCCTGTCAAAGGCTTGGAGAGTTGCTTCAGTCACAGGATGTGTGTGGAGCTTGGGTGGTACCAATTTTTTAGGGATCCAAGGAATCGAGCCCAGATCAGTTTCTGCAATTAGTTTCTCAAGGTACACCCAGCTTTTACAACGGGCATGAATTTTCCAGTCCACCACCCTGGTCATGTGGACAGCCCAATAATAGCGCTGTAAGTCAGGAAGACCAATTCCTCCTTTTTCCTTGGGCAAGACTAAGTTTGCCCATCCGATACGAGCTGATTTAGCACCCCATAAAAAGGCTCTACACATTTTCCTGTAAGCCGTAAAAAAGGCGAGTGGTAAGTGTATCGGGACAGTCTGCATTTTGTATAGTATACGAGGTAAGACTGTCATCTTTAGGATAGAGGCTCGTCCGAACCAGGAAAGGGTGGGCACATCCCACTTTGAGAGGTCTCGTTGTATAAGTTTTAACTCGGCTAGGAAGTTTTTAGAATGCAATGTTTTTAGATTAGCTGGTAGCTGGATACCTAAGTAAGTGATGGCTTTTTTCTCCCATCTAAACGGGAAGTTTGCTTGGCATTGTTGCACCAGAGCATCCGGTAGTGAGACATTTAGTGCAAACGATTTGGATAAATTGATTTTAAGATTCGAGATACGCTGGAAGAGGTCTAAGATCGGCATAAGGTTAGGTAGGGACATCAGAGGCGATGACAAAAAGAGGAGGATGTCATCTGCAAAAGCTGCGATTTTTGTATTCCTTGTGGCGAACAGTGATGCCTTTTTACATTTTTAATTTTCACAGATGCAGCATAGCAGGGGTTCTAGGGTCAAGATATAGAGTATGGGCGAGAGGGGACACACCTGCCTGGTGCCATTGTGTATGGGGAATGCGTCCGATAAGTGGCCGTTGACTCGGACTCTAGCTCTTGGGTTCAAATAAAGGGAACCTTTAAAGGCACGCATACCATTCCCTAGGCCAAGAGCTGTCCATGTAGCTTCCATATAGTCCCAGGCCTCTCGCTCGAACGCCTTCTCCGCATCCATTGCCAGGAAAAATTCCTCCTGTTGAGATGAGGTGAGCCAGTGGTGGAGATTCAGGGCTTTTATGGTGTTCCCTGCCAGGGACAAAACCCACTTGGTCCAAGCCTACCCAGGCCGGCACATGGAATGCAAGGCGATTGGCCAGGATTTTAGAAAATAGTTTGACATCCACGTTTTAAGAGTGAAATCGGCCGATAGTTAGCCACATTAGTCGGGTCTTTATTTTCTTTGGGAATTACGGTAATATAGGCTTCTCGTATGGTCTCTGAGGGATAGGAGGTAGTGGCCAGCGTGTTTAAGGCTTTTAGGAAACGTGGAGTTAGAAGGTCTGCAAAGCATTTATAATATTGCGTTAAGAAGCCATCTGGTCCCGGACATTTGCCAGGTTTCATGGCTTTTAGGGCATCCGTAAACACTTCAGAGGACAGAGGGGCTTCCAACGCGATCCGGTTAGTCTCTTATAAGGCTTTGGGGCTGTAAGTAGAAAGGAAGTCCCTTTATCATCTATGAGCGGGTGTCAACAGCAGTAGGGTTCAGAGTCTGGTTTGTCCCCTTTAGGCCTCATGCCCACTGGCGTTTTTACAGCTGCGTTTTTTGCAGCTTAAAAACGCCTGTCCATGTTATTGTAAATATTTTTTTTTTTTTTTTTTTTTTGGGAAAAAACCCAAAAAAAACAAAAACGTCAGAGCTAAAAACGCGACCGCGCGTTAGTGCGCGTTTTTGCGCGTTTTTTGACGCTCGCGTTTTTTTCTGCCTAATTCTGACGCTGAGGAACGCACTGGTCCTGGGTTTTTTTTACAGCTTAAAAACGTCTATGCTATTTGCAGCTCAAAAACGTCTAGGTGGGCATGAAGCTATAGACTAACATGGACAGGCGTTTTTAAGCTGTAAAAAAACGCTCAAAAACGCGGCTGTAAAAACGTCCGTGGGCATGAGGCCTTAAGATTGTAAAGTTTGCACATCAATTTCTTCGCTTTTATAGCAATCTCCTCGCTCTTGGAGAAAACTGTTCCCAACGAGTCGGTCACATGGTGCACTGTGTGGGCTTGTGTACGTTTCTGCGTGAGCCTGGCTAGAAGCTTACCTGGCTTATTGCCCTGTTCATAGAACAGTTTATGTGACAGAACTAGACCTTTGCGCGCTTTCTTAAATAGTTCCTCCACCAACTGAGCTTGTGTGTCTGCTAGCTCCGTAGCTACTTGGAGAGCCTGAGAGCACTTGTGTTGATCTTCCAGCCTAGCTATTTTCTTGGAGAGAGATGTGATCAACGATTGGTGTACTTTCTTTTTCCTGGCCGCTATAGCAAGAAGGTGTCCTCGTATAACGCATCTATGTGCCTCCCATTGAACCATGGGAGATGCCTCAGGTGTGTCGTTCTGGGAGAAATATTCAGTAAGGGCTTGCTGGATGTCCGCTAGGTCCCCCGGATCGGCAAGAATGGAGGCATCCAGTAAAAAAAAAAAAAAATACTGTTTTTAACTTGTAAACAACAAATCTCAGAAAGAGGCTCGGTCCCTAAGTGGTTAAAATGTGTTTTTGTTTGGTAAGAAAAAAATAATGTATGTTTCATTAAATGCCTTTAAATAGTTAACTTTGACACCTGCTCAGCATTCCCGATGCAGACATCTGGCTGATATGAGCCATGCAAGTAGAATATGTAAATTCAGCTATTTAAAATGTAGATTAACTTGTTTCTGTTTTTCTTCCAAGCTTCAACAGTCTGAAGATGCAGTGAGGTTTACTATTAACTGGGATAAGATCCAGTGCCTTCCAGATGTGGGCCCTGCATTACTGTGCAATGTTCTTCAACAACATATATCTGATCTTCAGGTAATCTCTACTTTTTTTTTTTTTTTTTTTCTAGTACAGGTCAAAAGCACAAATGCTGTTTAATGTTGTGGATTATATTTATAGCGGAATGGCAGCAAATTAATTTTTGTCTTCAAACAATAAAACATGCCTTCATTTCCTCTCTAATATTTTGTAAACATTATAAAAATCTGTTGTCCAGGACAGGTCCTTTATAATGACATGTGAACATAATAAGAAGGTAAGGCTGAAACAGGCTTGTCAGGGAAGGGAACAAAATCCGTAAAGGGGTTGTAAGGGTTTTTTTTTTATTTTCTAAATAGGTTCCTTTAAGCCAGTGCATTGTTGCTTCACTTACCTTTTTCCTTTGACTTACCTTCTAAATGTTTTTTTTTCTTTGTCTGAATTTCTCACTTCCTGTTTCTCCTCACTAAACTTCACACCATCATCCGAGTGGTGGTTAGTCAGCCAGGACAGCTTACTGAACAGCTTACTGAGGAGGAACAGGAAGTGAGAAATTCAGACAACGAAAACAAAGAAAAAAAACATTTAGAAGGTAAATCTAAGGAAAAGGTAAGTGAACCAACAATGCACTAGCTTAAAGGAACCTATTTAGAAAATAAAAAACAAACCTTTACAACCCCTTTAACTGCCATTAAGCCATATCAAAAAGGCATTGCAGGGTTGTGGAAGGGGTCCATTTCCAGGAAATTACAACATAAAAAAATCCCACTCCTGTAGGCCTAACGCAATAACTTTTTAGTAATGGAACAATATATTTCTATTAGGAAAGGCTGTTATAGCGATGGGCATCTTTGGGTACAAGAAAAACACAAGATAGTGGCACATGCTGTAATATAATGTAAAACACTTGTCTATATAAGTCGTTTGAGCTGTTGCTCTATAGTGAGATGACAGTCTTGTATACCCAGGGCTGCCTTGCAAGGGGAGCTGAAGCAGAACTCCAAAGCATCTAAAGAGATAAAAACAAAAGGCAGGCGCCGCTTGAGAAAAACTGTATAATTTTAATGAACAAATGCATCAAAACACTCACTCTAAAGATTCTTTATGAAGGCATATTGAAGTCCAATGAGATATCCATCTCCGCTTGGGTGCCTGACACCTCCCAAAGGGTGTTCATATTTTCTTGGGGAGCTCCAAAACCCAAGGCCTTCCTCCTTTTTTTTTTTCTGCAGTAGATTAAGATGGTTAAAAACCTCCAACATGAAATATGAACAAAGCACATCCTATAGTCTGTACATGTCTATATCCAAAGCACTGAATGTTATTTCTCTCTGCTGCCTCATTCCTCTGCTGTCTGGATGAGTCTGACGTGTTTTCCCAACACCAAGTGTTAAAATGGTGATTGGGAATGAACTCCAGCACACAGCCTGTGATTCATATACTTAGCTCTGCCTCTTTCGCGTGTGATGTGCGGTAGGGTTTGTGTCCCTCCTTCCCTCCAAGTACTGTATATACTCGAGTATAAGCCGAGTTTTTCAGCACATTTTTTGTTGCTGAAAATGCCCCCCTCGGCTTATACTCGAGTCACCTTTTTGCGCCTGATCTCCCAGACTTTGGGGACCCGGTACCGGCTGGCCGTAGGTCCCCTGGACCCCAAACTTGGAACACATGTAGCCCCACTCTTCCTCTAAAAGCGTGCAAAGTTTGTTGACCGGGGGACGTACGGCCAGGGAGCACCGATTTTTCAAAGCCGGGCACCCCTTCCATAGACTCCCATGTTTAACGTCAGTCTAGTCATGGGCACAGTGAGGCATGGACACAGTAAGGCATGCACATGGACACAATGAGGCATGCAGATAGACACCCTAGGCTTATACTCGAGTCAATAAGTTTTCACGTTTTTTTTGTGGTAAAATTAGGTGCCTCGGCTTATATTCGGGTCGGCTTATACTCGAGTATATATGGTAGTTCTCAAAACTGTCTTTGTAGTGTGTAACTTACTGTGATCTCTGGCACTGGAGCTGAGAAAAAAATAATTTTGATCTGTGTGTTTTTTTTTTTAACAATCTACAGGCCGCAGAAAAACAGATACAACTTTAGGATTTGTTTAATCTCCTTGTATCATCTGAGATTTGTCACTTCAATGGGTATATACAGTTATAGGCAAAAATATTGGCACCCCTGCATTTCTGTCAGATAATGCACCATTTGGCCCAGAAAATTGTTGCAATTACAAATGTTTAGGAATTCTCGTGTTTTTATATCTTTTGTTTGTATTGGTATGACACAAAAAAAAGTGGAGAAACAAAAAGCCAAATTGGGCACATTTCACGCAAAACTCCAAAAATGGACTGACTTAGCAATTATTGCCACCTTTTAAAAATTGTAAGAAAAAATTGAATTCCAAGTTTGTGATGCTCCTGTAATTTGTAATTAAACTCACCTGTAGCAATAAACAGGTGCTGACAATATAGAAATCACACCGGCAACCATTTTAAAATTGTGAAAATTTACTCAACCTTTCTGTTTTGTGTCTCTGTGTTCCACATGGAAAAGAGAAAGAGCAGCAAAGAATTATCTGAGGATTTGAGAACAAAAATTGTGGAAAAGCATTGAAAATCTCAAGTCTATCACCAGAGATCTTAATGTTCCTGTGTCCACTGTGCTCAACATTGTTTACAGCCCATGACACTGTAGCTAATCTCCATGGATGTGGACGAAAAAAAATAATTGATCGAAGAGTTTGCCAAAACTTACTTAAGCCAAAATCATTTTGGGAGAATGTGGTGTGGACAGACGAAAAAAAATTACAGCTTTTTGGCAAAGCCTATGCACCATGTGCATGGAATTATGAAATTGGAAGACTACCAAAGAATTCTGGCATGCAATGTAGGGCCCATTGTCAGAAAGTTGGGTCACCGTTAGAGGTCATGGGTCTTACAGCTGGACAATGACCCAAGGCACATGCCAAAAAGCACCCAGAAATGGTTTAAGACAAAGTGCTGGAGAGTACTTAACTGGAAAGCAATAAGTCAGATCTACAGTGCCTTGAAAAAGTATTCATACCCCTTTGAAATTTTACACATTTTGTCATGTTACAACCAAAACTAAAAATGTATTTTATTGGGATTTTATGTAATAGACCAACAAAAAAAGGGCCACATAATGGTGAAGTGGAAGGAAAATTCTAAATGGTTTTCCTTTTTTTTTTTTTTTTTACAAATATCTGAAAAGTGTGGCGTGCATTTGTATTCAGCCCCCTTTACTCTGATTCCCCTAACTTAAAATCTAGCAGAACCAATTGCCTTCGGAAGTCACCTAATTGGTAAATAGAGTCCACCTGTGTAATTTCATCTCTGTATAAATACAGCTGTTCTGTGAAGCCCTCACAGGTTTGTTAGAGGACCTTAGAGAACAAATGACATCATGAAGGCCAAGGAACACACAAGATCAGTCGGGGATAAAGTTGTGGACACCGTCCATACATGTCAGTAAGTGCCTGAGAACTTGTAAATGTGTGAGGAGCAGTGCCTCATTGGACATGTAGTCCTGGGCAGGAAGTGAGTGGTTCTAAAGGCAGAAGTTTTTTTTTTACCTTGCTATAGGGGGCACTCTGTACTATACTTTGCAGCTTGCTATTGGGGCACTCTGAAGGCAGGAGCAGATGCGTTGGATGGGGGACCCCAGAAAAGGAGAATCAAAACCATTGCACAGAGCAGGTACAGTTGTGCTGATAAGTTTACATACCCTGGCAGAATTTATGATTTTTTGGCCATTTTTCAGAGAACATGAATGATAGAAATGTTTTGCGTTATCATTCATGGTTAGTGTTTGGCTGAAGCTATTTATTATCATTCAACTGTTTACTCTTTTTAAATCATAATCACAACAGAAACTACCCAAATGACTCTGATCAAAAGTTTACATACCCCAGTTCTTAATACCGTGTATTGCCCCCTTTAACATCAATCGCAGCTTGAAGTCTTTTGTGGTATTTGTGGATGATGCTCTTTATCTTCTCAGGGAATAGTACCACTGGCGTAGGGCCAATGTGGTGCCTATATTTAAAAAGGGAACAAAGTCTTTACCAAGTAACTATAGACCTGTTAGTTTAACTTTTATACTTGGGAAAATACTGGAGAGATTAATAAAAGACCACATAGACGAGTTCTTGCTGGAAAAAAATATTTTAAGCAACAGACAGCATTGTTTCATGAAAGACAGACGTTGTCAGACAAACCTGATTTCTTTTTATGAAGCGGTAAGTAAAACCTTGGACAGAGGGGTGGCGGTGGACGTGGTATACTTGGATTTTGCAAAAACGTTTGACACAGTTCCCCACACAAGGCTAATGTGTAAGGTAAAGTCTACAGGCTTGGAAATATCAGTTTTTAAATGGATAGAAAACTGGCAAAAAAACTGAATTGAGAGAGTAGTGGTTAATGACTCGTACTCTAAATGGTCTAAGGCTATAAGTGGTGTACCCCAAGGTTCAGTGTTGGGACCCTTACTTTTTAATATCTTTATAAATGATATTGGGTCTGGGATCAAAAGTACCATTTTCTGTCTTTGCAGATGACACCAAGCTATGCACCTGGAATGTCTCCAATTTACAAGCCGACCTCAGTGCACTGTCTAATTGGGCGACTATGTGGCAGATGAGGTCTATTGTTGATATATGTAAAGTTATGCACTTGGGGGCTAAGAATATGCATGCATCATACATACTAGGGGGAGTACAACTTGGGGGATCCGTGGAGAAGGATCTGGGGGTTTTGGTAGATCATAAGCTCAATAATCGCATGCAATGCCAAGCTGTGGTTTCCAAAGAAATCAAAGTCCTTTCTTGTATTAAGAGAGGTATGGACTCCAGAGAGGGAGAGATGTAATTTTGCCCCTGTACAAATCATTAGTAAGACCTCATCTGGAATATGCAGTTCAGTTTTGGCACCAGTTCTCAAAAAGGATATCGGGGAATTGGAGAAATGCAGAGAAGGGCAACCAAACTGAGAAGAGGCATGGAGGAACTCGTCTATGAGGAAAGATTAGAGGAACTGAATTTATTCACTCTTGAGACAAGATTAAGGGGGGGATATGATCAACATGTACAAATATATAAGGGGTCCCTATAGTGAACTTGGTGTTGAGTTATTCACTTTACGGTCAACACAGAGGACAAGGGGGCACTCTTTACGTCTAGAGGAAAAGAGATTTCATCTCTAAATGGAGGTGGTTCTGGCCAGCTCAGTAGATTGCTTTAAGAAAGCCCTGCATAATTTCCTAAATGTACATAATATAACTGGGTACTAACATTTATAGGTAAAAATGATCCAGGGAAAATCCGGTTTGCCTCTCAGGATCAGGAAGGAATTTTTTCCACTACTGCAGCAAATTGGAGCATGCTCTGCTGGGGTTTTTCGCCTACCTCTGAATCAAATGAGAGTATAGAATTGGGTATATGGGATTGTATGATATTTTTTATTTTATTTTTTTATTGTTGAACTAGATGGACTTGTCTTTTTTCTACCTGACTATGTAAAATTGTCATGTTGGAATGTCCAAGTACGTCCCATGCGCAGCTTCCTGGCTGATGAATGCAAATGTTCCTCCAGTATTTTTTGATAACATACTGCATTCATCTTGCCATCAATTTTGACCAAATTTCCTGTACCTTTTTGTAGCTCACATATACCCAAAACATCAGCGATCCACCTCCGTGTTTCACAGTAGGAATGGTGTACCTTTCATTATAGGCCTTGTTGACTCCTCTTCAAATGGAGCGTTTATGGTTGTGGCCAAAAAGCTCAATTTTGGTCTTATCACTCCAAATGACTTTGGGCCAAAAGGTTTGAGGCTTGTCTCTGTGCTGTTTGGCGTATTGTAAGCGGGATACTTTGTGGCATTTGCGTAATAATGTCTTTCTTCTGGTGACTCGACCATGCAGCCCACCTTTCTTCAAGTGCCTCTTTATTGTGCATCTTGAAACAGCCACACCACATGTTTTCAGAAAGTCCTGTATTTCACCTGAAGTTGTTTGTGGGTTTTTCTTTGCATCTTGAGCATTTTTCCTGGCAGTTATGGCTGAAATTTTAGTTGGTCTACCTGACCGTGGTTTGGTTTCAACAGAACCCCTCATTTTCCACTTCTTGATTAGAGTTTGAACACTGCTGATTGGCATTCTCAGTTCCTTCGATATCTTTTTATATCCCTTTCCTGTTTTATACAGTTCAACTACCTTTTCCCGCAGATCCTTTGACAATTCTTTTGCTTTCCCCATGACTCAGAATCCAGAAATGTCAGTGCAGCACTGGATGAAAGATGCAAGGGTCTGTCAGGAGTCCAGAAACTTATTGACCTTTTTTATACACACACACACACACACACACACACACACACACACACACACACACACACACACACACACACACACACACACACACATACATACACACACATACATACATACATACATACATACATACATATATATATTTACATATACACACACATTAGAAGAAAACAGATCACAGGTGAGGATGGTTACCTTTTAATAGCCATTTAATCCCCTTTGTGTCAACTTGTGTGCATGTTATCAGGCCAAAATCACCAGGGTATGTAAACTTTTGATGAGGGTCATTTTGGTAGTTTCTGTTGTGATTACGATTTAAAAAGAGTAAACACAGTTGATAGTAAATGGTTTTAGCCAAACACTAACCATAAGTGAAAAATGTTTTTGTGTTATTATTCATATTCTCTGAAAAAAATGGCCAAGAAATCATAAATTCTGCCAGGGTATGTAAACTTATGAGCACAACTGTAAGTATAACATGTTTTTTGTTTTTTAAAAATCACTTTAAAGACTCTGTGCAGGGAAGATCAGCATCTGAACCCAGAGAAGGTTGAGGCTGATAGACTGGAGGTAATAGAAGGCATTACAATTACATTTAAAGTAAACTTTTACTAGTATTGTACATTATATTTAAAACTATCGTAGCCATGAAAAAAAAAAGGCTCAGCTTTTAGTACTACTTTAACCACTTAAGCCCCAACCATTTGGCCGGCCAAAGACCAGAGGACTTTTTGGGATTTGGCACTGCGTAGCTTTAACTGACAATTGCGCGGCCGTGCGACCTGGCTCCCAAACAAATTGACGTCCTTTTATTCCCACAAGCTTTCTTTTGGTGGTATTTGATCACCACTGCGGTTTTTATTTTTTGCGCTATAAACAAAAATAGAGTGACAATTTTGAAAAAAATCTATTTTTTACCTTTTTGCTATAATAAATATCCCCAAAAAATATTAAAAAACAAAAATTTTCTTCAGTTTAAGCCGATACGTATTCTTCTACATATTTTTGGTAAAAAAAATTGCAATAAGCGTTTATTGATTGGTTTGCGCAAAAGTTATAGCGTCTACAAAATAGGGGATAGTTTTATCGCATTTTTTTTATTAATATTTTTTTTTTTACTAGTAATGGCGGTGATCGATTTTTTTATTTTATTGTGACTGAGACATTATGGCAGACACATCGGACACTTTTGACACCATTTTGGGACCATTGTCATTTTTACAGCGATCAGTGCTAAAAAAATGCGCTGATTACTGTAAAAATTACACTGGCAGTGAAGGGGTTAACCTGTAAGGGGCGCTGAAGGGGTTCAGTGTGTCCTAGGGATGTGTTCTAACTGTTAGGGGGCGTGGCTACGAGTGACATGTCACTGATCGCTGCTCCCGATGAGAGGGAGCAGACGATCAGTGACAGTGTCACTAGGCAGAACGTGGAGATGCCTGTTTACACTTGCCTCTCCCCGTTCTGCAGCTCTGTGACCCGATCGCGGGACACCGGCGGACATGGAGTCTGCAGGTCCCGTGGGCACGGAGCTCGCTGCAGGGGCGCGCGTGCACAGCGGGACTTTTAAAGCGACGTGTGTATATATACACGTTACTCTGCCCAGCCGTGCCATTCTGCCGACGCATATGTACAGGAGCCGGTCGTTAACCGGTTAATATAAAAGATGTACATCTCGCTTCATATTGCTTCATGTCTGACTCCTAGTTAAAATGTGTAATATAAATATAAATATATATATATATTGTGAGGGGGTTGGCTCGGCAGCGGGTGTGTGTGACCCCCGAGATGGGCTCCCCACACAAAAACAGGCCCAGCAAACGGAGGTTGTGATTTTCAAAATCAAAAAGGTGCGGTTTATTTTCTATTTACAGTGACAAAACACAGCAAAGCAAAAGAAACATAAACAAAATAAATCCTGGTCAACTTGACCTCTGACTAAACATACAGGTTTCCTAACTAACAACTGGGATCAGCCTAGTGCTGTCCTAGTCCCTAAGTCCCTGGTTTTAAATGTCCAAGCAAATAGCCACACAGGCTTTGTCTCACCGCACAGGGGTTCACTCTCCCTAGACAGTCCACACAGGTCTGGGTCCAGGCATGAGCTAACATCTAATGAAGCTGGGAGTTCTTATAGAGGCCTAAATGAGCTGACAAGCTTCAGCTGGTCTCATCAACTCCCTGTCTGCACGACGCCCCACACTCTCCCTAGAGGTATGAGTCATCCATGAGCCCACTAGCCTTATACAACTCTCCACCTGGTTGTATAAGTCGGCGTAAAGCCTGAATCTGGGCGAAATATATCTACCCCCCTGGATGCAACCAGGTGACTTTACCTTCCTGCTGTCACATACCCCCCCCCTCTTGTTTTAACCTCGGGGTTGGAACACCAGCAATCAGGCATTCATGTACTCGAGACAAAGCATCCACATTCCCCATTTGAACGCCAGGGCGATGCTTTACTGTGAAGTTGAATTCCTGGAGGGCCAGGAACCATCTATTCACTCTTCTATTTGTTTCCTTGTTTTGAGCCATCCACTTTAACGGAGCGTGATCCGTAACCAAGTCAAAGTGCCTACCTAGCAGGTAGTACCGAAGGGAATCTAGAGCCCACTTCACCGCTAAACACTCCTTTTCAACGGTGGCGTAATTTACCTCATGGGACTTCAACTTCCTGCTGAGGTAAATGACTGGGTGCTCTTCCCCGTTCCAGACCTGGGACAATACTGCTCCTAACCCCACATCTGACGCATCACTTTGTACGACAAAGTCTTTAGAGAAGTCGGGTGAGTACAACACTGGCTGGCTACATAAGGCTTGTTTCAAGAATTGGAATGCTGCCTCAGCCTCGGGGGTCCATTTAATCATGACCGACCCTTTCCCCTTCGTCAGGTTGGTTAGGGGCACAGCCTTAGAAGCAAAGTGGGGAATGAATCGCCGATAATACCCAGCGATTCCCAGAAAGGCTCGTACCTGCTTCTTGCTGTTGGGACGTGGCCAACTCTGGATGGCCTCGACTTTGTTGAGTTGGGGTTTTATTACTCCCCTCCCAATGGTGTACCCAAGATATTTGGCCTCCTGCCCAATGGTACACTTCTTGGGGTTAGCCGTAAACCCCGCTTCCCGAACAGAGTCCAGGACTGCTTGCACTTTTGGCAGATGTGAGGCCCAATCTGTGCTATGGACAATTACGTCATCCAGGTAAGCCGCAGCATACTTCCGATGGGGCCTCAGCATCTGGTCCATTTTCCGCTGGAATGTGGCCGGCGCATTCTGTAACCCGAACGGCATTCTTTTATATTGGAACGCCCCGTCTGGGGTTACAAATGCGGTTTTCTCTTTGGCCGACTTGGCCAGGGGGATTTGCCAATACCCTTTTGTGAGGTCAAGAGTCGTCATGTATCGGGCTGTTCCCAGCCGGTCGATCAACTCATCTATACGTGGCATGGGGTAGGTGTCAAATTTTGTAACTTTGTTCAACTGACGAAAATCGTTACAAAATCGCCAGCTCCCATCCGGTTTAGGCACCAACACAATGGGACTAGACCAATCACTTTGGGACTCCTCTATCACCCCTAAGTTCAGCATTTTCTGTACTTCCTCCCGTATTGCCTCCCGTCGGGCCTCTGGGATCCGATAGGGTTTTAACTTCACCCTTTCACCGGGCGGGGTAATGATGTCATGCTCTACCCCAGATGTTTGTCCCGGCAGCTCAGAGAATACCTCCTTGTTGCGAAGCACAAACTCCTTAACCTCCTGTTGTTGGGGTTGTGACAAGGTGGCTGCTATTCCAACCTCAGGAATCACGCAACCAGTTTGAGCTGGTGACCAAGTGTCTGCGACTAGGGACTCTCTATCCCTCCAGGCTTTCAACAGATTAACGTGATAGATCTGTTCGGGCTTTCGCCTTCCTGGTTGTCTGACCTTGTAATTCACTTCGCTCACTTTTTCCATTATCTCGTAGGGGCCTTGCCATTTGGCAAGGAATTTACTTTCAACCGTAGGGACAAGTACCAGTATCCTATCCCCCGGGGAAAAGGTACAGGTCTTGGCTCCACGGTTGTACACTCTCTGCTGTGCTAACTGCGCTTGGGCCAAATGTTCCTTCACGATGGGCATTACCTGTGCAATTCGGTCTTGCATCAGGGCGACATGCTCAATCACACTCCTGTGGGGAGAACTCTCACTTTCCCAAGTTTCCTTGGCAATATCCAACAGCCCTCTTGGGTGTCTCCCATACAGTAACTCAAAGGGGGAGAATCCCGTAGAGGATTGGGGCACCTCCCTAATAGCAAACATCAGATAAGGAAGTAGACAGTCCCAATCCTTTCCATCTCTATCCACCACTTTCTTCAACATTTGTTTTAGGGTTTTGTTGAATCTTTCAACCAGCCCATTGGTTTGGGGGTGATACACAGATGTACGTAATTGCGTCACTTTGAACAATTTACACAGCTCCTTCATAACCCGGGACATAAAGGGTGTACCTTGGTCCGTAAGCAGTTCTTTACAAATACCCACCCGGCTAAACACAAGAGATAGCTCTTTGGCTATGGTTTTGGCCGAGGTATTTCGGAGAGGGATCGCTTCTGGATAACGGGTGGCATAGTCCATTATAACTAATATGTACTGGTGCACCCTAGCGGACTTCAATGATGGGTAGAGGGACCAGCGGGCTACGGAAATGTGGCATCGGGCCGACCTCTGACACACAGGGCAGGAGGAACAATAATTTTCTATGTCCTTCATCACCCCCGGCCAATAGAATCTCTGTAATACCCTCTCTCGGGTTTTCTCTGTCCCCAGATGACCTCCAAGAATGTGCCCATGGGCCAACTCCAACACCAACTTCCTGTAAGGTTTGGGCACCACAAGCTGCTCAACGGTTTCTTCTGCCCTTTTTGCCACCCGATACAGTAGGTCCTTCTCTACGCTGAAGTATGGGTAAGTGCAGGTATTATCTGGGTTCACTAACTCGCCATCTATTTTCACTACGTTTTCCCGTGCCTTTATTAGGGCGGGGTCTTTCAACTGTTCTGTGGCAAAGTTTTCCCTGTGAACCTCAAGATCAGAAAACTCCACAGACGGTAGGTTTTCGTCTGAGGAGGTGGGCTCCTCTCCAGTTTCTTGAGTCTCCCCTGCCAATACTGATAAGGGAAATTCCGGAGAGTCCTCACCACTCTCAGGGGAGTTCTGGCTATCACATTCCTGGTACATAGGGGCACCAGTGGGGGGCTCAGGATCATCCCACAGTTCCCAGAACTTCGGAAAATCCCTTCCCACAATGGCGTCATGCGGTAACTGAGATACTAAGCCCACTGGATGAGAGAGGGTACCTTTTGGGGGTCTCGAAACACACTGTAGTCACTGGATACTCTCGGGTGTCCCCATGCACACAAATAACAGCTACCTTGCTATTCCCAGAGACCTCTGTTTTAACTAACTCAGCCTTTATCAGGGTCACAAGGCTACCTGAATCCAGCAATACCACAACATTTCTACCATTAACACACATTTTGCATAAATGTTTCTCAGTTCCTCGAATGGCAGTGCATGCGACTGTCGCACACAGCGACTGACGTCTGCCCGTCAGAAAGTCACACTGCATGGGTTCCTCCACAACCGGGCAATTGGCTGCAATATGTCCCGCTTGCCGGCAGCGGTAGCAAACGATCCTTCTTGCGGCCTCTTGAGCCGCTGATTTCCCAGGCTGTTCTTGCCAAACTTGGGGTAGAGCTCCCACCCTCTCACTCTCTCCACCCTCACCCCTTGGAATCCTCTTATCCGCCCCTGGGGATGGTCTGGTCTTAGGGTGGAAAGTCCGAGTGTCTCTGGAAGAGGCCGTCAGGTTCTCTGTAGCCAAGTATTTCTCCACACGATCCACAAGACCATCGGCCGTCTCTGGGTCTCCATGGCTTACCCACTTTTGGATGGCAGTAGGAAGAGCTCTCAAAAACCGATCCATTACAACACGTTCCACAATCTTTGGTGCGGACAAAGTCTCTGGCTGTAGCCACTTTCTGCTCAGGTGAATGAGATCATACATTTGAGACCTGGGGGGTTTTCCAAGCTGGAAAGTCCAGTTATGCACACGCTGAGCCCGGACAGCCTGGGTGACACCCAGCCTTGCAAATATTTCAGCTTTTAGCATCACATAGTCTTTTGCTTGGTTAGGCTCTAGGTCATAGTAAGCTTTCTGCGGTTCACCAGTTAACAGAGGAGCCACCAGTCCAGCCCACTGCTCCTCAGGCCACTTTTCTCTTTCAGCGGTCCTTTCAAATGTGGTCAAAAATACCTCTGGATCATCCTCTCCAGTCATTTTTGTCAATAAACGACTCACCCCAAAGGACGCGGTATTAGTGGGACGGCTTTCCTCACTGGTCTGCGGACGTTGCTGCATTACTGCTTCCATCTGTTGTTGTAGTCTCTGCTCTTGCTTCTGCAACAGGTCTATGAAGCGGGCCTCAGATTGCTGCTGGGCTTGTTGCTGAGCCTCCAGACTCTGTTGCAAAGTTGCGTTTGTCTGCTGCTGGGCTGCAAGGCTCTGTTGATGAGCTTGCTGCTGGGCTGCGAAGTTCTTTTGCAAACCTGCATTTGTCTGCTGTTGATTGGCATTTGCTAGAGCCAGCTGCTTCAGTATCTCCTCCATGCTGGCTTAAAAAAAAACTGCCACTGGTTCTCCACCAACTGTGAGGGGGTTGGCTCGGCAGCGGGTGTGTGTGACCCCCGAGATGGGCTCCCCACACAAAAACAGGCCCAGCAAACGGAGGTTGTGGTTTTCAAAATCAAAAAGGTGCGGTTTATTTTCTATTTACAGTGACAAAACACAGCAAAGAAAAAGAAACATAAACAAAATAAATCCTGGTCAACTTGACCTCTGACTAAACATACAGGTTTCCTAACTAACAACTGGGATCAGCCTAGTGCTGTCCTAGTCCCTAAGTCCCTGGTTTTAAATGTCCAAGCAAATAGCCACACAGGCTTTGTCTCACCGCACAGGGGTTCACTCTCCCTAGACAGTCCACACAGGTCTGGGTCCAGGCATGAGCTAACATCTAATGAAGCTGGGAGTTCTTATAGAGGCCTAAATGAGCTGACAAGCTTCAGCTGGTCTCATCAACTCCCTGTTTGCACGACGCCCCACACTCTCCCTAGAGGTATGAGTCATCCATGAGCCCACTAGCCTTATACAACTCTCCACCTAGTTGTATAAGTCGGCGTAAAGCCTGAATCTGGGCGAAATATATCTACCCCCCTGGATGCAACCAGGTGACTTTACCTTCCTGCTGTCACAATATATATATATATATATATATATATATATATATATATTTCATGGTTTCACAGTATAAATGAACCCCTTTTATAGTGGCGATTATCTGCTCTTATCTGTTTTTTGGTGCTTTTGGCAGAAATGCGCTACAGTTCCTTTTTAATATGGTTTCCTATGGGACACGTTCACATCTCAAGGTGCGCTGGTCAGATGAGAAATTTTTACATTTTGGCCTAAAAGCAAAACTCTGTGTGGTGGAAAACTATCATTGCACATCCCCCTCAACCCACCATCCCCACCGTGAAACATGGTGGTGGCAGCATCATGTTGTGGGGATGCTTTTCTTCAGCAGGGACAGGAAAGCTGATCAGAGTTGATGGGAAGATGTATGGAACCAAATATTGGGCAATCTTAGACGAAAACCTGTTAGAGTCTGCAAAAGACTTGAGACTGGGGCAGAGGTTCACTGTCCAGCAGGAGAGCAACCCTAAGCAAACAGCTAGAGCTACAATGGAGTGGTTTAGATCAAAGCATATTCATGTGTTAGAATGGTCCAGACCTCAATCCAATTGAGAATCTGTGGCAAGACTTGAAAATTGCTGTCCACAGCTCAGGTGGGATAATCTGTCCACAGGACAACTATTAGTCGTTTACTTTGCGAGAAGCCATGTGGGGGGCACAGCAAACACGTGGAAGAAGGGGCTCTGGTCAGTTGAGAAAATTAAGTTTTTGGCCTAAAAGCAAAACACTATGTGAGGAGGAATTGCTCTCTGTCCAATCTGCCAGAGCTTGAGCTATTTTTCAAAGAAGAATGGGCAAAAAATGTCACTCTCTAGATGTGCAAAGCTGGTAGAGACATACTCAAAAAAGACTTGCAGCTGTAATTGCAGTGAAAGGTGGTTCTACAAAGTATTGACTCAGGGGGGCTCAGTACAAAGACACCCCACACTTTTCACATATTTATTTGTAAACAAGTGCAGAGAGTTCTCACAGCTGAAAACCATTTATAATTTTTCTTTCCACTCCACAATTATGTGCCACTTTTGTGTTGGTCTATCACAGGGGTCTCCAAACATTCTAAACAAAGGGCCAGTTTATTGTCCTTCAGACTCTAGGAGGGCTGGACTTTGGCCAGCGTGGTGGAGATTTTCCTGGTATTAGTGGAAGGAATATTGCCCCATCGTTGGTATCATAGGGAGGAATAATGCCCCATTAGTGGTGTCAGTGGGAGACATGGTGCTGCATTGTCGGTGTCAGATGGCAAAATAGTGTCTCGTATCAGTGGGTGAGATAGTGCCCCAAGGGCCAGATAAAGGCAAGCAAGCAAATCTTGCCCTCAGGCCACAGTTTGGAGACCAGTGGTCTATCGCATAAAATCCCAATAAAATACATTTATGTTTTTGGTTGTAACATGGTAAAATGTGAAAAATTTCAAGGGGTGTGAATACTTTTTCAAGGCACTGTAAATCCCTTAGAGAAATGTTTCTTAATGCCAGTCCTCAAGTATCCCCAACAGGTCATGTTTTCAGGCTGTCCATTATTTTGCACAGGTAATTTGATCAGTTTCACTGCCTTGGCAATTACCACAGCCGTTTCATCTGAGAGAAATCTTGAAAACATGTCCTTTTTATGCCGCGTACACACGATCGGAAATTCCGAAAAGTAAAGTTCGATGTGAGCTTTTGGTCGGAAATTCCGACCGTGTGTAGGCTCCATCGGACGTTTTCTGTCGAATTTCCGACAACAATAATTTGAGATCTGGTTCTCAAATTTTCCAACCAGAAAAGTTCTTTTCGGAAATTTCGATCGTCTGTATGCAATTCTGACGCACAAAAAACAACGCATGCTCAGAATCAAGCAGAAAAGCTTAACTGCCACGGTTTTCTTGTCGGAATTTCCGATCGTGTGTACGTGGCATTAGGGGTACTTGAGGGCTGGAGTTGAGAAACGTTGCCATAGAGCACCCGTGGAGAGAGCGCAAAGCAGCAGTTGGGAAAAGGAACCCTTCCAATCTGAGAGACCTGGAGCAGTTGGCGAAAGAGTGGTCCAAAATTTCAGTAGAGAGTTATAAGAAACTCATTGGTTACAGAAAGCAATGATTTCAGTTATTTTTTCCAAGGGGTGTGCTACCAAATGTTAAATTGAGGATGCCAATTTTGTCCAGTCCATTTTTGGAGTTTTGCGTGGAATGTGTCAGATTTTGTCTTAATGTTTCTCTACTTTTTTGTGTCATACCAATACAAACAAAAGAAATAAACAAACGTGAGAATGCCTAAACATTTGCAATTGCAACAAATTTCTGAGTGAAGTGATGCATTATCTGACAGAAATGCAGGGGTGCCAATGTTTTTGGCCATGACTGTATAAGGGTTTTCAACCACTTTAATGGCCTGGCTTGCACCTATTGGTTATTGAGCATGGCGGCTGGACAGTTTACTCCGTTGTATGAGCATTTTTACAAATTTGTAAAACTATTTAGTGAGGCTAGGTTTACACTGGTACAACACGACAGTCGTAAGACTGTGGATCCGACTTCGCTCTACGACTTCATGTCCGACTTCCGTCCGTCTTCAATGAACGGGATCCGACTTTGATCCCGACAATACCAGGCCCTTCAGTCTGCAATGGATTTTAAGGGGAACCCCCACGCCAAAATAAAATAGCATGGAGTCCCCCTCAAAATCCACACCAGACCCTTAATCGAGCATGCAGCTCGGCAGGTCAGGAAGGGGGGGGGGGATGTCACCGCCTGGGACATGATGGGGCCATGATGTCACAAGGGGGTGGGGTCTCCATATGATGTCACCGAATGGCCACGCCCCATGTCTATAAAAGAACCGGCAGAGAGCGGAGCTCGCACAACTGCGGGAGCTAGCATTGGGAGAAGATCGGAGGAAGAACCGGCAGAGGAAGAAGACCTCAGTTCAGCAAGAAGAACCGGATGATGGAGGGAGAAGAGACACTGGAACTGCTTTAAGGACTTTGTCAAAAACTTGTGTTCTGGTTTTATTTCTTTTTACACTTTTCGTGGGTGAATGGGTGGGAGTACAATGTACCCCTTACTCATTCACATAGGCTGGGGGTGGCCAGGATCTGGGGGCCGCCTTGTTAAAGGGGGGGTTTCCAGATTTCAATAAGCCCCCCACCCCACCCACAGACCCCTACAACCACAGCCCAGAGTTATCTGGAAGAGGCCCTTGCCCCTTCCATGCTGCGTGGCCGGATAAGGGTCTGGTATGGGTTTTGTTGAGGGCCCCATGCCGTGGTGTGTGTTTTTGTGGGGGAGGGTTTTGTTATGGGGTTCCACTTCAAGATCCTCAGAGCACAAGTCGCATGCCCAAGTCGGATCAGTTAAGACGATGATCCGAATTTGATCCGACTTAAATGATATTCAATGGGCTGAAGTAGGACCAAAGTCAGACCAAAGTGTTGCAGCAACCTTTTTCAAAGTCGGACCGACTTGTGCCGGACCAGTTAAGGCGGCTTCCATGGGGAACTATTGATTTAAACACGCCATGTGACATGTGCTCCTAAAGTCAGAGCGTATGTCGTACTAGTGTGAGCCCGGCCTAAGTGAGGATTTATCTTAAAGAAAAACAAATGGCTTATTTATAAATGCAGTAGATATCGTATTTAATAATAATAATATTACATTTACATTCCACCATGAACTGGAACCTTAAGGGCTGGTTCATACCACAAAAACGCACTCCAGATCCTTTCCGTAATGTGTTCCTGCATGCGTGTTTTTAACGCATTTTTGATGCGATTCCTGGTGCTTTATTTTTATAAAAAAAATTCACTGTACTGGGGTCCGTTGCGTTTTTAATGCATTTTAACCACATTCGGGTATCTGTCAATGTAAACAAACAGATCCCCGTTCTGACAGGAGAGTAGAGAGATTCTGTCCCATTGTTCCTAGGGATCAGGAACAGCGTTCTCTCTCTACTCCCAGTCAGTCCACAGCTAGAAACACCTCCCTAGGGAACACTTAAGCTCTTGATCGCCACTTAGTGTTAACCCCTTCCCTGCCAGTGTCATTTATACAGTAATTGGTGCATTTTTATAGCACTGATCACTGTATAATTGTCACTGGTCCCAAAAAAGTGTCCGATCTGACCACCGCAATGTCACAGTTCTGCTAAAAATCGCTGATCACCGCCATTACTAGTCCCCTATTTTGTAGAAGCTATAACTTTTGTGCAAACCAATCAATATACAGTGTGTGTGTGTGTGTGTGTGTGTGTGTGTGTGTGTGTGTGTGTGTGTGTGTGTGTGTGTGTGTGTGTTTTTTATTTTTGATAAAAACTATAAAAATGTAGAATACATATTGGCCTAAACTGATAACCAAAAAACAACAAAAATTCCTTTTTCTCTTATCGTCCATGGACTGAAACAGCTGGATACTGTAAACGTGTGGGTATATGTCCCTGCTCGCAGGAGAAGATCTAGGCAGAACGTAGATTGTTAGAAACATACATTCTAGAACAAACCAGAGCTGAACAGCCCCACCCAGGGGGGCGGTCCCTCCGGACATTACCCTCCCACCTGCAGCTAGCAGCCCCAGTTTTTTTCTGCCTAGCAGAAGGAGAAGACGTGGCTCTCTCAGGAGCCAGCCTCCTGGAAGATTTTACTTTTAAATTTTATTCCTTTGGGAATTTTATTATTTTATTTGAGACCTTCAATTAACTGTCGGCTGGGCAACAGGTTGGGTACACTGGTATCCTCGTAGTCTTCCCTGTCCGACCATCGAGCGTGCTGATCCTCGCCTTGTGTGCGTGAGACTCGGTTCACGACATGCCCCATGACTCCAGGGGTGGCCGGGTTGCTTTCATGCTCCCGCGGTCCTCTCAAGATTGAACAGTACCTGACTGACTGTATCTCTCGCGGTGGACCGGGCCGACAGCTACGCAGTACTGCTCGGTGATAGGTCTGTCTGAAACAAGCCAGTGGGTCCCTGAAAGGGACGGGTAAGTAGTCTCTCCTACTGCAGGTGAGTACATGCTGGCTGTGTTTCTTTATATGGGGGGTTTCTCCCTGTCTCCCCCCTGTTATGCTGCTCTCTGCACCCTGTACTGGAGGTGTGCTGTGGGGGTGCTTGGGGGTCACTCTGGCCTGGCTGGGCGCTCATGTCTGTAGTGGGTTCTGGAGAGAGGGACAGTTTTTTTGGGGTGTGAGGTGATTATTGCGTGCGCATTAGCGCTGTTTGAGGTGATTATTGCGTGCGCAATTAGCGCGCATTAGAGCTTTGAATTTCGTGCTCGGCGGCCATCTTGGCGTGGTTCAATGGTGCAGTTATAGCTGCGGCCGGTGGCCATTTTCTTGTAGCCACCGCGCATTTACTTTCGGTTTTGGCCTCTAGCGGCGGCGCGAATCTCCTCACAATCTCCTCACAGATTCTTCACTCTTTTCAGGCTCACAGCGTGGTTTCTTCAGCAGGACTGAGCGGTCCTTTAAGGCTTGGTGAGTCCTCCGGGTATCCCCTCCTCAGCCTCAGCGTAGCCAGTGGGTGGACTGTATATTCACTGTATAGTGTATAAGGTCTCAGAGGGTGGCGTTATGGAGTCTGATATACCTGCTCTCCACACTTGCCTGGGGCAACTGGCAGTGCTGCACAGTTAAACATGTTCATATGTTTCCTGCATCTGCGGTCCTTATGGACCAGTTGTCGGCAGTCCTGGAAGAATGGAAGCGGTGTGCGAGCGAAAGGAGCTATAAGCCCCCTCTCCCCACAAAAATCTTTAGTGAAGGAGTGCTCTGATTCAGATATGGGCCTAGCTACTGTGCTCAGGACCCTAGATCTGAATATTTAATGTTTATGAACAGGACATTCCCTTGTGAGGAAGACTCCAGTTCAGTTCTGTGTCAGTGAATGACAGGGCGCTTGTAAGTGAACTGATTGATGATGTGAGGAACACTCTCAAGCTGGGTGCTGTGGCTGAGGTACCTCAGGTGGACGCTGTTTCCCTTGGTTCCTATAAGCTTTTCTTTTACACAGCTTCCTCACTGTTTTCCTCACACGCTGCGTCAAGAGCAGCATGGATGATACAGTGGTACACAGTGTTTCCCTCCCCTGGTCGGTGCATGTCCTGAGGCAACAACAGGGTCTCTGCACCTGTGGTTTCCCGCCATTTCCTGGGGAACGCTCTGTGCTCTGACAGACACACGGTCTGAGGATCAGAGGTTACCTGTTGCCTGCATGCTGCTTCGGCAGCACAGTCAAGCAGGTTGGAATAATACAGAGAAGATTATGCGCCTCTGCGCCATAATTTAAACTCATCCTATACCTCTACACTGCATACATTCACAGTGTATGTATGTGTTATTGGTCTCTGTGTCTGCGTGGGTGTCCCCCCACGTTCCAATGCTGTGTTTCAGTGCCATACATGATATAAACGTACAAAATAGGTTTATGCACGACTCCAGATACATTCACAGTATATGTATGTATTATACTCTCTGGGTCAGCGCGGGTTTCCGCCGGGGGCTCCGGTGTCCTCCCGCGCTCTCATGGTATGTGCGCTTCGGCTCTCTGCACAGTATAGACATGTTCAATATGTTTATTGCACATACTATACATGTTTACAGTATGGGTATACCGTTTGCGTGTGGTTCCTCCGGGTACTCCGGTTTCCCCCCACACTCCAATGGAAATGTACAGCATAAACATGTGCAATATGTTTATTCACATGCTATCATTCCTACACGGTATCTGTGTGCTGTCTGCGTGGGGTTCTTCCGGGTGTTCCGGTTTCCTCGCACGCGCTGACGGTATGTGCGCCTTTGGCCTTCTGCACAGTTAAACATGTTCAATGTTTATCACGCATGCTATAATACCTACACGGTATGTGTAGGCAGTCTGTGTGGGTTTCCTCCGGGTACTCTGGTTCCCTTCCACACTCCGTTGGTATGGGCGCTTCGGCGCTATGCACAGCCTAAATTTGTGCAATGGGATATCCACATACTAACATACCTACCCTGTATGTCTGTGCAGTCTGCGTGGGTTTCCTCCGGGTCTCCGCCCACGCTACATGACATGCGTGTCTTTGGTGCAATATACGATGTAAACGTACACATTATGTTTATACACAACACTAAATACATTCACAGTAATTGTAGGTATTGCATTCTCTGGGTATGCGTGGGGTACTTCGGTTCCTCCCACGCGCCAACGGTGTGTGCCCCTTCGGTGCTATGCACACATGGGCTTGTGCAAAATGTTTAGCACACATACTATAATACCTACACGGTATGCGTATGCAGTCTGCATGGGTTTCATCCGGGTGCTCAGGTTTCTCCCCTGCGTTCCAATGGTGTGCGCATTTTCAGCGCTATGCACAGTATAAACATGTGCAATTTGTTTATTCGTAGGCTAACATACCTACACGGTTGTGTAAGCAATCTGCGTGGCTGGTCTACGTCCAAGCCCTGATGTGCACACCTTTGTCGCTGGCACAGTATAAACGTGTTTAATAGGTTTATCCACACATACTAAACTACATACGCCGAAGGTGGTTGTATTATGCTCTTTGTGGCTGGGTGGGTTTCCTCCCACACTCTATTTGCGCGTTTGACGCAAAACATAGTATAAACTATGTGTTTGTACAATCAGCACTTATCCAAGGGTAGCTGCTGGATGGAGCATTGTCACAAGGATCCCTGGTTTCAGGGGTACCACTTTCCATCTGTTTTCAGTGGTGATCAGAAGCGCTGGCTTGGACTGTGTTCGGCAGGCTGAGGTTAGCGTTACGCCCGTTAGTGGCTGCGTCTCTGGCGTTTTTTGTAGCTCCAATGACTGGGCAAAAGCCTCTGCTTCATCCATTAGTCGACTAGCAGGGGCACTGCAACTGCTTTAGCCTTTAGGGTCTCCGTGCCCGGGGTGGGTTTGCGCCACCTGTGGAGACTGAGGTACTGGTCCTCTGACCGAGTTTCTAGGGAAGTTCTGTCAAGTTGCCTTTATTGGCCAGTTGAGGCACCCTGTACACCGGGGCCTCTCTTCTCTGATACATTGCGGAGTCTCTTTGGGATTTTCATACATCTCGCTGCAAGAAGGTCCTGTCGGCCGGGTGCATTGCAGGGGAAGGGTCCTTGCATCCGGAGGTGTTTCCACCTCCTTGACCGGAGGTGGGGCACCGGAAGTGGACCTTTATGGCCTCTCGACTCACTCGCAAGGTGGCAAGATCGTGGCCAGGTCCAGGGACTCCTGGGCGGACGCGTCAGACGCGTTGGAAGCCCGTGGGGGCAGTATCGCCTGATATATGCTTACCCTCCGCTACTGTTGTTGCTTCGCAGAGTAGGGGCTGAGGCCATTCCGGTGATGCTCATTGCTCCGGAATGGCGACATTGGTACGCCGATCCTACTTCGGCTAGTCGCAGACGTTCCTTGGCAACTGCCTGTTGGGGTGGACCTTCTGTCTCATGATCCCATACTTCATCCTGCTGTACAGTCCTTGGCTTTAATGGCATGGCTGTTTAAAGCGAGGTGCTGAAGGACCGAGTTCTCTCGTATTCGGTCATCTCTTCTATGTTGTTGACACGGGAATCTTCCTCCAGAAAGATATCTCACCATACCTGGAAGGCTTACATCGCTATGTGCGAGGAACTTGAGTGGCGTCCTCGGATGTATTCCGTTCCCAGGATTTTGCTGTTCTTACAGCGTGGTGTGACCCAAAAGCTGGCCTTGCATACCTTTTTTGAGGGTCGGATTTCGGCCCGGGCTGTCTTTTTCAACGACCGCTACCGGGCCATTCCTTGATTAGCACCTTTTGTGCAGGGGGGTTCGCCATGTGATCCCCCCCCTGTCAAGCCTCCTCTCCCTACTTGGGATCTGAATTTGATGCATCTCGGTTCTCCAAGAACATCCCTTTGAGAATATCAGAGAGATTCCTCTCTTGACCTTGTCCCGGAAGGTGGCCTTCTTAGTGGCCATTGCCTCGGTTAGACGGGTGTCTGAGTTGGCGGCCTTGTCCTGCAAGTCGCCTTACTTGGTCCTCCATAAGGATATGGCGGTGTTGCGCACACGACCGTCCTTCTTTTCAAAAGATGGTCTCTGCCTTTCACCTTAGGAAGGACATTGTTCTTCCGTCCTTGTGTCCTCACCCATCGCATCCCTGAGAGTTTGCGCTTCATACATTAAGATGAGTACAAGCCTTACGGGTGTACCTGTCTGCTACTGTTTCCATTCGGAAGTCTGTCTCTGGTCCAAAACCGGGCCGAGCGGTGTCGTCTGCCACCGTCTCTAGGTGGATCAGGCAGACCGTCATACAGGCCTATGCCCTTAAGATGCGGGCGCCTCCCTTTCCGGTTGCGGCGCATTCCACCAAGGCAATTGGTGCTTCCTGGGCCTTCCGACATTAAGCGTCGGTTGCACAAGTGTGCAAGGCGGCGACCTGGTCGTCCGTTCATACCTTTTCAAAATTTGATAAGGTTGATGTGGCTGCATATTCGGATGCTTCCTTCGGCCGAAAAGCATTGCAGGCCGCTGTTTAATGTTGCAACTCCTCCGTTGAGGAGCTCTGCTTATTTGGAGTGAAGTTTTGGTTGTTCCTTTACTACTGCTCCCACCCCTCTGATACTGCTTTGGGACGTCCCACACGTTTACAGTATCCAGCTGTGTCAGTCCATGGACGATAAGAGAAAATAGGATTTTTGTACTCACCGTAAAATCCATTTCTCTGACGTCCATGGACTGACACAGCACCCACCCTTCCTTTTAAGGTTTGTACTGCTTTGTTACGAACTGAGGCTGCTAGCTGCAGGTGAGAGGGTAATGTCCGGAGGGACCGCCCCCCTGGGTGGGGCTGTTCAGCTCTTGTTTGTTCTAGAATGTGTGTTTCTAACATTCTGCCTAGATCTTCTCCTGCGAGCAGGGACATATACCCACACGTTTACAGTATCCAGCTGTCAGTCCATGGACGTCAGAAAAATGGATTTTACGGTGAGTACAAAAATCCTATTTTTTCAAAATTGTTGCTCTTCTTCTTTATTTGCTTATAGCGCAAAAAATAAAAACCGCAGAGGTGATCAAATACCCCAAAAAGAAAGCTCTGTTTGTGGGAAAAAGCAAACGTAAATTTTGTATGGGTAAAACGTCACACGCCCACGCAATTGTCCGTTAAAGTGACGCAGTGCCGTATCGCAAAAAATGGCCTGGTCATTACTCCTTCCGGGGCTGAAGTGATTAAACTTTTATAGCACTGCAAATATTTAATATCCTGAGATTGCTTTTCACCACAAAAATGTTTACAAAGACCTTAGATTCAGCTTTCTTATATGCAAACAGTATGCCCTACAAAAGCCAAAGCCTTTAACTCACACTATAGAAAGGGTAATCTCTGTAATTTTGTAATTTTTGTGAAGTAACCTAGGGAATGATCAAGGACACCTTTTAAATTCTGCATCAAAATTGGACTGTGAGGGCCAGTTCACACCACATTAGAGCTGCACGATTAATCATGAAGAATCAAAATCGCAATCTTTTTTTTTTTTTTCTTCCCGATCTTCAAAACAGCATGTTATGGTTCTCTCTAACAATTGCAGCGTTCTCACAGCTGGATAAACAAAATCCAGGCAGCCTGACAATTTTTAATACAACCCATGAATAAGTGGAAACAAAGTATCTCTTGGTTCTTTTATCAATGGAAAGAACTCCAGGTGTAGATAAAGGAAGTTTAACCATTTAAAGACCAAACCTTTTCTGACATTTGTTGCTTACAAGTAAAAAATCATTATTTTCTGCTAGAAAATTACTTGAAACACCCAAACATTATATATTTTTTTCACATAGACCCTAGAGAATATAATGGTGGTTGTTGCAATATTTTATGTCGCACCGTATTTGCGCAGCAGTTTTTGAAACAATTTTTTTTTTTTTTTTTTAAATACTCTTTAATGAATAAAAAAAAAACTAAACGTCAAAGTTAGCCCAATTTTCTTGTATAATGTGAAAGAAGATGTTACACTGCGAGAATCGTGATCTTTATTCTAAGCAAAAAAATGTTGATTCTCATTTTGTCCAGAATCGTGCAGCTCTACACCACATGCAGTCCAGGATGTGTTTTTTTTTTTTTTTTTTTTTTTTCTGCATTAAAAACGCATGGAAATTAGTTACATGGTAAGTGAGGTTGAAAAAAGACTAGTCCATAACCAGTAGGTTATATGGCTTTAAATGGCGTAGTTCACTTCCAGTGCTGGGGAAAAAAGAGTAGAGCATGCTGCATTTTTCCTGCACTGGACTGTACTGGAACGCTGTAAAACGCGCTGCAACACACATCCTTATTTAAGGTTAAGAAAAATGAGGGGGGGAAATGCACTGGACTGCATCAAAAACGCACTGGCAAGCATCAAAAATGGGCCTGCAGAAAAGCATCTGGAACGCATTCGGACTGCATTTCTATGGTGTGAACTGGCCCAGACTGAGAAAAATTTATAGTTTTAAGCTAGAACTCCAGTTTTAAAGAGGACCTAGAAATTCAAATGAGCAGCTGTAAATTCAGTGCGTGTCCTTGCTGAAATCCTTCTGCCTGGCTGTGATTGGGGAGGGGGGGGGTTTATTTATTGGTATGCAGTGTGCCAGGCTGAATTCAATAAGGGTAAGTCAGCATGTCTCCAGCCAAGTGACTCTAAAATTGTTCAGTTCCCGGTGTATGGCCTCACCATCTCAGAATTTGTATGTGTATACTGCCTGATGCATCTTTCGTCATGAATGTGCTGTGCACAATGGAAAGGAGGAAGGAAAATGAATCGTAGGATTGATTGTGTACAAACCATTGTAAAAGCAATGCTTTGGAGTTCAAACTTTGTAAGTAGTGTCAGAGGTGGTCTCTGCTTCCTGATACCTCATTCCCCAGATTAAAATTTGAAGAGCGGCTGTGTGGTGCCAGGCAGACTGCCTACAAAAGGCCCAGTAGAGTGGAAATAGGTAACTTTAATTTGGAGGTGGGCTTTACATTGGAGCCAATAAGTTTAACTAAAAGTATACAGTAGTTAGACTTTATCCCCACCTTTAGCAATATGTTACACCTGTGTTTTAGGGTGAAACAACATGTTGCTAAGCACCCTGCCCCATGACATCCTGTGACTGATCAGCTCATTTGTAGTCCATTGACATTTACTGTTCAGTAACTGAGTACAGAGGTACAGACAGAGCTGTAGGAAGTGTATGCAGGAGCCTGGTCATATATATTAATTGCTCCTTTTTCTTTTTTTCCTCTGCAAAACCGTGTGCATTATTGTTTCTTAAAGATGAACTTGGCTTTAAAGAGCCTCTCCACTTTAAGATAATCGTAATGAATAAGTGAGCTAGAAACGTCACTTGCTGGCTACAGTACAATGAGAGTCTCTTGATGTCTGATCCTTATATTGGCACATGTATAAGAAAATTGGCTAATTATATTTTAGGTATAGGAAAATGCTTTGCAGACAAAATGCTAAGCATTGCGTTGATGGAATATGGCCAAATTCCAGCTTCTGTTCATAAACCTAGCGGTACTGTATACACCTATGACTGCCAAGCTGGGGAAAAATGCAATTCTTGCCATAAGTTATTTTCCTGGACCCAAAACAACTGAATGCCCATTGATTTATACTTGTTTTTATAGTGATAAAAAATAACTGTCTACTGTAACCTTGACGGAGAAAGGCAATAAGTGATACTTGTAACACAATTGTGTCCATGCATATCCAGGATTATGCATTGAAGCAACGAATGAAAAAGTTGTTACAATCCTTACTGATCCTTTACTACTGAAACTGACAGTATAAAATAATGTATACTCTTACATAAGGCCTTTGTCATGAGTATTAAGCAAAGATGGCCAAGAAATTGAATAGCCCTACAAGTATTGTCACTCTTGTTTCTGAAGAATCTGATGCTTGTAAGTGTTTGCAGGAGATACTCTTTTACGTAATTCTGATACTCTTGGAACATTACTTCTTAAAATGATATGCATAAGAGTTTCAGAGTTAGACTTTTGTGCTCACTTTCTAGCATAATAATGGGCATATTAATATGGAGTGATTGCAGAACTGAATAACAGATACAACAATGACTCTTCGTGACACTAGCAATTAAAGCTTACTGCTAAATAGAATTAAATCTCCCATTAATACTGATGGGTTTAAGTTGCTATCGCTGTCTTTTTGTTCTGAAAATGCTAGTTGCTTAGTCATCATGCTGATGCAGTGGATTTGTGTATACAACAGGTATGGGGAAGTTAAGTTCAGACTTCGCTTGTTACATACTTGTTGTTCCATGTCATTGACTGATGTCGGAGACAGCCAAGCAACTAGCATCGTTTTAAAGTAAGCCAGGAATGGTAGCCATGGCATGTATTTCTCTGCATATGGTGTGAAATCTGTTGCTGCTGTCACTTATAATTGTCTTAAAAACTTTTAAATCCTGGAGGGAAAAAGAAGCAGTATTTCTCCTTTTTTTTTAAAGTGGTTATAAAGGCTGAAGTTTTTTCTTTTTTTGCATTCTATGCATAAAGGTAAAAAAAAACCTCCTGTATCCAGCTCCCCCTTAAGCTTCCCTTATACTTACCTGAGCTCCATAACGATCCAGCACTGCATGAGAGCAGCGGCTCTCTGCTCCTCCTCATAGGGCAGATCCATAGCAGTAGGTGCCATTGGCTCTCGTTGCTGTCAATTAAACTTGGTGAGCGGGGCTTGGGAGCAAACCTGCATGAGTGCACCCATAGGAAGCAGCCTCCTATAGGGGCAGTGAATGAAGAGGAGCTCTGGTGCGAGAAAAGGCGTTACGGGGTTGCTCTGTACAAAACCATTGCGCAGAGCAGGTAAGTATGACATGTTTTTTATTTTTGTAGAAAAATGTACCTTTTTAGAAACACTTGAAATGTTTGAGAGTTCAGAAATGGTGACTGATTCATGTCCAATCCAGAATAAGGGGTAGTGTAGTCTTGAAATGATGGTAAAGGTTTGTTTGTTATTAAAAAAAAAAAAAAAAAAACACTGTTATACTTACCTGCTCTGTGCAAGGGTTTTGCACAGAGCAGCCCTGATCCTCTTTTTCTGGTATACCCTGGCTGTGCTGCTGGCTCCTCCTCTTCATTGGGTGCCCCCGCGGAGAGCCGCTTTCCTTTGGGGCACCTGTGCGGGCGTGCTCACACTGCTGCGTCCATTGACACAGACTCGGCCCTGCCCCCTCCCGTGTCACTGGATTTGATTGACAGCAGCAGCGGAAGTCAATGGCTCCTGCTGATATCACTCTATCCAATGAGGATAGAGACAGCGTCTGGAGTCACTTGTCTCGCGCACATCGCTGGAACGGACGGGCTCAGGTATAAAAGGGGGCTCTGGGGGCAGCTGCAGCACAGAACTTTTTTTACCTTGATGCGTAGAATGCATGAAGGTGAAAAACCTGAAGCATTTGCAACCCCTTTAAGCCATGATTCAATCAAAAGATTTATGAAAGGAGGGATGGGGGGGGGGGGGGGACGAAGCAAATGAGAGAGAAAAAAAGGCAAGATATAAAACATCAGCGAGCATCACGTTGTTCTTACACTTGGGGTCTATTCACACTAGTCAGGTCTTTTACATCTCATAATAATATTGATTGCATTAAGACACCCCAGCCTGTTCATTTGAATGGGCTCCCTTATGCACCACAACAGACCAAAAACTGGACCTGCCGCATTTTTGCTGGTGAACTAGTTTATTTTAGTGCACCTGCTTTTTGATGCACTGTAGTGCATGTGCATTCGGGTGCCATTCACAATCAATGGCACTGCAGTGCACCATTGTACATGTCGTGGAAAAGCACATGAGGCCACCACAATTAAGAACTGGTAAGCTGCAATATATTTTGTGTTTAAATACACTTTGTATGTTTGTCTGCTTCCTGCATGTGTGACAGATTCAAATTAAACTCAAACTGTGTGATATAAATGTTTAGAATATCAATAATGGCACACATGCTCTTTTATATTAATTAGCCTGTGTTTGTTTTTGTTTTTAGCCTCTTTTAGCTCAGCTTCAGTCATTGTCTTCTGGTAAAGGAGAGAAGAGTATTGACAGAGAAGGTAATGGAACAATCAGCTGTATGGCAAATGTAAGAAAAAACATGAAACCGGACCCTGGAATTACAATAAAGTGTATTCTGGATAAAGAAGCGTCCGACACCAGCTGTCTGTCTGATCCTGCAGTTGTACAGATCCAAGCTGGAAAGTCAGAGGTAAGGTGGCATCCTGGGATTTTTTGGAAAAAAATACTACATCTGTTTTGAGACCCAATATTGTTATTTTAATACATCTTTAATCTTTTTCTGGAGCTATGCTGTTATTTCTTGTCATTTGAGAGACAGAGGAAGTCTAGCACCTTTGGGTTATCCTGCTGCCTAGGAAGATTGGATATTGGCAAATAAAAACAGTAGGCCAGTACAGGATTACTCATTCCACTTCCAGCACGCTTTCTAGTGTTCTAGGCGAATGGACATCTTTTCTTAAAGTGGATGTAAACCCTCACATATACACAGTGAAGTGAACAGCCTCAGATCATACACAGAGATGAAACACATCCCCCTACATAAGTTTTTTACATGTATATCTGCTGTCTTCAGCTTGCTATATTCTTTAGAATTCTTACATTTGGTTAGAATTTTCACTCCCTCATTCAGCAGTAGCAGTGTAGTCTTGGATTACACTGGGAGACAGCTGATTGGAGGAAAGGCACCCCCCCCCCTCCACATAGGCAGAGACTTTCAGAGCTGTGCTGTGATAAGACAAGCTCTCTGCTAATCTATTTATATCAACCTCCCTCCACACAAATTTTCAGCTCCTTTTTTTATCCCCAGGTCAAAGAAATTGTCAGAAGTTATCACGCTGATAACAGAAGAACGGAGCAGCATAAATACATGGAACTCAGGGCTTTGGAGAGAGATAAGAAAACACTACAGATATGTGCTTAGGTCACATTTCATGAATCAGTGTTACATCCACTTTAAGCTACTCTATATAATAGACTAACTTATTTTTTGCTTGCACCCTGTTTTCTTGCATTTTTTTTTTCTTTATCGTACACCACGGGACACAGAGCTAGTCATTACATAATGGGTTAAGGGTCACCAGCGGTGATTGGACACTGGCACAACCAATGGAAGACAGTTCCCCTCCATATAACCCCTCCCATCAGGGAAGTACCTCAGTTTTTTCGCCAGTGTCGAAAGGTGTTGGACGCGTTAGGAGGTGCTAAAGGAAAGCTCTACCAAAGAGACCCTCTGGGGGTAAAAGAGCTATGCTTTCGGATCCATCCAAGACTCCTACAAATGAGCTGAATCTGGATGGGATCCGGGCCTCATCCATGAGGCGTCGCCTGTAATGTCTCTCTTCGGAGGACTGGGCTCTAAGATCCAGCACTTTCGCTATTTCGCTATAAAGTCCTGGTAAGAGTCTTGTACAAGGCCCAGGGGAGAGGTATCCTTTAAATAGGAACCCATATCCCTGAAGGTTGGCACACATAGCCCACCGTGAAGGGTGAAGTTTGGTATCTGTCTGAAATCTTTCAGCAGAAAAACAGCAGAGGATGAGTGCGGCGTGGATAAGGTGAGATTAGAAGGTCCATAACTAGGTTGGGACCTTTTTCAAAAAGTGGATGTCTTCTTTTTTTCCACCACTGGGGGGAGTAAAGAGCTGAATATACTCACCTCACTCTGTTCAGTGTCGGCTTCGGCGAAGTACACTGCTCGTCACCTCCGCTGCTGAGCTTGCTTGGGCACCCCGCTCCTCCTTTCGGTGGCCGACCAGACACCTGCAGATGCAGGTAAGTGGGAACAAGGGCTGATGAGAGTCCTCTCTCACTATGGCCACCGCCATAGCGCTAAGGGCCGTGCGCTGCGCGCGGGAGCGCGCTTTATCGGAGGGGGGGGGGCGAAGGCGTGCGCGGGCACGTGGCGCGCGCAGGCACAGAAACGGCGCCAAATTTAAAAGACTGTCAGTGTGAGAAGCACTGCAGCAGCAAGCAAGCTCGTTAGTTCTCTTGTTCCTGGCAGAGAAACACAGCAGCTATACAGGGACGTAAGACTCCATGTGGTTGGATTGGGTACTTCCTAGAAGACATCCATGTTATGCATAGTTATGTGTTAAAAGTTGCATACTTAATGTATTTGCTAAACTGAACACGGTAGTATATGCATTTAGGTACCTTGTATTTTGTCTAAACAGTAAGCCTTCCAGGGGAAGTAATACGGACAAAAAGAGATAAGAAAGCACCACCGCCTGAGAGGAGGCTCTAGCTGTGCTGACTCGGTACCTTCCTCTCCTGTGTTGCCAAATGCACCTGTACAGGATGAGCCATTACCTCTGTCAGGTATGGCGGCTTCCCCAGTGAAGCCTGGGCCTGTATATGTCACTGAGGACACTTTATCAGCTGCCCTAAATAATCTGGAGGAAAAAATTGCTACCTTAATCGCTAAGTCCTCTAAAAAGGACAATAAGCGAAGCAGGTCTTTCCAGTATTGGACCTCCCTTCAGAAGTACCTGAGGGAGGAGGATGAGGAGGAGGAGGCTACATCAGCAGAGGATGAGGAGCACAGGTACAATGCTATAGCAGTGCATTTAAGTTAACCTCTGCGGAGGTAACGGAATTACCTGTCTCCTCCCTAGGGTCATTAAGATCCCTGCAAGGTGCATGCTCCTTCCCGGTTCATCCGTTACTAGAGGATCTAATATACGCAAACTGGCAACATCCAGATAAGCGTTTCTCACCTCCAAAAAGGTTTAACATTCTTTATCCTATGGGGGAATTTTTTTTAAAGAAATGGAGCCTGCCTGCGGTAGTTGCGGCTATTTCTTGTGTAAATAAAAACCTGACATGTCCGGTGGATAATGTACAAGGGTTTAAAAGATCCTTCTGAGAGGAAGTTGAAATCCTCCTTCCTTTTGGCCGGCTCAATTACCCAACCTGCAGTAGCAGAAGTCGGTATGTGTCAGGTCATCAGCCAACAGGTAAAGCAGGGGCTGAAGGAACTGCCTTCAGAGCAGGCTAGAAATTGGGAAAATTTGCCTAAAGCCTTATGCTTCACAGTGGATGCCATGAGAGATTCTATCATACAGGCATCACACCTTACACTCCAGCTGGTACAGATGCGCAGAGTACTTTGGCTTAAGCATTGGTCAGCGGAGACCCCATGCAAAAAGCTGTTGGCAAGTTCCCGTTCCATGGCGAACGCCTATTTGGGGAAGATTTAGAAAAATATATACAGAAGATATCAAGTGGTAAAACGACTTTTACCTGAGAGAAAGAAAAACAAGAGATCTTGTTTTAAACGCTCTCTCTCCCCAGCTCCCGGGAAATCTGACTCCAACCAGTGGCGGCGGCCTGTTTTAGCCGCCCACAAAAGCCAAGGGGCAAGCTCAGAAGAACAAGAAGCCGTGGGGTGCAAGAGCTAATAAGCAAG
Organism: Rana muscosa; assembly: GCA_029206835.1. Lineage (NCBI taxonomy): Eukaryota > Metazoa > Chordata > Amphibia > Anura > Ranidae > Rana > Rana muscosa. The sequence continues at coordinate 141,254,681 of CM055126.1, read as the reverse complement.
CCCCCAAAGCCTCTCAGTGAAGGGGCGCCCCCGCTCGGCCGAGTGGGAGGAAGGCTTTGTCAGTTCTGAGCGACTTGGTGGTCAGAAATCCAGGACAATTGGGTAGTATCCACAATATCCTCAGGGTACAAACTGGAATTTCGAGAGATCCCACCTTCTCAATTCCGAGGTTCAAGACTCTCCAAGGATCCACAAAAAAGAGAATCCTTTTTCAAAGGTTTGAATCACTTAATGGCTCAAGGGGTAGTTACAGACGTACCCCAAAAAGAGCGAGGTTCAGGTTTTTACTCAAACCTCTTTGTGATTCCAAAGCCAAATGGAGATGTCAGACCCATCCTGGATCTAAAATCCCTAAATCGGTTCCTGAACGATCGCCATTTTCGAATGGAAACGATCCGATCCGTGGCCGCTACTTTAAAGGGCGGAAAATTCATGGCGCCCATAGATATCAAGGACGCACATTTACACATACCCATCCTCCCCGCTCACCAAAGATTCCTAAGGTTTGCGGTAGAAGATCGCCACTTTCAATTTGTGGCTCTGCCGTTTGGTGTAGCCACCGCGCCCATAGTATTCACAAAGGTGCTAGCTCCTCTGTTAGCAAACCTAAGAACACGGGGCATTGCGGTAACAGCCTATCTGGACGATCTACTAGTAATAGATCAGTCAAAGGACGGATTGGGTCACGCTGTACACACTACAGTAGGATACCTGGAGCATTTAGGATGGATTATAAATTTACAAAAATCCTCTCTCCAGGCCCAAAGAAGGATAGGGCACCTGGGCATGATCATAGATACAGCCCAAAACGGGGTATACCTGCCAGAACCGAAGATACAGTCTCTGAAAGACCTGATCCACAAGGTCAAAGCAAACAAGAGGCCGTCTATTCGCCTTTGCATGAGACTATTGGGAAAGATGGTAGCCTCCTTCGAGGCGGTCCCTTACGCCCAGTTTCATTCGAGACTACTTCAAGGCAATATTTTAGCTTCCTGGAACAGGAAGAGCCAAGCTCTGGATATACCCATGCGCCTGTCCTCACAAGTACGCCACAGCTTCGATTGGTGGCTAGAAGCCAGGAATTTACGGAAGGGAAAGTCCTTCCTCCCAGTGGCCTGGAAGGTGGTATCTAGGGATGCCAGCCTATCGGACTGGGGTGCAGTATTCGAGGAGGCTTCTACCCAGGGAACCTGGGCCAAGACTCAAGGGATCCTGCCCATCAATGTGCTAGAGATCCGGGCGGTATATCTAGCCCTCAAAACCTGGACATACAGGTTACAGGGCTACCCAGTTCGGGTTCAATCCGACAATGCTACTGCAGTAGCTTACATCAATCACCAAGGAGGCACCCGCAGTCGGGCAGCCCAAAGAGAGGTGAACCGGATCCTGGCATGGGCAGAAGAGCATGTACCTTGCCTTTCTGCAATCTTCATTCCAGGGATGGAAAATTGGCAAGCAGACTACCTGAGTCGTCAGCAGCTGCTACCAGGGAGTGGTCTCTTCACCCCGAGAGCTTTCAGGCCATATGTCTGAGATGGGGAAACCCAGATGTAGACCTGCTAGCTGCCAGGTTCAACAAGAAATTGGACAACTTTGTGTCCAGAAAGAGAGATCCTCTAGCCTACGGGACAGACGCTCTAATAATACAGACGCTCTAATAACTCCATGGAATCAGTTCTCACTGATCTAGGCATTCCCTCCGATCCCTCTTCTACAAAGACTGCTTCGCAGGATCAAGGAGGAGGGAATACCAGTAATCCTAGTGGCCCCAAACTGGCCCAGGAGGCCTTGGTACGCCGAGATTGTAAAAACGGCGATAGGAAGGCCCTGGAAGTTTCCACTCCGACATGACCTGCTGTCACAGGGTCCAGTATTCCACCCTTCCTTACAAAGGCTAAAGTTGACGGCCTGGCTGCTGAGACCCACATTTTTAAAAAGAGAGGGGTCTCTGGTCCGGCTCTTTCTACGCTCATTAATGCTAGAAAGCCAGCCTCCAGACTCTTCTATCAGAGAGTCTGGAGAGCATACGTTTCCTGGTGTGAATCCAGATGTTGGAATCCTCAGAAGTATGAAATAAGTAGGATTCTTGCTTTTTGCCAGTTAGGAGTGGATATGAATTTAGCCCTTAGCACCATCAAAGGGCAAATATCGGCTCTATCAGTCTTCTTTCAGAGACCATTGGCATCTCACTCCCTAGTTCGGACATTCATTAAGGGGGTACTGAGGATAAATCCTCCAGTTAGGACTCCCTTGTGTCCATGGGATTTGAATTTGGTATTGTCAGTGTTGCAAAAGCAACCTTTTGAACCTATTCGCCATATTCCTTTAATTATATTAAGTAGGAAGTTGGCCTTTCTGATTGCTATAGCTTCTGCTAGGAGAGTATCAGAGCTAGCAGCTCTTTCTTGTAAAGAGCCTTATCTAATTTGTCACAAGGACAAAATCGTACTACGACCCCATCCGGCTTTTCTACCTAAGGTGGTGTCGGCTTTTCACTTGAATCAAGACATTGTTCTGCCTTCCTTTTTTCCAAACCCGCGGACGGCGGGGGAAAATTATTACACTCTCTAGATCCAGTGAGAGCGGTAAAGGTGTATCTGCAAGCAACCGCTCAGATACGTAAAACAGATGTTTTGTTTATTTTACCAGATGGGCCCAAGAAGGGCCAAGCGGTATCAAAATCCACCATTTCCAGGTGGATTAGACAAGTAATTGTTCAAGCTTATGGTTTAAAGAACAGGACTCCTCCTTTTCCTGTTAAGGCGCACTCTACCAGGGCGATAAGTGCTTCATGGGCAGTGCACCACCAGGCTTCGATGGCTCAGATCTGTAAAGCTGCAACTTGGTCTTCAGTCCATACATTTTCCAAATTCTATCAAATAGATGTGAAAGGACATGAGGATTCCGCCTTTGGGCGAAGTGTGCTGCAGGCAGCAGTATAGGGCTTCTGGTCCGCAAGCGGCCTGTTTTGATCTGTGTCTCCCCCCCTTCATATGAGCATTGCTCTGGGACGTCCCATTATGTAATGACTAGCTCTGTGTCCCGTGGTGTACGATAAAGAAAATAGGATTTTTATAACAGCTTACCTGTAAAATCCTTTTCTTGGAGTACACCACGGGACACAGAGGTCCCCCCCTTCTTATGGGAACCTTACTGCTTTGCTACAAAACTGAGGTACTTCCCTGATGGGAGGGGTTATATGGAGGGGAACTGTCTTCCATTGGTTGTGCCAGTGTCCAATCACCGCTGGTGACCCTTAACCCATTATGTAATGACTAGCTCTGTGTCCCGTGGTGTACTCCAAGAAAAGGATTTTACAGGTAAGCTGTTATAAAAATCCTATTTTTTTAAAGCAAAACTCTTCTCTACATCACTGCTCGTGCTTAGTGTCTTCGATTGCAGCTGTATGATGTAGTCATCCTCAGCCTAGCTTTTGGAGTACCACATCTGGACGCTGCTGCACTAAATATTGTGGGGATATCTCAGAAGTGTTCATTCACTGAGCTTCACGTAGAGTGCTTACCGGATTCTGTTCTGATACAAGTTTTCTGTGGAGAACTTTGCTGGTCCAGAGCCACTGGAATCAGCACTTGCCCTTGACTCACTTAGGTCCTAATGCTCAGCCTACCATCTCAATTACTTGGGGCACTGGGTGCCCTTATACCCCTTTTCCTGCTAATTCTTCAGTGGAGGGGGTTAACACTGTGCGAGTGAGTGCTGATTTCCTCCGCTGTGTAGAATGTCACACCTGCTCTGTTCTCCTACCTGCCATACATCCATTGAAGCATCTCCCCACTGCTATTCCTACTTACAAAACACTATGTGTAACCTGTTCCAGCTACCTGCCTACAGAGACCTTGGATACCTTCAGCCATCCAGCCCTCACCTGCTATTACCTGTCACGTTTTTGTGAGTATCTTGCCACACAAGCGCAATCTACTGATTCTAGACACGTGGGGAAGACAGTCCTACTGTACCAGATGTCCCCAACTTATATTTTACTAATCGTTTAGTTTTGCAGATTCTATGTCTGATTTGCCCACAACCATAGCAGCTTCTTATTCATTCCAGTCCTTAAAGTGGAAGTAAACTCATCAATTTTCCTAAAACAATTACATTCCAGGCATAATGGTCACAGTTATATGTGCTCTCAACCAAACTATCAAGTCATCAAATGACTGGTGTCAAAACTGATCATGTGTTCATCACCATGGTAATAGCAGATCAAAGAGGCTAAGATGGCAGCTTCCTTGGCTGTAAAGTATAGGAGAGTTTTTGGTTCAGCTTTAACCGATTTGCTTATATCTATGGCGCCTCAGTCTTCTACTGTTACTCCCAGGTTAAAGGAGAAAACTTTGGCACTTATTGATGCAGTGCACACTACTCTGAAACTGGAGGATCAGCCTGCTGCTTCTATCAGTTATGTTAAACCTGTCTTTGGTAGCTAAAAAGGGGTTCTGAAAGCTCAATTTTTTTTAACATTTTTTTTAGGTTTTAAATACTTGTACGTACATCCTAAATCGTTACTTATTTTTACCCCAAAATGTTTTGTTTTTTACATACAGATTGAATCCTCTTCTTGCTTTGCTGCACCACTGCTTTCATGTTTCGGACCATGCTCCCAGCCCCTATGTCATTTAGGTTTTTGGACTACATGTTCCAACATGCTTAGCATTATGCGCATTGCCTCAGTGCAGAGGCAGGGCTGCGGTCCAGAGCTCCGGACTTCCATGTCAATCAAGCGACATGTTAGGTGGAGCTACAGCGTCCTATGGGGCTGCCGTGCATGCAGGTGCAGCCAGCGTCTCTGCAGGAATGTAGTCTCAGTGGGAGAGCATAGTTGTCCTTATGAGAGTGGTGTTGCAGAGGGGGCACCTTTCAGAGAGGAAAACCCGAAATGGGGAAAACGGACCTCAAAAAAAAAAAAAAAAAACATATAGAAGTGAAAATGAAAAAAAGTTAGTGTATGTATGTAACACTATTGTTAAGGAACATAAATAGAGGAAAAAAAGCAAGGATTTCATATCACTTTAAAACTTCTGAGGTTGCAAAGACTTTCCCTTGTACTCAGTTTTCCAACTGTTTCTCCATTGGCATTAAAAACACCCCAATTAGCTGTTTGCACCTCTGAAATGGATTCTTACTACTTCAGCAACAGCCTTTAAGGAACCAACAGATAAGTGGTTGGGAGCCATTCTTATAGAATGAGTGGAGCATTACATTTCAGTTGTGACCAATTGCTGGAAGTCTCATCTCCTTGTGTATGTCTTATGTCAGTATATATGCATAGGGCACTTCAACTAAAAGTGCTGGGCTATGGAACCCTTTTGTAAGAAGCATTTGATCCACATAGCCTTCAAGGGACCGTGTCCCCTCAAACCAGCTCTTGACAACCACATCAAGGATGATACTGGTGGCAGGAGCACCTATCTCTTTCAATGGAAGAAACATGGGGAGCAGACGGAAAAGTCTTCATGCTTTCTTTCTGTTAGGAATCGTCTCAGAATTTTAGTCTCAAGTCCAGGAGTTTTACATCTCTCACTTTTGCATAAGAGTACGAAGTCTGATAGACTCACTTGCAACACAGACCTCTACAATGCAAATCTTGGAAGGCAACACCACTAAAACTGAGCCTTAAAAGAACATAGGTGGTTGATTGTGTTCCAATAAAAATACTCCTTTATGATGCCTTCGCGGACACATTGTACTCTTTTCGTTTTCATTTTTGTACAAAATTTCATGAACTTATTTAAAAAAAAAAAATACTCCTTTATTGTAATATATTCATAATTCCATGTGGCCACTGCTCCCAATAAATATGAATGGGGCTGCTCGTACATGGATGCATGGGACACTTATACGCCCGGGCAAATACGCCTGGGCAAATACAGCCCTTGCACAGGTGTATGCCTAAAGCAGTTGTAAACTCACTAAAAATAAAAATACATAATAAAGACCCCCCTGCAGTTTGCACCACATACTATTATCACATTCTGACAGACGTACCTGTTGTAATGTGCCCTCCATAGCTGAGGTGTCACTAATTCTGCGGGTCCTGGTTGCTTCCAGCTTCACACGGTTTTGCAACTGGGATCTCTTTTCAGTCACTTGAATGGCCAAACCGCGTGATGTAATTTCGCAAACACATGATGTAATTTCCACGCACAAGCACAGGAGTCACATCATTGCGACACTGATCAGGTGCCGAATATGCATGCTGAGCTGCACATGCATGGCTGGCGGTTTCTGCTGAACTGACCGAGATTTGAAGTGTGTGTGTGTGTGTGTGTGTGGCCAGCCTAAAGCTGGGCATAGATGGATCAAAATTCCCTGCTAAACTGTCCATATTCTTTATTGCTGTTAGAAGAGAATGTCTCGGCAGGATGATTCCTCTATCCACATCTCTCGTGTGGATGAAGGAATACTTATTATTTTTTTTTTTTTTTTTTCTGTGCCAGCCCTGTGTCTGATCGAGAGAGCGAAAAAAAAAAAATTCATCTATATGGCCAGCTTTACTTTAACTAACACTTTTTTTAAACACTGACTGCTACTTTTGCTGCGCATTTTGGTCTATTAAAGGAAGTTAAAACCGCAGGATCAACAGGTAAAAACCTGAATGACAGGGTGGACTCAGAGAAACAAAGACTGCTTTTGTAAATGCTAGTGACAAACTGCATCATATATTATGTTATTTTTGATTTTGCCCTTAATATCACTTTAAGCATGACTCGAGTATTAAAAAGCTAGATGGTAGATAAGACATCCAGGCAGCTAGCTTTTGCAGGGTAGCAATGGCAGCCTTTTTCTGCTCTCCTCAGTGGACACGTCCTAGAACCTCAGCTAGATGGTAGTTACTTTTACATACAGAAAACGTTTTTGCTCCTCAGATTAAAAGGCTGCCTTTTGGTAGAAATTATACTCTCCTTCACCCCAGCGATGCAACATCCTTAAAGGGTAACTCTGCAGTGCTGTTTTTCTGTAAAATGTAATGCAATATGGCTACCTAGAGGCATTCTGTACACAGATGGTGTACAGACCACCCCCCAGATATGTAATGTCCTGCTTATGTGATTGGTTTACTGATTTTCCCAGAAGTCTGCACGAAGATGCAAATTCGATTTTGAGCATTCCCTGTAAGAAAATGCCATTTTTGGTGAGATGCTCCCAAAGGGAAATCACGTCTAAATGGGTGCAGATCCTGCAATTTGCCTCATTAGAGCCCTGCAGGTGTAGCAGCTGATTGATAATTGCAAAACTACTCCCTTATAGGTTCACTTTCCACATGGACACAGACAAACGGCCATTTCTTCAGAATAACAAAAGGTAGGACTCTGCAACAACGTTTGTTAAAATCCCCGCAATATACATAGATCACCCAGAGGGGAATGTTTTTTTTTTTTTTATCAACAAAAGTGGAGTTACTCTTTAAGCTTCCTTGAGCTCCCTCACTAGCATCTTTTCTCGGGATGGGATCTTCTGCCTCTTGATTGGCTGGATTTGGAGGATATTCAGGCCCCATTCACATTTGAGCTTTTTTGAGGCTTGTTGTAGTTCAAAGATCAAAAATGCTCAACAAGCAAAAACCTATTGTTTTTAATAGCCCTTGTTCAGATCTGGGCGTCCTGTCGCTTGTAGCAAAACACATGTCACTCAAAGGACATGAGCTACTTTTCAGGCAGAATTTAGCATTTTTGTTCCTGTAGACTTCAATGGAAACAACTGAAAAGCACGACCTGAGCTTTTTTTTTTTTACTTGAATGGGCTACCCAAACACCCCAAAGAAGCTCCAAAACCTTTTTTGGAGCGCAGTGTGGTACGTTTTGGGGTGTCTTTAACAATTATTGGCACCGCAACTCGAGTTTTCTGCATTTTTTTGTTGCACTTTCTGGAAACGCCACGGGTGAATGGAGCTTGATTAGTAAATGTAACAATCCTGTAAAATTTATGGCAAAAAGTACATGCGTTCCACTTACGGTATGAAAGACTGATTTGCCTTATTGTAGGGAATATTGGTGCTGTGGTTTTGCTAAGCTATGATTCTGTTCTGATAATATAAATAAAATAAAAAAATGTCTGTTTCCAGCCTGGAGAAAAGATGTGGGGTCTTATTGACCCTGCATCTCTCCATAAAGAGGACCCCGTCACACACACCATTCCTATTACAAGGGATGTTGGCATCCCTTGTAATAGGAATAAAAGTGATCCAAAAAAAAATGTAAAAGAGAAGGTGTAAAAATAAAAAACATTTTTTTTAGAAAACGTTCCTGTCCCCGGTAGCTCGCGCTCAGAAGTGAACGCACGCATAAGTCCCGCCCACATATGTAAACGCTGATCAAACCACACGTGAGGTATCGCCGCGTACGTTAGAGCAACAATTCTAGCACTAGACCTCCTCTGTAACTCTAAACTGGTAGCCTGTAAAAAATAATTAGAGCGTCGCCTATGGAGATTTTTAAGTACCGAAGTTTGGCGCCATTCCATGAGTGTTCGCAATTTTAAAGCGTGACATGTTAGGTATCCATTTACTTGGTCTAACATCATCTTTCACATTATACAAAAATTTGGCTAACTTTTACTGTTTTTTGTTTTGTTTTTTTAAATTATGAAACCGTTTTTTAATTTTTTTAAAAAGTGTTTGAAAAATTGTTGCGCAAATAACGTGCAAGATAAAAAGTTGCGACGATCGCTATTTTATTTACTAGGGTGTCTGCTAAAAAAAACATATATAGGGGGTTCTGAATAATTTTTCTAGCAAAAAAATTATGATTTTTACATGTACATGGGAGGAGTGCCAGAATAGGCTCGGTATGGAAGTAGTTAAGAAGATGCAAACTTTTTATCCAGATGTTTAAATTCGGGCAAGCATTTTGTATGGTAATGTTTAGTTCTCTTTCACAGAGAAATATGTCGGTTTATATTTTTTTTCTTGAAAGTGAGTCTGCCTTGAGATGCTGTTATGTTGCTGTCTCTACAATGCTCTTTACAGCTCTTCTCCACTTTAGCTTTCAGAATGTCATTGTGAGTGTCCGAAATCAAAGCCAAGTTTCTAAAGTAGATGGCTGCATGCATGCTGTGTGGGATTCTTAACACAGTTGATTCCAGTTCCCCCCCCTCACTTTTTTTTTCCCTCCCTGTAGATTGACAGAAGGATATTGGCATTCATGGAGAGAAAGCAAGCAGAGATCAATGAAAACAACGTCCGGGAGTTCTGCAACGTTATTGATTGTAATCAAGGTAAATGCTCCTACAGTCAGTCCATTTCCCAGTGATCTCAGTCAGAGATATGACTCAAAATGCCTGCTCTCTGTCTGATTCATGGCTTTTTACAGCTAGCAGCTCACTTCAATTCATCCAGCAGAAAAGAGCGAGATGAAATTGCAGCACAAACACCAACTTACTTTCATTTTTGTTGCATATAAAACCATAAATGCAGTAATACCTGACAATTGTTGCATGTTGATTGTAAATTGCAACTGGCATCCTGTAGCCTAAAAAAAATAAAAAAGAATCCTATATGTCAATTTGTGTGACATATAGACTTTATAAAACTGGGATATTTGTTTCTAAATTTGCTGTGTGCTTTTCTTTGGTTTCATTTTAGTTGTTTTAAAGTAGTTACCAGTGTTTTGTCCTTTTTCACCTAAAGAGGTGTGTCTTAGAATCCATATATGTTATTTCAAACACAAGCACCTTATGGGGTAACGGTGAAATCATTTACCCAGAATGCTCAGTGCCTAAGGTTTTCTAGAGCAGTGTTTCTCAACTCCAGTCCTCAAGGCGCACCAACAGGTCATGTTTTCAGGATTTCCCTTAGATGAAATAGCTGTGGTAATTACTAAGGCTGGGTTCACACTAGTGCGACACGACATCTGTCCTACTTTGGATCCGACTTTGCCCTGCGACATGAAGCCGACATATGTCCGACTTTCAATGAACGGGGATCCGACTTGGATCCCCGCCAATATCAGGCACTGTGTTTGGTATGAATCTTGAGGGGGAACTCCAGGCCAAATTTTAAATAAAAAAAACGGCGTGGGTTCCCCTCCAGAGGCATACCAGGCCCTTGGGTCTGGTCTGGATTTGAACGGGCACCCCTACGCCGAAAAAACGGCGTGGGGGGTCCCCCCAAAATCCAAACCAGACCCTTATCCGAGCACACAACCTGGCAGGCCGCAGGGGAAGAGGGGGGGACGAGAGAGCGGCCCCCCCTCCCTCCTGAACCATACCAGGCCGCATGCCCTCAACATGGGGGGTTTGGTGCTCTGGGGCAGGGGGCGACCTGCGGCCCCCCCACCCCAGAGCACCCTGCCCCCATGTTGATGAGGACAGGGCCTCTTCCTGACAACCCTGGCCGTTGGTTGTCGGGGTCTGCGGGCGGGGGGCTTATCGGAATCCAGGAGCCCCCTTTAATAAGGGGGCCCCCGGATCCCGGCCCCCCCACCCTATGTGAATGAGTATGGGGTACATCTTACCCCTACCCATTCACCTGGTGGAAAAAAATTGCAATAAAAAAACCACACAGCTTTTTAAAGTATTTTATTGCACAGCTCCGGGGGTCTTCTTCCGACTTCGGGGATCTCCGGTGTCGTCGCCGCGCTCTCCGGTTCTTTCTTCCGCCAGGCCTCCACTAACTTCTTTTTAGCTCTTTTGCCAACGGAGGCCCGGTCTTCTGCGTCGTCTCGTCCGGCTCTCCGTTGTCCTTCTGCCGGCCCCTCCACTAACTTCTTGGTAGCTCTTTCGCTAGTGAAGGGGCGCGGTCTTCCCGTCGTCTGCGTCTTCTTCCCTCTTCTCCTCCTCGATGTTGACGCGTCGCTTCCTCCCGCTGTAATACTGGCTCTCCGCTCCGCATTAATATAGGCTTCTCATGACGTCAGTCACATGTTCCGGGGCACATGGCCCCGGAGCATGTGACTGTGATGTCATGGGAACATGTGACTGTGACGTCATGGGAAGCCTATATTAATGCGGAGCGGAGCGGAGAGCCAGTATTACAGCGGTAGGAAGCGACGCGTCAACATCGAGGAGGAGAAGAGGGAAGAAGACGCCGACGACGGGAAGACCGTGCCCCCCCACTAGCGAAAGAGCTACCAAGAAGTTAGTGGAGGGGCCGGCAGAAGGACAACGGAGAGCCGGACGAAACGACGCAGAAGACCGGGCCTCCATTAGCAAAAGAGCTAAAAAGAAGTTAGCGGAGGCCCGGCGGAAGAAAGAACCGGAGAGCGCGGCGACGACACCGGAGACCCCCGGAGCTGTGCAATAAAATACTTTAAAAAGCTGTGTGGTTTTTTATTGCAATTTTTTTCCACCAGGTGAATGGGTAGGGGTAAGATGTACCCCATACTCATTCACATAGGGTGGGGGGGCCGGGATCCGGGGGCCCCCTTATTGAAGGGGGCTCCCGGATTCCGATAAGCCCCCCGCCCGCAGACCCCGACAACCAACGGCCAGGGTTGTCGGGAAGAGGCCCTGTCCTCATCAACATGGGGGCAGGGTGCTCTGGGGTGGGGGGGCCGCAGGTCGCCCCCCTGCCCCAGAGCACCAAACCCCCCATGTTGAGGGCATGCGGCCTGGTACGGTTCAGGAGGGAGGGGGGGCCGCTCTCTCGTCCCCCCCTCTTCCCCTGCGGCCTGCCAGGTTGTGTGCTCGGATAAGGGTCTGGTTTGGATTTTGGGGGGACCCCCCACGCCGTTTTTTCGGCGTAGGGGTGCCCGTTCAAATCCAGACCAGACCCAAGGGCCTGGTATGCTCCTGGAGGGCGAACCCATGCCGGTTTTTTATTTAAAATTTGGCCTGGAGTTCCCCCTCAAGAGCAGTACAGCACAAGTCGCATGCCAAAGTCGGATCATGCAAGACTGCGGTCCGACTTTGATCCGACTTCAATGATAGTCAATGGGCTGAAGTCGGATCAAAGTCGGACCAAAGTAGTACAGGGAGCATTCTCAAAGTCGGACCGACATGTGTCGGACCAGTTAAGACAACTCCCATAGGGAAACATTGATTTTCACACGTCATGCGACATGAGCTCCCAATGTCGGAGCGTTTGTCGCCCCAGTGTGAACCAGGCCTAAGGCAGTGAAACTGATTACATCACCTGTGCAAAATAATGGAAATCCTGAAAACATGACCTGTTGGGGCGCCTTGAGGACTGGAGTTGAGAAACCCTGTTCTAGAGCATGGATTGCTTTATAATTTTTAGCACCAAGGGCATGACCAGACTAATTTTAGATCAATTAGTTGATTAAAAGCTGATTTTGAAAATGTCATCTTCTATTAAACCAGAGTTCTAGGCATGAAAACGTTTATTGAACTGTTTCTCACTAGCCACAAAGGATATAAATCTGCTTTTGTATGCATCAGATGCCTTTACAAGCTCAGATATTACTATATGAGTAGTGATTTCTCCATGCACGAGAAGGGAGAGCAGCAGTGATTGGTCTGTGTATTATAGGAAGCACCTGTAAACGGGCAAAGGGTATGAGTTGTTTCATGTTGATTACTGAGCTAATCTTCAGGAAAATGCAGAGAAAACCAAGAGTGCAGCTTTTAGACCTCATTTACACTTTCTTTGCTGTCTGAAGAGCAATCTGTGTTGAGATCACTTTTCAGAGAGCATTTGACATGCAGTTTAGAGACGACGTATCGCCTCCTCACCACCTTTCAAAATGTACATTGCAATATATTAATTCATTGCCATATTATGTATTCTGCAACTACTTTGTTTTTTAACTTCTGCAGAAAACAGTTGTGCCAGAACAGATGCTGTTTTTACCCCATTTCCTGGATTCAAGAGTCACATAAAAGGTGCAGTATGAAAGGGCTCTAGGAACTTCAGGGCAAAATAAAAATATATATATGTCTCTGTCCAAATCAGGTAGTGCTTTCCTTTTCCACTGTGACTGACCACTCATTTCTCATACAGTCAAGATTCCTGTTGCTCACCCACCCTTTCTTCCACCTGTCCATTCACAAATACCTTGAAATCTGTTCACAGAATACATGACATACAACAGAGAAGGGAGAGAGGAGGGGTGAGCAAATGACAGGATTTCCATGTGTCTATTCACAGAACAATAAAGAAAATAGGTGAGGACAGCCGCATAACTCAGGACCGCTGACGCGTTTCACACTAATTCAGTGTTTACTCGCAGCTATGAGTAAACACTGAATTAGTGTGAAACGCGTCAGCTGTCCTGAGTTATGCTGGTTTTTGTAGTGCCTGTTTTCCGTGAATAAACATACGTTGGATTGGAGTGCGGCTGTCCTCACCTATTTTCTTTCTTGCTGCGTGCATTGCCGGCACCCTTGGTCCCTGAGAGAAGCACTTTCCTAATCTTATCTGCCTGGAGCGGCAATTTTTGTTTTTCTATTCACAGAACACTTTTCATTCCGTTAACAGAATACAAGGTGTTTTGGTGAATATACAATGTAGGGAGGGGGTGAACAGCAGGATCCTTTACTGTATTAGAGCCAGCATCCTTAGAGCACTGTTTGTAGTATCTTGCATCAATGAAGCTATGAACTGTACAGTAAACTGCAGGGATCTGGACATAGGTTAGTCCTCATTAGAGGTAGCTTATTTGTCTTGTGGCGGTTCTGAAAAAAAAAAAATTTTTTTTTTAAATAGTTCTGCTTTAAAGCCTAAATTAGGTCTCGCGGCTCTTTTCTCTTTGTTTCCACTTTTTTTTTTATCAGATTTTTATTTTATATGCCTGTTCTAAAGGCTAAGACCACATACACACTATATTAGATTTTCTGCAGATTTTTGTCTTCAGATTTACCAAAACCATATAATAGGAGGTGAAACCTTAAGAGTTTAAATTTGTATGCAATCGGGCAGGCCCTTGCACTACATGGTTTTGGTAAATTGGAAGACAAAAATCTGCAGTAAATCGAATAGTGTGTATGGGGCCTTAACCACTTCAATACAGGGCTTTTTGTACCTATTCAATACCGGGCCTATTTTGGCACTTCTCTCCTACATGTACAAATCATCATTCTTTTGCTAGAAAATTACTCAGAACCCCCAAACATTATATATGTTTTTTTAGCAGACACCCTAGGGAATAAAATGACGGTCATTGCAACATTTTTTCTTGCACAATATTTGCGCAATAATTTTTCAAACGCCTTTTTTTTAAAAAAAAAAATGGTTTCATGAATTAAAAAATAACAAAACAGTAAAGTTAGCCCAATTTTTTGGGAACATATGAAAGATAATGTTACGCCGAGTAAATAGATACCTAACATGTCACGCTTTAAAATTGCGCACACTCATGGAATGGCGCCAAACTTCGGTACTTAAAAATCTCCATAGGCGACGCTTAATTTTTTTTTTACAGGTTACCAGGTTAGAATTACAGAGGAGGTCTAGTGCTAGAATTGTTGCACGCGCTCTAACGCACGCGGCGATACCTCACATGCGTGGTTTGAACGGCGTTTACATATGTGGGCGACTTACATGTGCATTCGCTTCTGATCGCGAGCTACCGGGGACAGGGGCGTTTTAATTTTTTTTATTATTATTTATTTATTTATTTTACTTATTTTTTTATTTTTTTTAAATTATTTTACTTATTTTTTTATTTTTTGATCACTTTTATTCCTATTACAAGGAATGTAAACATCCCTTGTAATAGGAATGTGTGTGACAGGTTCTCTTTATTGAGAGATGCGGGATCAATAAGACTCCACATCTCTCCTCCAGGCTGGAAAGCATGAGATCAGTGAAAATTTTTTCACTGATTTCATACTTACAGCCGCAACGGCGGCTTTGTTTACATTTTTGAGACCCGGGCGTGACGTCATCACATCGCGCCCGGGCCTCCGACGATCATAGAGATGACTGGTGACCATCTGGTCACCAGTCATCTCTATGCTCATCACGTGACTCCACCAACGATGCCGGAAGATTCGCTCCGGGTCCCCGATCGCACGGGGGAGCCCGGAGAAGCACCGGATGGCGGCGGGAGGGGGGGGGTGTCCCCTCCCGCCGCCTATAAGAACGATCAAGCGGCGGAACAGCCGCTATAATCGTTCTTATGGTGCACAGAATCGCTGGCACTTCAAAAGGATATCTGAATGATGCCTCTAGCTGCAGGCATCATTCAGATATCCCCCTACAAAGCCGAGGACGTCATATGACGTCCACCCAGGATTGGAGATCCCATCTGTGGACGTCATTTGTCTATGGCTGGGTAGGGAAGTGGTTAAGGGTAACTCCAATGCTCGGAGAGAAAAAAAACGCAAATAATAATAATAATATAGCATATACAATTGCAACACAAGTCATATTGTGATTGAATAAAAATGTTTTCAACCTGCAGCTCTAATTGTCTGTGAAATGCAATATGGCTACCTGGAGGTGTTCTGTACACAGAATTTGTACAGAACGACCCCAGAAACATAATTTCCTGCTTGTGTGATTGGCTCACTGATTATCCCAGAAGTCTGCACTAAGATGCAAGTCAGATGTCAGGCATCCCCTGCAACAAAAATTTAGTTTTTAGTTAAAGTGGTTGTAAAGCTTTACATTTTTTTTTTTTAAATAACAAACAGGTCATAATACCTCCACTGTGCAGCTCGTTTTGCACAGAGTGGCCCCCGATCCACATCTTCTGGGGTCCCTCGGCGGCTGTCTCGGCTCCTCCCCGCTTCTGGTAACCCCCCTGGGAAGCGCTCTCCCAAGAGGGTTACCTTGCGGGCGCGCTCCCGAGTCCTGTATTCGGCGTCCAAAGCCGCCAACTACAGGACTCTGCCCCGCCCCCGCGTCATTGGAGTTGATTGACAGCAGTGCAAGCCAATGGCTGCGCTGCCATCAATATATCCACTGAAGAGCTGAGAAGACCGGGCCGAGATCAAGCGTGTTCTCGATGCGGGACTTTCGAGGGCTCAGGTAAGTAAACCGGGGGGCTGTGGGGCCGGCAAACATCAGATGTTTTTTCACCTTAATGCATAGGATGCATTAAGGTGAAAAAACATGAACCTTTACAACCCCTCATTAGAGCTTTGCTGGTGAAGCAGCTGGTCAATAATTAAGAAACCACTCCCATTAGACTCCCTTTTGCATATGGGCACAGACAGGGATTTCTTCAGAATAACAAAATGTAGGAATCTGCAACAAAGTTTGTCAAAATCCTTGTAATGTACATAGATCACCCAGAGGGAAAAAAAAAATTCTCAACAAAAGTGGAGTGGCTCTTTAATTCATTCTCTGCATTAAAGCAGAAAAATACTCGCCTAGATGCAGCAATGTGTTGTCCCTAAACTCCCCGCCCAGCCGCTGACATCTAGGGGCGGCCGGCTTCTGGGTCTCGATCGACCGACTGCGATTGAGATTGGCTGGGCAGGAATGACTTCACTCCTGCCCATGCGTGGAAGTTCAAGCCTCGTACACACGGGCGGGAATCCCGTCGGAAAAAAAACCCTGTGTACACACGTGCCATTCAAAAGATCCGCCGTTCTTTTGAATGGCAAGAACGCGGTGACGTCATCGACTATGATGAACCAGCGCTCGTCACATTTGATGCCGTCACCGCCATCTTGCTACACCCTACACTACCCTTATATGCTACCGCGCATGCGTCGAAGTCTCATCGAGCATGCGCGGGTTTCCCTGGACAGGTAAGCATACAGACGACCGGGTTTCTCGGCAGGAAACACTCTGCCGAGAACCCCGGTGAGAAAAATAGAGAGCAGGTTCTTTATTTTTCTCGTCGAGATTCCCGGCAGTTTTCCTGCCGAGAAAGCATACACACGAACGGTTTTCTCAGCAAAAAGCTCTCGTTGCAGTTTTCTTGCCGAGAAAACTGGTCGTGTGTACGAGGCTTCAGTCAGATTTGTTGTTGCCAAATTTGGTGGACAGGCAGGTAATTAACTTTAATGCAGAAGAGACAAAGCATGTATTTTCTGCAGCTTCAAGCAAGCCCCCCTATACCTACCTGAGCCCAATCTCGGCTCTCCCGGCCTATTCACTCCTTGTAGGCTCAGAGCCATTGGCTCCCCGCTGCTGTCAATCACAGCCAGTGAGGAGTTAGCGGGGGGAGGGGCCGAGCCACGAACACACAGAGCCGGCTCAGAAGCGAGCCCACACGAGTGCCTCCATAAAAAGTGGCCTGCTATGGTGGATACTTGGCAGGGGGAGAGGAGGAGCCAGGAGCGTGCATTGGGTAACCTCAGAAGAGGATTGGGGCTGCTCTGTGTAAAAACATAATAAACAAATATGGAGCAGCGCTAGCAGCCTATGCTAAACAATGAATATCCTAGTGCTAGGGTGCACAATACATCAATATATCTGTGTCAAAGAAATAATATAAAATAAAGTGTGTGTGTGTGTATACATATATACACCCCGATGCTACATTCGGTGCGCACATTTGCAATGAGTGAGTTAGTAGCCGGGTGCTATACAGGTCTAGGGCTGTGGTCCATTCTTTTGGCACGAAGACCCTGCAGACCTCCTGGGGGGAGGGGGGAGGGGGTATACCCACCATGACAGGTGAAGCCTGGACACTGGATGGGGTCAGCAAAATAGGCAAGGCAGGGTTTCCCTGTACCTTTTTCATACCAGTACCTGCCTTTGCATGTCTTGTTGGATCTTTACACCTGTAGTTCAAACTACATTATATCTTTTTATTCTGCAAGACTCACTGCAATGCTGAGCACACACGCAATTTTGAAGGTACAGGATTTGGGCAATCTACACTCTGTGTGTTTTCCCACTACCTATTGCTGTCTTGCTTTATTCGTCCTAATGGTATTATAGCATTTACCTATTTATATCTAGTGGTCTTTGCGTCACATCACTACTGGAAATTACTCTCTTGCTAGTGACAAAGTTCTATTAAGACTCCCGCTGTGCACCCTGGTCACCATCTTCCACCAACAAATGAAGCCGATTTGTTTGTTTGCTGCTTGATACCTCAGAGACACAGCCCAAGGAACTCGGTTAGCGCCTGGATTATTTTGATTCCTTAATACGACACACTGAACCCCCTTAGTCCATACCCATTCTGTGAATACCACGTGGGGAAAATCATCACTTAGCATTGACTGATTATAGGCGCTTAGGAGTGGGACCACAAACGACTAATGGTGAGAATTACCACCCCCCCGATCCTGGGGCTTCCTCACGGACCTGCAACATGTAGCCTTTCTGACTAAAGCTAAATTTTCCTGCTTCTATGTCTTATCTAATTCAGAGGCTATCACTACAGTGCCTTGAAAAAGTATTCATACCCTTTTGAAATTTTCCGCATTTTGTCATGGTACAACCAAAAACGTAAATGTATTTCTCTTATCCATGGACTGACACGGCGGCTCTTATCACTGAATGTGTGGGTATATGTCCCTGCTTGCAGGAGAAGACCTAGGCAGAATGTTAAAACATTCTAGAACAAACCAGAGCTGAACAGCCCTGCCCAGGGGGGCGGTCCCTCCGGACATTACCCTCCCACCTGCAGCTAGCAGACCTCAGTTTTTTTCTGCCTAGCAGAAGGAGAAGACGTGGCTCTCTCAGGAGCCAGTCTCCTGGAAGATTTTACTTTTACATTTTATTCCTTTGGGAATTTTATTATTTTATTTTTGAGACCTTCAATCAACTGTTGGCTAGGCAACAGGTTGGGTACACTGGTATCCTCGTAGTCTTCCCTGTCCGACCATCGACCATGCTGATCCTCACCTTGTGTGCGTGAGACTCCGTTCACGACATACCCCATGGCTCCAGGGGTGGCCGGGTTGCTTTCATGCTCCCGCGGTCCTCTCAAGATCGAACAGTACCTACTGTATCTTTCGCGGTGGACCGGGCCGACAGCTACGCAGTACGACTCTGTGATGGGTCTGTCTGAAACAAGCCAGTGAGTCCCTCTATTGGCACGGGGGTGTTCTCCAAGGTGCTTGCGGGACGGGTAAGTAGTCTCTCCTGCTGCAAGGTGAGTACATGCTGGCTGTGTTTCTGTGTGTGGGGGGTTCTCCCTGTCTCCCCCCTGTTATGCTGCTCTCTGCACCCTGTTCTGTGTGGGGATGCTTGGGGGGTCACTCTGCCCTGGGGGGGCGCTCCATGACTGTTATTTTTGCTTGGGAAGTGTTCTGGGGGACTTGCTGTGTTTTTTTTTCTGTGCGCCATTGGCGCAGTGTTTTATTTTTTAAAAAGTGCGCCATTGGCGGCCATTTTGCTGGGGCTCAATACACAGTTATACTGGTGCCCGGCGGCCATTTTCTTGTAGCCGCGGCGCTTCAGTTTTGTTTTCGGCCTCTAGCAGCGCTGCTGAACGGCGCGAATTATACACATCCTCACAGATTCTTCACCTCAGGCTGCACCCGCACTACAGTGCGACTCATACAGCGCTACAGCGGGACTCATACAGCGCTACAGCGAGACTCATACAGCGGTACCGAGCGGTCCCTAGGGGTGGTGAGTACTCCAGGTATCCCCTCCTCAGCCCCAGCACGGCCTGTGGGTGGGCTGTATTATTCACTGTAATGGTGAATAAGGTCTCAGAGGGTGGCAATATTGGAGTCTGGTTCACCTGTTTCTTCACATTGTTAGAGACAACTTGCGGTCCTTAGGGACCAGTTGTCGGCAGTCCTGGAATCATTAATCTGACCAGGAGGAAGCAGTGTGTGAGCGCAAGGGAGCAAAAAAGCCCCTCTCCCCACTTTTTTTCCCAAAAAAATAAAGGGGGTGTGCGCTGATTCAGATATGGGCCTAGCCACTACCGCTCAGGACCCTAGCTCTGAATATATTTGATGGTTTTGAACAGGACTTTCCTTGCAAGGAAGACTCCAGTTCTGTGTCAGTAAATGACAGAGCGCTTGTTTTGTGAACTCATTGATGCAGTAAGGGACACTCGCAAGCTAAATGCTGCGGATGTAGAACCTCAGGTGGACAGTCTTCTCTGGTTCCTTAGGGCCGGGCCTTCTAAAAAGGGTTTTTTCCAAATGTACCTTTCTTTGACCAGCTCATTGATAAGGTCTGGGGAAAAAGCCGCAGAAGACTTTTATGGTCCCGCGGCGTTTGTCTATCAGATACCCCTTGAAGATGCCCTACTTAAAACGTGGGCTTCTCCCCCAGTGGTCGACCCTCCAGTCGCCCGGTTGAACAAGGCCACCATTCTCCCGGTGGAGGGAACTCCTGCATTTAAGGACCCCACTCACAAGAGGTCAGAAGTGGTGAGTAGAGCCATGTTTGCCTTGTTGGGGTCCGCCCTACGGCTTGTGGTAGCGGCGACCCTTGTGTCTCCAACACTTACGGGATTGGCAAAAAAATAATAATTTTTTGCACCAAAACTGTACAGGAGCATAATCTTCCTCCAGACACTATTGCTCTGGCCCACAAATGGTGCAGGGCCTGGTTAATGTGGCGACGCCACGTTTGACGCGGCCCCTTATAACTCAGGGCCTCTGTCTTGGCGGTGCTTTTGCGTTGTCTGATCTGGTTGAAATGCTGGTCTGCTGACCTAGCTTCTAAAAAGTCTATGAAGGACTTACCATTTAAAGGTGGTAGGCTTTTCGGTGCTGCGCTGGATGACATCAAGGATGTCTCAGGAGGTAAAAGCAATGTTCTTCCTCAGGCTAGCAAGGGTAAGGAGGCCGCCGTGAGCAGGGTCCTTCCTTTCCAGCAAAAAAGGGATTTTTTTCGTCAGTCAACAGGGAGGCCCTCCCAGACTGACAGCGGTACGGCTGGTGGACACGAGCGCCCCTGGGTGCGTATGCCGAACAAGCCGGCTCCCTAGCCCGCCTCCGCGTGAAGTCTTGCCCCCACCCGACTCTGGGGTAGGGACGACGACTTTGCAGGTCTACGGATCAATGGACCTCCCGGATCTCCTACCGGTGGGTGTGCGAGGTGATCACCTCGGGTTACAGGATAGGTTCCGTTCCTAATACCAGACAGATTCTTCCCTCGAATCTTCCTGCCCGTCGGGCGGCCTTATGGGGCCTATTCAGGTTTGAGGTCCGGAGTGATTGTGCCGGTTCCGTCACAGGAGAGGTTTCAGGGATTCTACTCGAATTCGTTTGTCGTCCTAAAAAGGGGACGGGGTTCGGCCTATCTTGGACCTCCAGGTCCTGAATGCCTTTTGTGAAGGTGCAAAAGTTCCGAATGGAATCCATTCGCACGGTGGTCAGTACACTCCGTCAACGGGATTTTCTGGCGACCTTGGACATCAAGGACGCCTACTTGCATGTTTCGATCTGCGCTTGCAATCGGTGAAGTCCACTATCAATTTGTGGCTCTTCCTTTCGGCCTAGCCTCGGCACCGAGGGTGTTCACCAAGGTGCTTGTGCTGGTTCTAGCTTGCTGAAACAGCAAGGCATTGCTGTCGTGGGCTATCTGGACGATCTTCTTCTCAGAGCAGGAAATGGCTCAGCATTAGAAGACAGTGTGACTATCGTTAGTCAGACCCTCAGGGACTTCGGGTGGCTCCTAAACATTCAGGAGTCAGTCCGGGTCCCGACTCGAGATCTTGAGTATCTCGGTCTGATTTTGGACTCCTTGGAGGCAAAGGTATTCCTACCTCCCGGGAAGCTACTGACACTTCAGTCTGCAGTGCGGATGCTGACATCCCAAAAAATGGTCGTCAATACATTTTTGCATGGGAGTCCTGGGACTCATGGTGACCTCTTTCGAGGCCGTTCCGTATGCCCAATCACACACCAGGGCATTGCAGAAGGAGATCTTGTTCCCTTGGGACAACTCCCCGTTGTCTTTGGATTTTCCGATCCAGGTGAGCCACCTGGTCAGGGCGTCCCTGACATGGTGGTTTGGGTCCCCGGCTCTTCGGTCCGGGAAGTCGTTCCTCCCCGTCCAATGGACGGTGTTCACTACGGACGCCAGCCTGAAGGGCTGGGGTGTAGTCTGGGGAGTCCTGTTGGCCCAAGGGCTTGGACTCCGGACGAAGCCCGTTTGCCGATCAATGTTCTGCAAATACGGGCCATCAGACTGTGCCTCTCCTCGTGGTCTGAGAGATTGCAGGATCGCTCCATTAGGATCCAGTCGGACAAAGTCACGGTGGTGGCATATGTCGACCATCAAGGGGGGACTCTGAGCTCAGCTGCGGCTTCCGAGGTCCCCCGTACCCTGAAGTGGGCTAAAAGAAGCGTACCCTGAAGTGGGCTAAAAGAAGCGTGCCGGCTCTGTCGGCCGTTTACATTCCGGGCATAGAACTGGCGGACTATTTGAGTCGCCAGACGTTGGACCAGGGAGAGTGGTCCTTGCACCCGGAGGTATTTTAACTCCTTTGCCACACAAACGGTGGGGCACGCCGGAGGTGGTCCCGATGGCCTCTCGACTCAATCGCAAGATGTGGAGATTTGTGGCCAGATCCAGAGATCCTTGGGCGGATGCCTCAGAGGCGTCAGTGGCCCATGGGGTCATTATCACCTGATATACGTTATCCTTCGCTGCAGTTGCTCCCTCGCCTGCTGCGCAGGGTGGCGACCGAGGGAATTCCGGTGATCCTCATTGCTCCGGATTGACCTCGGCTTCACTGGTACGCCGATCTAGTAGGTCTCGTCGCGGCCGTTCCCTGATGGTTGCCAATAAGGGAGGACTTTCTGTCTCAAAGTCATATATTTCATCCTGCCTTTACAGTCTCTGGCCTTAACGGCATGGCTGTTCAAAGCCAGGTGTTGAGAGACCGAGGTCTCTCGGACTCGGTCATTTCGTCCATATTAAGGACACGGAAGTCTTCCTCCAGAACTATCTCTGTACCTGGAAAGCTTACATCGCCATGTGCGAAGAGCTGGACTGACATCCTCGGACGTATTCCGTCCCCAGAACCCTGTGTTTTCCTACAGCATGGAGTGGCCCAAAGGCTCGCTTTGAGTATCATTAAGGGTCAGATTTCGGCCTTGGCCGTCTTCTTTCGGCGACCACTAGCGGGTCATTCCTTGGTTGGCACCCTTGTGCAGGGGGTTCGCCATGGGCTCCCTCCTGTCAAGTCTCCTCTCCCCCCGTGGGATCGGAATTGGTACTCTTGGTTCTCTAGGAACCTCCTTTTTGAGAATATCAGGGATATTCCCCTCTTCACTTTGTCTCAGAGGGTGGCCCTTTTAGTGGCAATCACTTCTGTTAGACGAGTATCTGAATTGGCGACCTTGTACTGCAAGTCGCCATATTTAGTCATCCATAAGGATAAGGCGGTGTTGCATCCGTGACTTTTTCTCTTTTGTCAAGGGTGATCTCGACCTTTCACCTAAAATGAGGACATTGTCCTCCTGTCCTAGTGTCCTTGACCATCGCATCCCAGAGAGTGTGCGCGGCACACTTTGAATGTGGTACGAGCCTTGCGGGTGTGCCTGTCTGCTGCTTCTATTCGGAAGTCTGACTCTCTGTTTGACTGTCTCTGGTCAGAAACAGGGCCAAGCGGCTTCGTCCGCCACCATTTTCTAGGTGGATCGGACAAACCGTCTTTCAAGCCTATGCTCTCATGGGGCGGGCACCTCCCTTCCCGGTTGCGGCGCATTCCACCAGGGCAATTGGTGCTCCTGGGTTTTCCGACATCAAGCGTCGGTTGCACAAGTGTGCAAGGCGGCGAACTGGTCGTCTGTTTATACCTTTTCTAAGTTTTATAGGGCTGATGTGGCTGCATCTCCGGATGCTTCCCTCGGCCGCAAAGTGTTGCAGGCCGCTGTTTAAAGTGGCAACTCCTCCGTTGAGGATCTCTGCCTTGTTTGGAGTGAAGTTTTTGGGTTTTTCCATTTATACTGCTCCCATCCCTCTTGACACTGGTTTGGGACGTCCCACACGTTCAGTGATAAGAGCCGCCGTGTCGGTCCATGGATAAGAGAAAATAGGATTTTTGTACTCACCGTAAAATCAATTTCTCTTATCGTCCATGGACTGACACAGCTGGATACTGTAAACGTGTGGGTATATGTCCCTGCTCGCAGGAGAAGATCTAGGCAGAATGTTAGATGTTAAAACATTCTAGAACAAACCAGAGCTGAACAGCCCCGCCCAGGGGGGCGGTCCCTCTGGACATTACCCTCCCACCTGCAGCTAGCAGACCTCAGTTTTTTTCTGCCTAGCAGAAGGAGAAGACGTGGCTCTCTCAGGAGCCAGTCTCCTGGAAGATTTTACTTTAAAATTTTATTCCTTTGGGAAATTTATTTTATTTTTGAGACCTTCAATCAACTGTCGGCTGGGCAACAGGTTGGGTACACTGGTATCCTCGTAGTCTTCCCTGTCCGACCATCGAGCGTGCTGATCCTCGCCTTGTGTGCGTGAGACTCAGTTCACGACATACCCCATGACTCCAGGGGTCGCCGGGTTGCTTTCATGCTCCCGCGGTCCTCTCAAGATTGAACAGTACTTGACTGACTGTATCTCTCGCGGTGGACCGGGCCGACAGCTACGCAGTATGACTCTGTGATAGGTCTGTCTGAAACAAGCCAGTGGGTCCCTGAAAGGGACGGGTAAGTAGTCTCTCCTACTGCAGGTGAGTACATGCTGGCTGTGTTTCTGTTTGTGGGGGTTTCTCCCTGTCTCCCCCCTGTTATGCTGCTCTCTGCACCCTGTACTGGTGCTGTGCTGTGGGGTGCTTGGGGGTCACTCTGGCCTGGCTGGGCGCTCATGTCTGCAGTTTTTTCTGGTGTGTGAGGTGATTATTGCGTGCGCCATTGGCGCGCATTAGAGCTTTGAATTTCACGCTCGGTGGCCATCTTGGCGTTCAGTGGCGCAGTTATAGCTGCGGCCGGCGGCCATTTTCTTGTGGCCGCCGCGCATTTATTTCTGGCGGCGGCGCAAATCCCCTCACAATCTCCTCACAGACTGAGCGGTCCTTAAGGGTTGGTGGGTCCTCCCGGGTATCCCCTCCTCAGCGTAGCCAGTGGGTGGACTGTATATTCACTGTATAGTGTATAAGGTCTCAGAGGGTGGCGTTATGGAGTCTAATACACCTGCTCTCCACACTTGCCTGGGGCAACTGGCAGTGCTGCACAGTTAAACATGTTCATATGTTTCCTGCACCTGCGGTCCTTATGGACCAGTTGTCAGCAGTCCTGGAATAATTCCTGTCAGAATGGAAGCGGTGTGCGAGCAAAAGGAGCTATAAGCCCCCTCCCCCCACAAAAATCTTTACTGAAGGGGTGCTCTGAGTCAGATATGGGCCTAGCTACTATGCTCAGGACCCGACCTCTGAATATTTAATGTTTATGAACAGGACATTCCCTTGTGAGGAAGACTCCAGTTCTGTGTCAGTGAATGACAGGGCGCTTGTAAGTGATCTCATTGATGTGAGAAACACTCTCAGGCTGGAATTGCTGTGACAAGCTTTTCTTTTACACAGTTTCCTCACTGTTTTCCTCACACTGCCTCAAGAGCAGCATGGATGAGGGAGGACTTTATTCATTAACAGGCATACCCCGCTTTAAGTACACTCACTTTACATACACTCGCGAGTAAGTACATACACGCGAGTGTATGTAAAGTGCCTCACAAGTACTATACAGACATTTTGCAGCCGCAGTAGAAGGAGCTGAAACTCTGAGAGCATAGCCCGCCCTGTTCCAGTGTGCCCCTGACACCCCCACTACAGCCCCTGAGACCTCAACTACAGCTCCTGACACCCCCACTACAGCCCCTGACCCTCCACTACACCCTAGAAGTGAAAAAAGGTATTGTTTCACTTTAAGTACATTTTCGTTTTACATACATGCTCTGGTCCCATTGTGTACTTAAAAGTGGGGTATGCCTGTATGTCTGTAGTCCCTGTGAGCCTTATGTGTGATACCTGAGGTAACATTTCCCGCCATTTCCTGGGGAATGATTTGAGCTCTGACAGACACACGGTCTGAGGATCAGAGGTTACCTGCATGCTGCTTCGGAAGCACAGTCAAGCAGGTTGGAATGATACAGAGAAGATTATGCGCCTCTGCGCCATAATTTAACTCATCCTATACCTCTACACTGCATACATTCACAGTGTATGTATGTGTTATTGGTCTCTGTGTCTGCGTGGCTGTCCCCACGCTCCAATGCTGTGTTTCAGTGCCATACATGATATAAACGTACAAAATATGTTTATGCACGACTGCAGATACATTCACAGTATATGTATGTATTATACTATCTGGGTTGGCGGGGGCTCCGGTGTCCTCCCGCACTCTCATGGTATGTCCGCTTCAGCTCTCTGTACAGTATAGACATGTTCAATATGTTTATTGCACATATTATACATGTTTACAGTATGGGTATACTGTTTGCGTGGGGTTCTTCTGGGTACTCCGGGTTTCCCCCCACGCTCCAATGGAAATGCACAGCATAAACATGTGCAATATGTCGATTCACATGCTATCATTCCTACACGGTATCTGTGTGCTGTCTGCGTGGAGTTCTTCCGAGTGTTCCGGTTTCCTCCCACGCGCTGACGAGATGTGCGCCTTTGGCCTTCTGCACAGTTAAACATGTTCAATGTTTAGCACGCATGCTATAATACCTACACGGTATGTGTAGGCAGTCTGTGTGGTTTTCCTTCGGGTACTCTGGTTTCCTCCCACACTCCATTGGTATGGGCGCTTCGGCGCTATGCACAGTCTAAATTTGTGCGATTGGATATCCACATACTAACATACCTACCCGGTATGTCTTTGCACTCTGCGTGGGTTTCCGCCCACGCTACATGACATGCATGCCTTTGGTGCAATACACAATGTAAACATACACATTATGTTTATACACTACACTAAATACATTCACAGTAGTTGTAGGTATTGCATTCTCTGAGTATGCGTGGGGTACTTCAGTACCTCCCACGCGCCAACGGTGTGTGCGCCTTCGGTGCTATGCACACATGAGCTTGTGCAAAATGTTTAGCACACACACTATAATACCTACACGGTATGCGTATACAGTCTGCGTGGGTTTCCGCCCACGCTACATGACATGCATGCCTTTGGTGCAATACACGGTGTAAACATACACATTATGTCTATACACTACACTAAATACATTTACAGTAGCTGTAGGTATTGCATTCTCTGAGTATGCGTGGGGTACTTCGGTTCCTCCCACGCGCCAACAGTGTGCGCACCTTCGGTGCTATGCACACATGGGCTTGTGCAAAATGTTTAGCACACATACTATAATACCATACACGGTATGCGCATGCAGTCTGCATGGGTTTCATCCGGGTGCTCAGGTTTCTCCCCTGCGTTCCAATGGTGTGCGCATTCTCAGCGCTATGCACAGTATAAACATCTGCAATTTGTTTAATCGCAGGCTAACATACCTACACGGTTGTGTACGCAATCTGCGTGGCTGGTTTACGTCCAGGCCCCGATGTGCGCGCCTTCGTCGCTGGCACAGTATATACGTGTTTAATAGGTTTATCCACAAATACTAAACTACATACGCCGTATGTGGTGGTATTATGCTCTTTGTGGCTGGGTGGGTTTCCTCCCACACTCTCCATTTGTGCGTTTTGACGCAATACATAGTATAAACTATGTGTTTGCACAATCGGCACCTATCCATGGGTAGCTGCTGGATGGAGCATTGTCACAAGGATCCCTGGTTTCAGGGGTATCACTTTCCACCTGCTTTCAGTGGTGATCAGAAGCGCTGGCTTGGACTGTGTTCGCCAGGTTGGGGTTAGCGTTACGCCCGTTAGTGGCTGCGTCTCTGGCATTTTTTATAGCTCAATGACTGGGCAAAAGCCTCTGCTTCATCCATCAGTCGTCTAGCAGGTGCACTACAACTGCTTTAGCCTTTAGGGTCTCTGTGCCCGGGGTGGGTTTGCGCCACCTGTGGAGGCTGAGGTACTAGTCCTCTGACCGAGTTTCTAGGGAAGTTCCGTCAAGTTGCCTTTATTGGCCAACATTTGAGGCACCCTGTACACTGGGGCCTCCCTTCTCCGATACATTGCGGAGTCTCTTTGGGATTTTCATACATCTCGCTGCAAGACGGTCCTCTCGGCCATGTGCATTGCAGGCAAAGGGTCCTTTGCATCCGGAGGTGTTTCCACCTTCTTTACCGGAGGTGGGGCACCGGAAGTGGACCTTGTGGCCTCTCGACTCACTCGCAAGGTGGCAAGATCGTGGTCAGGTCCAGGGACCCCTGGGCGGACGCGTCGGACGCGTTGGAAGCCCGTGGGGGCAGTATCACCTGATATATGCTTACCCTCCGCTACTGTTGTTGCCTCGCCGGCTTCGCAGAGTAGGGGCTGAGGCCATTCCAGTGCTCCGCAACGGCGACATTGGTACGCCGATCTACTTCGGCTAGTCGCAGACATTCCTGGCGACGGCCTATTGGGGTGGACCTTCTGTCTCATGATCCCATACTTCATCCTGCTGTACAGTCCTTGGCTTTAATGGCATGGCTGTTTAAAGCCAGGTGCTGAAGGACCGAGTTCTCTCGTATTCGGTCATCTCTTCTATGTTGTTGACACGGGAATCTTCCTCCCAGAAAGATATCTCACCGTACCTGGAAGGCTTACATCGC
Source organism: Rana muscosa (assembly GCA_029206835.1). Taxonomy (NCBI): domain Eukaryota; kingdom Metazoa; phylum Chordata; class Amphibia; order Anura; family Ranidae; genus Rana; species Rana muscosa. Next base: position 141,226,246 of record CM055126.1, on the reverse strand, counting down.
TATGTGCGAGGAACTTGAGTGGCATCCTCGGATGTATTCCGTTCCCAGGATTTTGCTGTTCTTACAGCGTGGTGTGACCCAAAAGCTGGCCTTGCATACCTTTTTTGAGGGTAGGATTTCGGCCCGGGCTGTCTTTTTCAACGACCGCTACCGGGCCATTCCTTGATTAGCACCTTTTGTGCAGGGGGTTCGCCATGTGATCCCCCCTGTCGAACCTTCTCTCCCTACTTGGGATCTGATTTTGATGCATCTCGGTTCTCCAAGAACATCCCTTTGAGAATATCAGAGAGATTCCTCTCTTGACCTTGTCCCAGAAGTTGGCCTTAGTGGCCATTGCTTCGGTTAGACGGGTGTCTGAGTTGGCGGCCTTGTCCGGCAAGTCGCCTTACTTGGTCCTCCATAAGGATATGTTGGTGTTGCGCCCACGACCATCCTTCTTATCTAAGGATGGTCTTGGCCTTTCACCTTAAGAAGGACATTGTTCTTCCGTCCTTGTGTCCTCACCCATCGCATCCCTGAGAGTTTGCGCTTCATACATTAAGATGGGTACAAAGTATAAATATATAAACTAGGCTAAATTGTAATATACCATGTGAGACCACAAAATATGTAAAGTAACCACTGTTCAGCCCCTATCTGCATAAACAAAAAACTATCCAATCAAGAGATTGGAAAAAGAGGAGGCTCATGAACAGTTTGTGCAAATTTATCAAAATGGATTTATTGAGAAATATTACATGGTAACGTGGACTATATCCAGGATACTGGACAACGTGTATATAAAAACGATGACAGTCAAGATTGACTGATCAACACATAATGCACATACACAACAGGACAGACATAAAGTGACCTAAACATATAAGACACGTCCGGACGCCAGGTAGTTTCAGGGAGAGGTCTAAGTGATGATTGCAATACAATCAAAAATTATGGCAACAGTAAAACTGTGTGTGAGCCAAGAGACCACTCCCTAAAAGGCCCTGGGAGCTCGAGCCCTAATGGATGGAAGGGTGGGGAGGGGAAAGAAGGGCTAAAGGCCAGCTGGATGGATCCGTGAGGAGATAGCTGCAGTCCCGTTTCACCAACTATAATGTCATGAGGAGAAAGAACAATTCAAATGAAAATAGTCTAAGCGTAGGGATGCTGTGTCCATGAGATAATATCTTCCTGGAGGCAAGCAGAGAAACACATGTGAAGTACAGCTGGGGACAGATGTAATGCAAATAAGAACAGTCCTCACTGCTGGAGATAGTAAAGCATACTGGAGTAGCCAGTAACCAGGGGTAAAGACGTGTGAACCTGCACGTAGTAAAGTATAGTGGCTGTCAGTGAAGTTACCCCTTCTCCGATGCTCGGATGCACTGCCACGTCCGCATAGAGTCACTTTGCTGCTCCTTCCTGGCTTACATGAATTGTGTCAGGGTATTGCTGTGTTTGGCGGTACGTGTAGAGGGATTTGTTAAGTCCTTTTCATGTCCCACAGCTGATACTCACGACTGTTTGGCTTTCCTCCTCCTCCTCTTCCCTCCTCTCCCTCCGGGGCTCGTCGTCACTGTGCGGGCATGAAGCCGCGTCGCAGCGTGGCGTCCGGGCGGAAGTGACGTCGACTAGTTTCGCATATGATACATGCGTAGCTTCATCTGGACGTATAAGTGACGGAGGGCGAGGGGTCCTTCTTATAGCGTCCCTCCCTCGTCTCACTCCGCCCAGTACATGTATTTTAAAGGAGAAAAAAAGGACATTGTGGTGTATGTGCACAAACATAGATAGTGTTTGGCTATAGGCCAGGTCCCCCCTGAGTATAGGTAGAATGTATTAATTCCATATCATGTCGGAGGACAGAAAGCATTGAGTGCATATATCTCCAAACTTCATTAAGGGGGCCAAAACAAGATAGTTTCTATTTTGAAGCGTTAATCAACAGGTACCAATATCTGAGAACAATGAACAATGTTAATGATAGTGGTTGTGAAAGATGGCTTGGATATGTATGGGAGTGGGTGATAGGAAAAAACATACATAGCGGACCACAGACAGCTAATAGACAGACATGGCGCCAAATATATGCAAATGCAAATGCAAACCCACATAAATACAAGTACAAACAGACCCCCCCCCCCATTATCAAGGACAAGGGAGCAGGGTTTGTAGCTTGGGGGGTTTTTTGGGAGAGGTATAGCAGGTGCCATGGCAGACCCATGACCGCCATAGCACACAGTAGTTAAATACATGTTTGAGGTAGATGGTACATTATTGCAATATAATCAGCACAAATTATAACGGTCAGTAAGTGAAGTAGAGACACTACTCAAGTCCACATGATAGGAGGCTCAAACGGACACCCGTTGTAATGATTATACAATCATTATGAATCTATAAGGGGCACCCTGCCCATTAAGGGCATAATAGTTGTCTAAATTGTGCCAAACAAAAAATAAAAATAAAAAATAGACCCGAAGTACCATCCGGTACCATATATAATATATTAAATTGCCCGGATGACTGGAAGTAATGTATACAATAAGGCAAAAAAGAGAGACAGAGGAATAGAGAAACCAAGAAATAAAGAAATAGAGAGAACACAGAATAGGAAAAAAAAAAAAAACGATTGTGGCAAATATGTAGGTACTCCAGACATGCACTAGATTGTTAGGAAGGGCTGTAAATTTAACTCGTTGTTGAGGCCCAGTGGTGTGAGAGACCCCAGGCGGAAAATCCAAATTTTTTCCTTTTGCAGGAGTATTTGATCAAAGTCCCCCCTTCTCGGGGGTAGATTAAGTGAATAGATGCCCTTGACTTTCATGCCATTCAGATTCCCATCATGATATTGAGCAAAGTGTCTAGCCAGCGGTTTTTCAGGGTTCTTTTCCCTGATTTCCCTCATGTGTTCCCCCAAGCGCACCCTTAGTTGACGTTTAGTTTTACCGATGTAGATCTTTTTGCACGGGCACGTCAACATATAGATAATCCTGGATGTCGCACAGTTAATGGTGTTCTTAATATAATAACTGCATGTAGTAGTGGAGTCAGAGAAGGTATCAGTCCTTTCCACAAAGGGACATACCTGGCAGTGTCCACATGGGAACATGCCTTTACTGCGTGGATATTCAGAAAGATGGGTACAAGCCTTACGAGTGTACCTGTCTGCTACTGTTTCCATTCGGAAATCTGTGTCTGGTCCAAAACAGGGGCGAGCGGTGTCGTCTGCCACCGTCTTTAGGTGGATCAGGCAGACCGTCATACAGGCCTATGCCCTTAAGGGGCGGGCGCCTCCCTTTCCGGTTGCGGCGCATTCCACCAAGGCAATTGGTGCTTCCCGGGCCTTCCAACATAAAGCGTTGGTTGCAAAAGTGTGCAAGGCGACGACCTGGTCGTCCGTTCATACCTTTTCAAGATTTTATAAGGTTGATGTGGCTGCATCTTCGGATGCTCCCTTCGGCTGCAAAGCATTGCAGGCCGCTGTTTAATGTCGCAACTCCTCCGTTGAGGAGCTCTGCTTGTTTGGAGTAAAGTTTTGGTTGTTCCTTTGCTACCGCTCCCACCCTTCTGATACTGCTTTGGGACGTCCCACACGTTTACAGTATCCAGCTGTGTCAGTCCATGGACGATCAGAGAAAATAGGATTTTTGTACTCACCGTAAAATCCATTTCTCTGACGTCCATGGACTGACACAGCACCCACCCTTCCTTTTAAGGTTTGTACTGCTTTGTTACGAACTGAGGTCTGCTAGCTGCAGGTGGGAGGGTAATGTCCGGAGGGACCGCCCCCCTGGGCAGGGCTGTTCAGCTCTGGTTTTTTCTAGAATGTTTTAACATTTAACATTCTGCCTAGGTCTTCTCCTGCAAGCAGGGACATATACCCACACGTTCAGTGATAAGAGCCGCCGTGTCGGTCCATGGATGTCAGAGAAATGGATTTTACGGCGAGTACAAAAATCCTATTTTTTTTATTGGGATTTTATGTCATAGACCAACACAAAGGGGCACATAATTGTGAAGTGGAAGGAAAATGATAAATGGTTTTTAACAATTTTTACAAATGAATATCTGAAAAGTGTGGTGTACATTTGTATTCAGCCCCCTTTACTCTGATACCCCTAACAAAAATCTAGTGGAACCAATTGCATTCAGAAGTGACCTAATTAGTAAATAGAGTTTACCTGTGTGTATTATAATCTCAAATTTAAATACATCTGTTCTGTGAAGCCCTCAGAGGTTTGTTAGAGAACCCTAGTGAACAAACCGCATCATGAAGGCCCACGAACAAACCAGACAGGTCAGGGATAAAGTTGTGGAGAAGTTTAAAGCAGGGTTAGGTTATTTAAAAACCTCCCAAGCTTTGAACATCTCATGGAGCACTGTTCAATCCATCATCTTAAAATGAAAAGAGTATGGCACAATTGCAAACCTACCAAGACATGGCCGTCCACCTAAAGTGACAGGCCAGGCAAAGAAAGCATTAATCAGAGAAGCAGCCAAGAGGCCCATGGTGACTCTGGAGGAACTGCACAGATCCACTGCTTGGATGTGAGAATCTGTCCACAGGACAACGATTATTCATGCACTCCACAAATCTGGCCTTTATGGAAGAGTGGCAAGAAGAAAGCCGTTGTTGAAAGAAAGTCATAAGTCCTGTTTGCATTTTGCGAGAAGCCATGTGGGGGGACACAGCAAACATATGGAAGAAGGTATAAATAAAGAAAAAGCTGCGCCAAAAACGTTAATGAGCAATCCTCAAAAGTCAATGATGATATGAAGGCAGTCCAAAGGAGTGACCTATAAGTGCCAATATAGTATCAGAAGGGAGGAATCACATATGCTGTAGAACATCCAGAAACAGTACAGTATAGTAACACCACCGTGCTTGACAACCGGAGTGACCACCACCGTAGTAAAAGTGGCTGCTTACCAGAAGCAAGCAAAGGAGCGCAGTCGGCTATAACCTAGCCGCGGCCTTTAGCTTGCATTTAGTGGGTAGATGGAACTCAAACCCAGTCAGAACACCCAGGACGCTCCTCCAGTATGCAATATGGCATTGCTGTATGATGGCTCCATATGCAATAAGTATCAAAAAGAGGAGAGGACCATAGGGTGATAATGTCTAAAATGCGTTTAATAATAAAAAGTAGCGTACTTTCATCAATATAAATTTTAAAAAGCGTAGAGAAATGTGCCGGCCGGCATAAGCAGAAGCCCGTCCTCGAACAAGCTGCGTGGTGACATCACTGCGTGTCTTCCAGACGTGTTTCGTCACATCTGACGTTCTCAACGGGATAGGCCCACGCACTGATTCACCACAATATATAGAAGAACCAAGCCTCGCTGTGAGATGCAAGCATTCGGTTTAAAAAGTGCCATTTTGATTATGGGCATGGATGCCAATATCGCTCTTACATCTAATAATGGCATCCGTAAAGGGAGAAAAATAATCATGACAAAAATAGGAATTATTTAAACAGAGCAACACACGACCAGTTAGGTTTAATTAACATATAAAAATTAAACAAAAAATAAGATAATTACTGGGCTTATGGCGCCAGCACCGCAAGTCCTACATGAAAAATATTGTATTTGAATAAAGGATAAACCACAAGTGAAAGATTGTTACAGTGATGACAAAAAAACACTGGAATATTAACCCATGTGTTGACGTGAATACTAATTTAAAAAAATGCACAACAGTGCAAACTATAAGTATAACATATTAATCAAAAGTGCTGATGCTAGTGATATTAAGTTACCTCTATCCGGGATAGAGTATAATGTGTCAATTAAATATAGTTATCACAGTTAAGATATAAATTAATATCGTAATAACTGTCATAAAGTATATATAAGTGAGAGTGAAACATTCAGGGGATATAACCCAAGATTCTGTAATCGAGATGGAATACCCAAAAATGTGTAAAAATTGTGTTGAAAAATATTATTTAAAAATTATATATAAACTTAATCATATATAAAAAGGTAAATAAAATTATTGTGAAAAATATAAAAAAATTGAATATAAAAAATAAGGAAAAATTGAAAAAATTTATAAAAATAGGAATTTAATAAAAAGGACCAATCCTGGCATCACACATCAAGTTCACATATCATAGGTGATTGATAAAGTGTACATTATCATGAATTATTAATAAAAGCATTAACGTCTGTCTCTATGTTCAACCCATAGGGGTCTTGAGTCTATGGATCCAAGCCATCTCCATTTTGGAAATTTCCTTAACTAATAGACTCCCCCTCCAATGTGGCTTGAATTTATTGATACCCAAATATAGGGTTTTGGACGGGTCTCTATTATGCACCAAACGGTAATGGTTGGACACGGAGTGGTTTTTGAACCCCATTATTATATTGGTAATGTGTTCATTGAGGCGGACTCGCAAAGAGCGTTTGGTCCGCCCCACATATTGCAGGCCACAAGGACACTGCAACATGTAAACCACACCCGTAGTGTCACATGTAATGCAGTGCTTGATACTGAACTGTTTCTGTGTGACGGTAGAAGAAAAGGTAGTAACCCGTCTCCCAGTACAGGAATTAAGGGAACAAACCCTACACTTCCTACATTTATAATATCCAGTGAGTTGATCAAAGAAACCCCTAGTGGTGGTAGGTCGGTTAAGAACATTGGGGGCCACCCGATTGCGCAAGGATGGTACCCCTTTAAAAATTACCCTCTGTCTCTCTGGTAGAACGTCTTTAAGGACAACATCATTAGTAGCAAGATGCCAGTGTTTATCAATTAACTTTCTAGAATTCTTATGCTGCAAAGAATAAGAAGTAATGAAGGGGACACCCAAGTCCCAGACTGTTCCAAAAATCGTTGTGGATCCGAGCAGTTCCTACGAAGCCTAAGATATTGGCTTTTCGGGAACCGCACGGAGCCAAGGGTCATGATGGCAGCTAGTCATGGGAATGAACGAGTTCCTGTCTGTTCCCTTAATAAAGGTTGAGGTAACAAATGTATTATCCTTAATCTCAATCCTCAAATCCAAATAGTGAACCTCTAACTGGCTTGCTTCGTGTTTTAAGATGTATTCCTCTCTGGTTAGAGTTGAGGGAGTCCATAAAGTCTACAAGATCCTGGTGTTGGCCATCCCACAGGAGGAGGCTGTCATCAATATACCTGGCCCATAGGGCCAATTGCGGTATATTTGCAGCATAGATGACATCCTCCTCCCATTTGGCCATAAAAAGATTGGCCAAACTGGGGGCATATTTAGCCCCCATGGCCACACCAGTGACCTGTCTATTAAAATGGTTATCAAACCAAAAATAGTTTGAAGAGGCGGCAAATCTCAATAGTGACATGAGAAACGCCACCTGCTTCTGGGGAAGGTCAGAATCACGGTCTAAAAAACATTGTACTGCATTAAACCCTAATTCGTGTGGGATAATGGTATAAAGGGAAGTGACGTTCACTGTCACCATCCAAATACCATTTCCAGGGGAAATGCCAGATAATAGATTAATAATGTGCCTTGAATCTTTAACAAAAGAGGGCATTTTGCGCACAAGCGGCTGCAAATAAAAATCAACGTATCTGCCCACCAGGGATGTGATGGAATCAATCCCACTAACAATGGGACATCCTGGGGGGCAGACGGGGTCCTTGTGAAGTTTTGGAAGGTAATAAATAGTAGGGGTACGAGGGGCCTTTGGGATCAAATTGAGCCTTTTCTTGGAATTGAGGATTCCTTTGAAGAATCCTTTAGTCACTAGGAACTCGAGGTCTCTAGTCAATTGGGCCTTAGGGTCAGACAACAGCCGGGTGTAAGTGCCAGAGTCACCAATAATGTTATACATCTCGGCCATATAGTCCGCCCTATCAAGGACCACAATTACCCCCCCCCCTTTATCGGCTGGACTAATGACCAAATCCTTATTACACAAGGAATCTAGCCCATCTTGTAAAGTCTTATTCATCCTAGCCTTCTTAACCTCCATGGTGTCTAAATCTCTAAGCAGCACATCACGAAATACCCTCAATGATGGAACAAGGGTACCCGGCGGGTTAAAAAGGAATGCATTTGATAACCCTGAATGAACAAAGTCAGTATGTCCCACTTGATTAGCTGGTGGAACCCCTGCCATGTAGCGCTTGATATTCAACCTCCTGACGAATTTATGAATATCCATATAAGTATGGAACTTATCTAAACCTTTAGGCGGACGATACCAGGCCCTTCGGTCTGGTATGGATTTTAGGGGGGAACCCCCTATGCCGAAAAACGGCGTGGGGGTCCCTCCCAAAATCCATACCAGACCCTTATGCGAGCACGCAGTCCGGCCGGCCAGGAAAGGGGGTGGGGACGAGCGAGCGCCCCCCCTCCTGAACCGTACCAGGCCGCATGCCCTCAACATGGGGTGTGGGTGCTTTGGGACAGGGAGGCGCCCCGCGGCCCCCCCACCCCAAAGCACCTTGTCCCCATGTTGATGAGGACAAGGGCCTCTTCCCGACAACCCTGAGTGCTGGTTGTCAGTCTGCGGGCGGGGGGCTTATCGGAATCTGGAAGCCCCCTTTAATAAGGGGACACCCAGATCCCGGCCCCCCACCCTATGTGAATGAGTATGGGGTACGTCGTACCCCTACCCATTCACCTGGAGGAAAAGTGTCAATAAAAAAAAACCACACTAGACAGGTTTTTAAAGTAATTTATTAGGCAGCTCTGGGTGTCTTCTTCCGACTTCGGGGGTCTCTTCCGGCTCTCCGGCCTCTTCTCTCGCTCTCCGGTTCTCCTCCCGCTCTCCGGTGCTTTCTGCCTTCTGCCGGGCTCCTCCGCTATCTTCTGCCAGCTCTTTTGCTAGCGGTGGCCCGGTCGTCGTCTTCGTCGTCTTCTTTCCTCTTCTCTTCTTGAGATGTTGACACGACGCTCTCTCCCGCTGTAATGCACGGTGTGCAATGATTTATATAGGCATGGGGCATGGTCACCGGGTAATTCACCCGGTGACCCCACCCCCTTATGACGTCAGTCCCGGGGCATGATGGGAATGCCTATATAAATCATTGCGCACACGGCATTACAGCGGGAGAAAGCGTTGTGTCAACATCTCAAGAAGGGAAGAAGACCGGGCCACCGCTAGCAAAAGAGCTGGCAGAAGATGGCGGGGGAGCCTCGCAGAAGGCAGAAAGCACCGGAGAGCGGGAGGAGAACCGGAGAAGGCACCGGAGAGCGGGAGAAGAGGCCGGAGAGTCGGAAGAGACCCTCGAAGCTGCTTAATAAATTACTTTTAAAAAACTGTCTAGTGTGTTTTTTTGTTTTTTTTATTGACACTTTTCCTCCAGGTGAATGGGTAGGGGTACCCCCTACTCATTCACATAGGGTGGGGGGCCGGGATCTGGGGGCCCCATTATTAAAGGGGGCTCCCAGATTCCGATAAACCCTCCCACCCGCAAACCCCGACAACCAACGGCCAGAGTTGTCGGGAAGAGGCCCTTGTCCTCATCAACATGGGGACAAGGTGCCTATGGGGTGGGGGCGCAGGGCCCCCCCTGCCCCAAAGCACCTACCCTCATGTTGAGGGCATGCTGCCTGGTACGGTCCAGGAGGGGGGGGGGGCGCTTGCTCGTCCCCACCCCTTTCCTGACCGACCGGGCTGCATGCTCGGATAAGGGTCTGGTATGGATTTTAGGGGGCCCCCACGCCGTTTCTTTGGCGTAGGGGGTTCCCCTTAAAATTCATACCAGACCAAAGGGCCTGGTATTGTCCGAGGGGGGAACCCCACGCCAATTTTTGTTTTTTCATTTTTTTGGGCGGGGTTCCCCTTTATCAGCACGCAAGTCGGATCATGATGATCCGACTTGCGGTGCGACTTCTATTCAAATCAATGGCCTCCCATAGGGAACCATTTATTTTGAATAGAGCTAGAGAAACGCAGCTGAAAGCTAGCGCCGCTAAACTTGCATTAACGGCAATGCAAAACGCTGATCAATTCGCGTTTTTAAAGCAGCGTTTTCCTGCCAGCAATCCGGCGTTCAAAACGGCCGTTTTTGAGCTCCAGTGTGCATGGAGCCTAAAAGCTACTAAAATGCTACTAGAAGCTGGCACAAGAATGCTATTTAGCATTTTTCATCCAGCAATTTTTTATTTATTTTTTTGGAGCTTATGAAAAATGCTAGTGTGCATGGAGCCTAAATTTTCCACTAACCATGTTTTGTTTTTAACGACTTCCCTACCCAGCCATAGTCAAATGACGTCCACAGATGGGATCTCCCATCCTGGGTGGACGTCATATGACGTCCTGGGCTTTGTAGGGGGATATCTGAATGATGCCTGCAGCTAGAGGCATCATTCAGATATCCTTTTGTTGTGTGATTCTGTGCCCCATAAGAATGATCATAGCGGCGGTTCCACCGCTTGATCGTTCTTTTAGGCGGCGGGAGGGGACATCCCCCCCCCCCCCCCTCCCGCCACCATCCGGTGCTTCTCCGGGCTCTCCCGTGCCATCGGGGGCCCGGAGAATGAATCATCCGGCGCACGATAGGAAGCATAGAGATGACTGGTGACCAGATGGTCACCAGTCATCTCTATGACCGCCGGAGGCCCGGGCGCGATGTGATGACGTCACGCCCGGGTCCTCAGATGTAAACAAAGCCGCCATTGCGGCTAGTAAACATGAGATCAGTGAATTTTTTTTCACGATCTCATGCTTTCCAGCCTGGAGGTCTTATTGACCCCGCATCTCTCAATAAAGAGGACCTGTTGCACACCATTCCTATTACAAGGGATGTTTACATTCCTTGTAATAGGAATAAAAGTGATCAAAAAAAAAAAGGAAAATAAGTGTAAAAAATAAAAAATTAAGTAAAAAAAATAAAAAATAATAATAAAAAAATTAAAGCGCCCCTGTCCCTGGTAGCTCGCGATCAGAAGCGAACGCACCCATAAGTCCCGCCCACATATGTAAACGCCGCTCAAACCACATATGTGAGGTATCGCCGCGTGCGTTAGAGCGCGTGCAACAATTCTAGCACTAGACCTCCTCTGTAACTCTAACCTGTAAAAAAATTTAAAGCGTCGCCTATGGAGATTTTTAAGTACCGAAGTTTGGTGCCATTCCATTAGTGTACGCAATTTTAAAGCGTGACATGTTAGGTATCTATTTACTCGGCGTGACATCATCATTCATATTTTCAAAAAAAATTGGGCTAACTTTACTGTTTTGTTATTTTTTAATTCACAAAAACATTTTTTTCCAAAAAAAGGCGTTTGAAAAATTATTGCGCAAATACCGTGCAAGAAAAAAAGTTGCAATGACCGTCATTTTATTCCCTAGGGTGTCTGCTAAAAAAACATATATAATGTTTTGGGGTTCTGAGTAATTTTCTAGCAAAAGAATGATGATTTGTACATGCAAGAGAGAAGTGCCAGAATAGGCCCGGTATTGAGGTGGTAAAAGCCTGGGGTTGAAGTGGTTAAAAAGATTGCTGATTGATGTTAGAGATGAACAACAACAATGTAATATATAACTGTAAGAAATTATAACAAAATTTGTGTCTTCGATTCAGTTTCTAAGGTTGTAAATGCCTATGGGCCCCAGACTAGAAGCAGTGGCTCATCTTCTAACACAAGAATGCATTCTCTCCAACGGGATTGTGAAAATCAGGCTGTAGAAGAGAGACTACTCAACATTGAATGCCACTTACAGCTAAAGCCAGGTAGTGCTTCTTATACATTCTAGATAATTGCTGTTTCAGTACACATAAAATGCGTTTTTTGTTTTTCTCTCTGTGCTGTTTATCATTCAGACTGTTTAAAACCATCAAGTATTTATGTATTGCATATGATATAGTTTACACTGGCAATGGTAATATTTAATGTCAAACATAGACGTACATAAAATACTCCTATTATACAACTGTTTTATATATAATCATTTTTTTCAATATTCCTTCTCAGGGCTAAAACTCGTATGCGATAACTAGAACTCATTTTTGTCATGGAAACCCTATTAACAAAAATGCAGCTGACCTGCATCTGATAATTTCTAGAAAGTGAGCGTTTATAACTGTTTAATAGAGAACCTATTTTTTTAAACAAGTTATTACTTTTTTATTTTTAAGTTTAAAATCATCTGTTGTGACAACAATATGCTGAAATGGAATGGGGTAAGGAAGATTTTATGATATCTAGGGTTAGGTGAGGTTTTACTTTTTCTTTTTTTTTTATGTATAGCATGTTATATATGCACATGGGAGGAAGCCATATTGACTCATGATATACTCCTGCCTCTGTTTCCTGTTTTGCAGTTTACAAAGTGACTATACTTTACAGCTTGTTCTCACAACACAAGTCTGTTTTGGTTAAAATGCAAATCTGTATATTTAAGGTGGTTGTAAAGGTAGAAGGTTTTTTACCTTAATGCATTCTATGCATTAAGGTAAAAAAAAACTTCTGTCCGCAACTGTCCCTCAGCCCCACCTGAACCTGATCTTGATCCAGCCCTGTGCCTGAGAGCAGCAGCTTTCTCTGTGTGCTCTCTCCCTCCTCGCAGGTCAGAATTGTAACAGCGGAGCCATTGATTGCTGCTACTGCTGTCAATCAAATCCTGTGACAAGGGGGCAGAGACTAGCCACACTGTCTGTCAATGGACGCAGACAGCTCCGCTTGGGATTGGGAATGGCTTCCTATGGTGGTACACCAAGAAGAGGAGGAACCAGGAGGACCAGCAGGGGACCTGAGAAGAGAGGGTTTGGGGCTGCTCTGTACAAAACCATTGCACAGAGCCGGCAAGTATAACATGATTGTAAACTTTTGTTTTTGAATAGCAAACCTGTTATACTTGCCTGCACCATGCAATGGTTTTGTACCGAGCAGCCCCAATCCTGCTCTTCTTGCTGTGCCACCATAGGAAGTTGCTCCATATTGTGGCACACCTGAGGGCTCAATCCCGAGCTGAGCTATGCGAAGAGTGTGGCTCGTCTCCACCCCCTTGTCACAGGATTTGATTGACAGCAGCAATTGATCCAAAGCTGAGCTGTCTGCATCCATTGACATAGAGTGGCTTGGGCCCGGCCCCCTCATCACAGGATTTTCATTGACAGCCGCCGAAGCCAATGGCTCCCACTGCCATCGATCTGACCTGTGAGGAGGGGGAGAACGTGCAGTAAACTTTTTTTCTCTTTCGTCCATGGACGGACACAGCTCCTTCATTCTTGACAGTAGGGTTATATGCCGTCTATTAGGAGAGGACTAGGCAGACATGTTAACAGTTTAAAAACATGTAACCACAGCAAAGTTGAACAGTACCGCCCAGGGGGTGGTCCCTGGGGTCATAACCCCTCACCCTGCACTCAGCAGCTCAGTTTTTTTTCTGCCTAGCATAGAAGGACCTGGCTCCCTATGGGGACCATTTGTCCTGGAGATTTTTTTTTTTTTCTACTTTTTTGATCCTGAGATCTACTATCAACTGCCGGCTGGGTGACAGGTTGGATAATATAGATACTTGTAGTCTCCCCAGTCCGGCCATCAAGCGTGAGCAGACATTTAGCTACGTGCTGGGTCAGCCACAACATACCCCGTTTGCTCCAGGGGTGGATGGTGAGCTATATGCTCCAGGGCGCACATATGACCGGGCTACTGCTGTCTGAGTCACAGTGGGCTGTGGCCGACAGCCACTCCGTACTTCTCGGGTGATTGGTCTGTCCGGAATGCGTCCAGCAGTTCTCGTGGACGGGTAAGTAGTGTTCCACCTATTTCGGCAGGATGAAACAGCTGGGCATTCCTGGGGAGGTCGACTAGGGGGTCTCTCACTCTCCCTTTCTTCTCTCCCTATCCCTTCCCTCCTCCTCTTGCATCTGGCTGGGCCTGCTATGTACCTGACTGGGGGTCCCCCGGGGGGGGGGGGGCTCCGGGTCCTGGCTGGGGGCTGCGCTGGGTGTCCTGGGTCTGCTCTCTCTGGTGGGGTGTTGTCTGTCTGCCATGTGTGGGGGGTCTCCGCGGCGCCATTTTCTTGTAGCCAGGCTGTAATACAGCTGCCGGCCATTTTCTTGTAGCTCGCGCTATTTTTTTTACTGAGGCGGCCATTTTCTTGTGTTTTCTTTCTCGTACATCACGGGACACAGAGCGACATAGTCATTACTAATGGGTTATATAGATACCGTCAGGTGCTGGCACTGGCAACTTCCAAAACCGGAAGTACCCTCCCCTATATAAGCCCCTCCCATCCGGGAGCACCTCAGTTTTTTGCCAGTGTCTAAGGACAGAGCTGGCAACATTTAAAGGCATACAGCAAGCGGTTGATACAGGCATCCCCTAGAAAGGCACATTAGTAGACACCAACTGTGATATAGCAGCAATTGTGCTAGACTATTCTCAGTAAAAGTGGTGTATTACGGCTGGAATACCTCAGCTTTAGGCTTAGGAATATGCCGTCCAGAAGCTCCGGAACTGAATCTTCCAGGAAGCGAAGGGGGTCTCATCGGGCTCTGAGGATCTTGGGCATGCTTCTGCTGCACCAGTCTCCCCTGAAGTTCAGAGGTAAGTGACCGTAGAGACCCCGCAGGGGTACTTGGTACTGTGGCTGTCCTCAGTCACCTGCTCCTGTGTATGTAACAGAGGAGGTTTTTTCCTCAGCTCTGGGAGGATTAGAGAGAGATTGTCAACATTTATCGCTGCATCCCTGTCAGGGAAAGCACGCCCGATCTCCGTCTCCTCCTTCAGAGTGCCTGTTAGCAGAGCAACAGTCCCATACAGGGATCGACCTGCCTGAAGGGGATCAGGATAAGGTTGATTCTGTTATAGAGGAATCAACAGTGGGGGAACCTTTTCTCAGCATCTCAAGCTGAAAGATTATGGGTTCAGTCTCTGACTAACATGGTCCGATCAGCATTTAAAAATGCACCTTGCGGAACCATCAACCACTACTGTATCCTCGTTGGGGTCGCTAGAAGCCCCCAGACTGTTTGTTCTTTTCCACTTCACCCTTTACTGAAAGGGCTCGTTTACCAGGATTGGGAACGTCCTGAGAAAATATTTATTCCCCCAAGAGATTTCCGGTGGTCTATCCCATGGAGGATAAGTTCATCAAAAAAAAAAAAAAAAATGGAAGGTCCCTACAATGGACGCAGCCATCTCTTGTATGTATAAATCACTGACATGTCCAGTGGATAATGTCCAAATGTTCAAGAACCCAATAGATAAAAGATTGGAGTCCTTATGAAAATCTGCTTGGTGATACAACCAGCAGTAGCAGCTATTGGGGTCTGCTAAGCAGTGAAGGATCAGTTGAAACAGGTCTTGAGGGACTTGACAGATCAGCAGGCTTTGCCCTAGCTGATCTACCTAGAGCCTTAGGCTTTGCGGTTGACGCCATAGAGGATTCAGTCCATCAGGCCTCCCGCCTTACGCTGTCTATAGTACATATGCGTAGGCTCCTATGGCTCAAAAACTGGTCTGCTGAAGCTCCCTGTAAAGAATGGCTGGTTAGCGTCCCATTTCATGGTGAACGCTTATTCAGGGAAAACCTGGACAAATATATCCAGAAAATTTCCAGCGGTAAAAATACGCTCTTGCCGGTTAAAAGCAGAGTTAGAGGTCCCTCTTTAAGAGGCCTGCTTCTCCAGTCCCTGGGGCATCGGCTGTGTAACAGTTCCGACGGCCTCCTCGGTCAAATCCCGGGGGTAAAAAACAGGGACAGTAGCAGGGTAATGAGAAACCCTGGGTCAGGGGAGGTACAAAACCTCCCCCAAAGTTAAATTCATGAAGCCCCCACTCAGTCGGGTGGGGGGAGGACTCCAGTTGTTCTCAAGAGACCTGGCGGGACACGATCAAGACAGATAGGTGCTCTCCGCAGTAGGTTTGGGATACAGTTTGGAGTTAAAAGACTCTCCTCCTTCCCATTTTTGAGGTCAAACGTGCCAAGGGATCCCCGGAAGAGAGAGTCCCTCCTGTTGGCACTAGAACAACTATTGCTCCAAGGAGTAATTATGGAGGTTCCCCTGGAAGAATGAGGGTTCGGGTTTTACTCAAACCTCTTTACAGTCCCGAAGCAAACGCGGACGGGAGGCCCATATTAATTCTAAAAGGGCTATACAAATTCCTGTATATCAGGACTTTCCGATGGAGTCGATCCGATCGGTGGCCACTGCCCTACAAGGGGAGGATTGGTTAGCCACGATCGACATCAAAGATGCTTATTTGCACATTCCCATCTTTCCAGTCCACCAAAAATTTCTACGCTTTGCAGTAGAAGGGCGCCATTTTCAGTTCAGAGCCTTACCCTTCGGTTTGGCCACAGCACCACGAGTGTTTACAAAAATTCTGGCCCTTTATTGGCCAATCTAAGAACACAAGGTGTAATGATAATGGCATATCTGGATGACTTGTTGCTGATAGACCACTCAGTGAAAAAACTAGACGTGGTCGTTCACAAGACGATCAAGTATCTGGAATCTCACGGTTGGATTATCAACCGAGACAAGTCAGCCCTAAAAACCAGTCAAAAGTCTGGAATACTTGGGGCTAAGGTTGGATTCAGGCCAGAGAAAAATATTCTTGCCTCGAGGAAAGGTGTTGTCTTTGAAAGATTTGATCCACTTAGTGGGTACAAAAAAAAAGACAGCCGTCCATACGCCTGTATATGAGGCTGCTGGGAAAAATGGTGGCATCATTCGAAGCAGTACCCTACGGTCAATTCCATTCAAGGAATTTGCAAGGGGCCATACTGTCAGCCTGGAACAAAAAAGTTCAGGCCCTAGACTTACAATGTCCTTGTCCCCTTCCGTTCGCAAGAGCCTCCGTTGGTGGTTGGTTCCCCAGAATCTGGAAAAAAGGAAATCCTTCAGTCCGATTTCTTGGAAGGTGGTCACTACAGATGCCAGCCTTATAGGCTGGGGAGCAGTACTGGAGCAATAGTCTCTCCAGGGCAGATGGTCGGATGCAGAAAAGGCCCTGCCCATCAATCTCTTAGAGATACGAGCAGCCCGGTATGCCCTAGTAGCATGGACATCCAAACTCCAAGGGTCCCCTGTCAGAATGCAATCAGACAGTGCCACAGCAGTGGCATATATCAATCATCAGGGGGGCACCAGGAGTCGTGCAGCCCAGAGGGAAGTAAATTACATCCTGAAATGGGCAGAAAAATATGTCCCAGCCATATCTGCGGTATTCATTCCAGGAGTGGAGAATTGGAAGGCGGACTTTCTAAGTCGCCAGCAATTAGGCCCAGAGGAAGGGTCCCTTCACCCCGAGGTTTTCTGGACAATATGTCAGCGGTGGGGAACATCGGATGTAGATCTTCTAGCATCCAGATTCAACGCAAAGGGGGACAGGTTTGTCTCTCGGACAAGGGATCCCCTAGCTTGCGGCTCGGATGCCCTAGTGTTCCCTTGGGATCAGTTCAAGCTGATATATGCATTCACACCGCCACAATGGTTACCTCGATTACTCCGCAGAATCAGGCGTGGCCCCGAAGAGCGTGGTACGCGGAGATTGTAAAATTTCAGTGGGGAGTCCTTGGACTCTCCCACGTCGTCCGGCTTTCGCAAGGACCGATATACCACCCTTCCTTACCAGCCCTAGGTTTGACGGCCTGGCTATTGAAGCCCACATTCTAAAAAAGAGAGGGCTCTCTAATGCGGTGGTATCTACCATGATCAATGCCAGGAAGCCGGTATCCAGGCAGATCTACTATAGAATCTGGAAGGCGTACATCGCGTGGTGTGAGGCCAAGAAATGGCATCCACATAAGTACGTAATAGGTAGGATTCTGGACTTCCTACAGTGGGCTGTAGATAGGAAGCTTGCCTTGAGTACTATCAAGGGTCAGATTTCGGCCTTGTCAATATTTTTTCAAAGGCCCTTGGCTTCGCATTCACTAGTCAAAGCCTTTATACAAGGAGTGATGCGTATTAGTCCTCCGGTTAATATTCCCATATGTCCATGGGATCTAAACTTGGTTCTGTCGGTTCTACAGAAACAACCATTTGAACCATTACAGCATATTTCCTTGGTGCTTCTCACCAGGAAATTGATTTTTCTAGTAGCCATTTGTTCGGCTAAAAGAGTATCGGAATTAGCAGCTATGTCCTGTAAGGAGCCATATCTGGTTATCCATAAGGACAGAGTAGTGTTACGTCCTCATCCAGCCTTTCTTCCTAAGGTGGTATCGAGGTTTCATTTGAACCAAGATGTGGTTCTTCCTTCTTTTTTCCCCAAACCTACTTCGGTAGAGGAAAAGTTATTGCATTCTTTGGATGTAGTAAGAGCAGTTAAAGCTTATCTAAAAGCCACTGCTCAGATTCGCAGAACGGATACTTTGTTTATTCTGCCGGAAGGCCCCAGAAAGGGTCAGGCAGCGTCAAAATCTACTTTAGCCAAGTGGATTCGACAGGTCATTATGCAAGCTTATGGCTTGAGAAGGAGACCGCCTCCGTTCAAAGTTAGAGCGCACTCCACGAGAGCAGTTGGAACTTCATGGGCAGTGCATCACCAGGCCTCCCTGGCTC
This sequence comes from Rana muscosa, assembly GCA_029206835.1. Taxonomy (NCBI): domain Eukaryota; kingdom Metazoa; phylum Chordata; class Amphibia; order Anura; family Ranidae; genus Rana; species Rana muscosa. The sequence goes on along the minus strand of CM055126.1, from coordinate 141,207,792 downwards.
AAATCTGTAAGGCCGCAACATGGTCTTCGGTACACACGTTTACTAGGTCCTACCAGGTGGACGTTAGAAGTCAGGAGGATGTCGCCTTTGGGCGCAGTGTGTTGCAGGCCGCAAAAGATCCTCATGTCTGATAGCGCTCAGCTTATATATGGTGTATCCCCCCCCCTCATTTGGCATTGCTTTAGGACATCCCATTAGTAATGACTATGTCGCTCTGTGTCCCGTGATGTACGAGAAAGAAAATAGGATTTTTATAACAGCTTACCTGTAAAATCCTTTTCTTGGAGTACATCACGGGACACAGAGCTCCCACCCCTCTTTAGGGACACTTATTGCTTTGCTACAAAACTGAGGTGCTCCCGGATGGGAGGGGCTTATATAGGGGAGGGTACTTCCGGTTTTGGAAGTTGCCAGTGCCAGCACCTGACGGTATCTATATAACCCATTAGTAATGACTATGTCGCTCTGTGTCCCGTGATGTACTCCAAGAAAAGGATTTTACAGGTAAGCTGTTATAAAAATCCTATTTTTTTTGCTTGGTTTTGGCCTCTAGCGCTGGAAATGTCTTTCTGAATGGCGCGAACAGCACAGAACACCTCAGACGCAGAAGAGCACCTCAGCACAGGCTGTGCAGGAGAGAGCGCGGACCACAGCGCTGGGCAGTACCTGAGTCAGGGTGGTAAGTCCTCTGGGGGGCCCCTCGGTCTGTAGCAGCTAGGAGGGTGGACCTTTTATATACCTTGCCTTTAGTCCCTAAGTGGCTGCCAGGCAAGTGTGGGTCAGCATGGCGTCAGAAGCTGGCGCTTCTTCCCCAGACATCCCGGTGGTAGCAACTGGTGCACCTGCGGTACCTACGGACGCTTTGTCGGCGGTCCTGGAATCATTTGTTGCCAGGGTGGAGGCAGTGTGTGGGCGAAAGGGGGGTAAAAACCGCCCCCTCCCCCCACCATCTTCTGGGGAAAGCTCTGATTCAGACTCGGGCCTGGCTGTGGCACATGGCCCCTGTTCTGACATGTCAGAGGATGCGGACCAGGACCATTCAGACAGTGAGGAAGACTCTGTGTCTGGGTCAGTGCCGGAGAAAGTGCTTGTTGGAGCACTTATCACCGCAGTGCGGGAGACCCTAAAATTGGAAGAGACGGCAGGGGCATCTACTGAGGGGTCAGTCCTTTTTGGGTACCACAAGCCGGCCCGCACTGTTAAGGTGTTTCCCTACCTAACTTATTTTGATAAGTTTATATACAAAGAATGGGAACGACCGCAGAGGGCCTTTTTATGTCCCAAAATGCATGGCGGTCCGTTACTCCTTTGAGGAGAGTCTCCTGAAAAAATGGACATCTCCCCTGATTGTGGACCCCCCAGTATCCAGGTTAAACAAGGTAACCACGATTCCGGTAGAGGGGACCCATGCCTTTAAGGACCCTGCAGACAGGAGGGCCGAGGCGGTGGCCCGGTCCATGTTCACGGTGGTGGGGTCATCATTACGGACTGTATTGGCCACAGCCCTCGTGTCAGACACTTACAGAATGGGCAAAATTGTTGCACCATGAGTTGGTAGAGCAACAGGCTTCCCCGGTCTGCGTGGAACTGGCCGACCAGTTGGTGCATGCCCTTAAGTATGTCTGCGTTGCGGCCTTAGATACAGCTCCCTTGCTTTCCAGAGCCTCAGTGTCTGCTGTGGTGCTCCGTCGCCTGATTTGGCTAAAATGTTGGTCCGCGGACCAGACTTCCAGGAAAGCTCTGGCGGATTTGCCCTTCCAGGGAGAGAGGCTATTTGGAGCCTCGCTGGATGACATTATTAAAAATGTCACTGGGTGTAAGAGCACGCTGCTCCCACAATCCAGAAAAGGTAAGGAGCCGAGCCGTAGGCCAGAGCCCTCCTTTTCCGCTCAGAAGCGTTTTTTGTCAGTCCGGGCCCGCAGGTAAGCGTCCCCAGGCCGACAAAGGGCCAGCTGAGGGACAAAAGCGCCCCTGGTTTCGCAAGCCAAACAAGCTTGCGAACAAATCTGTGATAGCATGAAGGTTTGCCCCTGCCCGACTCTCTCGGGTGGGGGGTCGCCTTTGCGAGTTTGCAGCTCGATGGGCCTCCCTGCTTTCCGACCAGTGGGTTTGCGACGTGGTTTCATCAGGGTGCAAAATAGAGTTTTTCTTGTCCACCAAACAGATTTTTTCCCTCAAACCTTCATCTTCTTCCGGCTCGTCGGAACGCCCTGTTTGGGGCAGTGCAGGACCTGCGGATGCGCGGGGTAATAGTACCTGTGCCGCTGCCGGAAAGGTTTCAGGGATTCTACTCCAATCTGTTTGTAGTCCCAAAGAAGGACGAGTCCAATCCTGGACCTCAAGGCCCTCGACTCCTTTGTAAAAGTACGAAAGTTCAGGATGGAATCAGTTCACTCTGTGGTCGCTGCACTCCATCCGGGGGATTTTCTGGCGTCCTTGGACATCAAGGACGCATACTTGCATGTCCCCATATATGTCAGGCATCAGAGATTTCTGCGTTTTGCAGTCAGGGATCACTACCAGTTTGTAGCGCTCCCTTTTGGCCTGGCATCCGCACCAAGGGTTTTCACCAAGGTGCTCGCCCCGATTCTAGCTTTGCTGAGACAGCGAGGAATCCCTATCGTGGGCTACCTGGACGACCTTCTGAGAGCAGCTTCAGACTCAGAATTAGAGGATGTGGCGATTGCCAGTCAGACCCTTCAAGAATTTGGTGGGGTACTGAACCTCCAGAAGTCGTTTTTGCTGCCGACTCAACGCCTGTACCTGGGCTTGATTCTGGACTCCTCAGAGGCGAGGGTTTTTCTCCCTTTGGAAAAGTTGAAGACTCTTCAGACTGTGGTGAAGCTGTTGGCATCCCGCAGGTGGTCGTCGCTGCGCTTTTGCATGCGAGTCCTGGGTCTCATGGTAGCCACCTTCGAGGCGGTTACCGTATGCTCAATTCCACACTCGAATCTTGCAGAAGGAGATCCTGTCCAAATGGAACAAATCTTCGTTGTCCCTGGATTGTCAAATCCGGGTGAGCCAGCTAGCCAGGGCTTCCCTGGTATGGTGGCTGAGATCTTCAGTCCGGGAAGTCGTTCCTTCCTTTTCACTGGACGATGATCACGACGGACGCCAGCCTGACTGGTTGGGGGGGGGAGTTTGGGGCGTACAGTCGACACAGGGTCGCTGGACGCTGGAAGAATCCCGCCTGCCGCTGTGTGCTGGAACTTCGGGCGATCAGGCAGTGCCTTTCCACAGCGGTGGCGTATGTCAATCATCAAGGAGGAACAAGAAGCTCGGCTGCACCATTGGAGGTCGCTCACATCCTGAGGTGGGCAGAACGGAGCGTGCCGGCTCTATCGGCCGTGTACATTCCGGGTGTAGAAAATTGGCAAGCGGACTACGTAAGTCGCCAGATGCTGGACCAAGGAGAATGGTCGCTACACCTGGATGTGTTTCGACTCCTTTGCCTGAGATGGGGCACGCCAGACGTGGATCTCCTGGCTTCTCGACTCAATCGGAAGGTTTTGGGGTTTGTGGCCAGGTACAAAGATCCCTGGGCTGGCGCGTCGGACGCGTTGGTAGCTCCATGGGGCCAGTATCAGCTAATTTATGCCTTCCCTCCACTAAAACTTCTTCCTCGTCTGCTTCGCGGAGTGGAGACCGAGGGGATTCCGGTGATTCTAATTGCCCCAGATTAGCCTCGGCGTCCTTGGTACACCGACCTAGTACACCTGATGGCGGATGTTCCTTGGCGACTTCCGATGCGAGTGGACCTTCTGTCGCAAGGTCCTATACTTCATCCTGCTTTACAGTCGCTGGCTTTAATGGCATGGCTGTTGAAAGTCAGGTACTAATGAACCGAGGTCTGTCTGATTCAGTCTTTTACACCATGCAGGGCACGGAAGTCACCTTCTCGGAAGATCTATCATCGCACGTGGAAGGCCTACATCTCTATGTGTGAGGAGATGGAGTGGCGTCCACGGACTCACTCAGTTTCCAAGATCCTGCTGTTTTTACAGCGTGGAGTGGATCAAAAACTTGCCTTAAGCACCATTAAGGGGCAGATTTCAGCCTTGACTGTCTTCTTTCAATGACCCTTGGAGGCTCATTCACTGGTGAGTACGTTTGTGCAAGGGGTTCAACATGTGGCCCCTCCGTTTCGACCACCACTGCGTCCATGGGATTTGAATCTGGTGCTCTCGGTACTTCAGAAACCTCCGTTTGAGAACATCAGAGAGATTCCCCTTTTGACACTTTCTCAGAAAGCTGCCTTTCTGGTGGCTATTACATCGGTCAGGAGGGTTTCTGAGTTGGTGGCCTTCTCTTGCAAGTACCCCTACTTGATCCTCCACAAGGATAAGGCGGTGCTACGCCCGCAGCCTTCGTTTCTTCCTAAGGTTGTTTTGGCTTTTCATCTAAATGAGGACATTGTGCTTCCATTCTTGTGTCCTCGGCCGTCGCATCCCAAAGAGGTTGCTTTGCATTCCTTGGATGTGGTCCGAGCTTTGTGGGTGTATATGTCTGCTACGGCTCAGTTTCGGAGGTCAGACTCACTGTATGAGTCGGTGACTGGTCCAAAGAAAAGGCCTGGCGGTCTCGGCGGCCACCATTTCTCGGATCAGACAGATCATGATTCAGGCTTATGCCCTAAAAGGGCAGGCTCCTCCCTTTCCTGTCATGGCGCATTGACCAAGGCAATAGGTGCCTCCTGGGCCTTCCGACATCAAGTGTCTGTCTCCTCCCAGGTGTGTAAGGCGGCGACCTGGTCGTCCGTTCACACTTTTACTAAGTTTTACAAGGTCGACGTGCATGCATCTGCGGATGCTTGCTTCGGCCGCAAAGTTTTGCAGGCGGCTGTTTAAGGTTGCAACTCCTCCGTTGAGGAGCTCTGGTTGTTTTTGGGGTGAAGTTTGTTTTGATTGCTGTTCCCACCCCTCATTTTTGACACTGCTTGGGGACGTCCCTACTGACAAGAATGAAGGAGCTGTGTCCGTCCATGGACGAAAGAGAAAATAGGATTTTTGTACTCACCGTAAAATCCTTTTCTCTGAAGTCCATGGACGGACACAGCACCCACCCCTCCTTTTTTATGTTTGTACTGCTTTTTGACGAACTGAGCTGCTGAGTGCAGGGTGAGGGGTTATGACCAGAGGGACCGCCCCCTGGGCGGTACTGTTCAGCTTTGCTGTGGTTACATGTTTTTAAACTGTTAACATGTCTGCCTAGTTCTCTCCTAATAGACGGCATATAACCCTACTGTCAAGGATGAAGGAGCTGTGTCCGTCCATGGACTTCAGAGAAAATAATTTTACGGTGAGTACAAAAAAATCCTATTTTTTTTTAATATTAATCACTTTAAAAGCAGAACTTGGTTCCCCTGTGTATGGATGAGCTATTGTCCTAACGTGAAGGTATGCACAGCATACTTTCTCATTATGGCATGCTTTTCTCTGTCGGTGCACCCCTTTCCTAGTGGTGACGGGTCAAGGATGTGATTGCCGATCTATGCTACGCTGCTATTTCCTTACCAGTTTTTCTGGGTCCCATGGCATTCCTCTTTAGCTATTGGACAGCCATTGATTCTTTGACTCCCAACATGTCAACAATGAGCCAGGATGTACACATGCAAAAATTTTTATTGTAACGGAAAACCATTTTTTTTCTTTTTTTGACTAAACATTTATTACATGTACCGTATAAACTCGAGTATAAGCCACGTTTTTCAGCACATTTTTTTTGTACTCGAGTTTGTGTACCTGATTATCCGTGACACACAGTCTGACTGCATGTTACGGATAATCGGGTATGGAGGTCAGCAAAGTGAGGCATGGAATGGGCACAGTGAGGTGAGGCATGGAATGGGCACAGTGTGGTGAGGCATGGAATTGGCACAGTGAGGTGAGGCGTGCAAATGGGCATTGTTGACCCTCTTTTCCACTTACAGTAGTTGTTGCATTCTCACCCATGGCTTATATTCGAGTCAATACGTTTTTCCCAGTTTTTTGTGGTAAAATTAGGTGCCTCGGCTTATTTTCGGGTCGGCTTATACTCGAATATATACGGTACTATTATGACACAGCAAATTTTATGCAGCGCTTTACATGCTGTACATTTTAACATCAGTACCCCTGTCCTCATTAGCTTACTATCTATGGTCCTTATTTCACATGCATGCACATACCAGGACCAGTTTAGACTGGAGCCAAAAAATCGACCAGCTTGTCTTTGGAATGTGTGAGCAAACCAGAGTATACAGAAAAAACCTGTGTAAGCACAGAGAGCACATGTAAACTTCAGGTGCAAACTCCAGGTATTGTCTTGGCCGGGATATAAATAAAGAACACCAAGGCAGCAGTGCTAACCAGTAAGCCACGCTAACATTGGCAATTTTTTTTTTTTGCAGAAGTGGAGTTTACCCTTATATCTAAATGTGTTTGTGGGTTTTATCTTTTTTCACATTTAGCAAGTTCACTGTATTTTCAAAAAGGGGTTTGCATCAAAGTAGTGCTGCAACTAACGATTATTTTCATAATTGATTAGTTGGCCGATTATTGTTTTGATTAATCGGTTAACAACCTTAAAAAAAAAAAAGTGATTTTGCTGTGATTTGCATTTTTACATTTTTTTTGAGCCAATTTGTTGGGCAGATTAAAAAACGCAAATTGCTGCAAAAACGCATTACATGCTTTTCCATTGAAGTATATTGAACCAAAAAAACTAAATGGCACTGTTTTGCATTAAAAAAAGTCCTTGCCCTTTCCAGATACGCAGCAGCTGAAAAAAGCTTAGATGTGAACGTGTCCCATAGGAAACCATGTAAATGGACTGTAGTGTGTTTCTGCAACAAGCACCAAAAAACACAGAGGTGTGATCCGGGCCTGAGATGTGGAGTAACATAATGGGGTTAAAAAAAAAAAAATAGAACAAAAAGAGCAAATAATCGCTGTAAGGGGTTCATTTTTTTACTGTGGGACAGTGAAAGTAATATTAACAGTAGCGATTTGCTCTTTTTGTACTATAAAGGGCTAATTTTAGTTTTTTTTTAACCCCATTATGTTACTGGCCGATTAATCGATTATGAAAATAGTAATCGATTAATGTCATAATCGATTAGTTGTTGATTAATCGATTCGTTGTTTCGGCCCTATATTAAAGGCATGCAAGCATAAGGAGCACTTGATGCATATCTACACTTAAGAGTTACTTAGTAAACACTTGACAAGCCTTAAAGGTGACTTGTTAATAATACAGTATTGAGTGAGTGAGAAAAATAGACAAAACCTGACCTATAAATGGAAAACTACTTATAAATAGTAGGATTTTTATAACCGCTTACCTGTAAAATCCTTTTCTTGGAGTACACCACGGGACACAGAGCTAGTCATTACATACTGGGTTAAGGGTCACCAGCGGTGATTGGACACTGGCACAACCAATGGAAGACAGTTCCCCTCCATATAACCCCTCCCATCAGGGGAGTACCTCAGTTTTGTAGCAAAGCAGTAAGGTTCCCATAAGAAGGGGGGGACCTCTGTGTCCCGTGGTGTACTCCAAGAAAAGGATTTTACAGGTAAGCTGTTATAAAAATCCTACTTTCTTTATCGTACACCACGGGACACAGAGCTAGTCATTACATAATGGGACGTCCCAGAGCAATGCTCATATGAAGGGGGGGAGACACAGATCAAACAGGCCGCTTGCGGACCAGAAGCCCTATACTGCTGCCTGCAGCACACTTCGCCCGAAGGCGGAATCCTCATGTCCTTCCACATCTATTTGATAGAATTTGGAAAATGTATGGACTGAAGACCAAGTTGCAGCTTTACAGATCTGAGCCATCGAAGCCTGGTGGTGCACTGCCCATGAAGCACTTATCGCCCTGGTAGAGTGCGCCTTAACAGGAAAAGGAGGAGTCCTGTTCTTTAAACCATAAGCTTGAACAATTACTTGTCTAATCCACCTGGAAATGGTGGATTTTGATACCGCTTGGCCCTTCTTGGGACCATCTGGTAAAATAAACAAAACATCTGTTTTACGTATCTGAGCAGTTGCTTGCAGATACACCCTTACCGCTCTCACTAGATCTAGAGAGTGTAATAATTTTTCCCCCGCCGTCCGCGGGTTTGGAAAAAAAGGAAGGCAGAACAATGTCTTGATTCAAGTGAAAAGCCGACACCACCTTAGGCAGAAAAGCCGGATGGGGTCATAGTACGATTTTGTCCTTGTGACAAATTAGATAAGGCTCTTTACAAGAAAGAGCTGCTAGCTCTGATACTCTCCTAGCAGAAGCTATAGCAATCAGAAAGGCCAGTTTCCTACTTAATATAATTAACGGAATATGGCGAATAGGTTCAAAAGGTTGCTTTTGCAACACTGACAATACCAAATTCAAATCCCATGGACACAAGGGAGACCTAACTGGAGGATTTATCCTCAGTACCCCCTGAATGAATGTCCGAACTAGGGAATGAGATGCCAATGGTCTCTGAAAGAAGACTGATAGAGCCGATATTTGCCCCTTGATGGTGCTAAGGGCTAATTTCATATCCACTCCTAACTGGCAAAAAGCAAGAATCCTGCTTATTTCATATTTCTGAGGATTCCAACTTCTGGATTCACACCAAGAAACGTATGCTTTCCAGACTCTATGATAGATGAGTCTGGAGGCTGGCTTTCTAGCATTAATGAGCGTAGAAAGAGCCGGACCAGAGACCCCTCTCTTTTTCAAAATGTGGGTCTCAGCAGCCAGGCCGTCAAATTTAGCCTTTGTAAGGAAGGGTGGAATACTGGACCCTGTGACAGCAGGTCGTGTCGAAGTGGAAGCTTCCAGGGCCTTCCTATCGCCATTTTTACAATCTCGGCGTACCAAGGCCTCCTGGGCCAGTTTGGGGCCACTAGGATTACTGGTATTCCCTCCTCCTTGATCCTGCGAAAGCAGTCTTTGTAGAAGAGGGATCGGAGGGAATGCATAAATCAGTGAGAACTGATTCCATGGAGTTATTAGAGCATCTGTCCCGTAGGCTAGAGGATCTCTCGTTCTGGACACAAAGTTGTCCAATTTCTTGTTGAACCTGGAAGCTAGCAGGTCTACATCTGGGTTTCCCCATCTCAGACATATGGCCTGAAAGATCTCGGGGTGAAGAGACCACTCTCCTGGTAGCAGCTGCTGACGACTCAGGTAGTCTGCTTGCCAGTTTTCTATCCCTGGAATGAAGATTGCAGAAATGCAAGGTACATGCTCTTCTGCCCATGCCAAGATCCGGTTCACCTCTCTTTGGGCTGCCCGACTGCGGGTGCCTCCTTGGTGATTGATGTAAGCTACTGCAGTAGCATTGTCGGATTGAACCCGAACTGGGTAGCCCTGTAACCTGTATGTCCAGGTTTTGAGGGCTAGATATACTGCCCGGATCTCTAGCACATTGATGGGCAGGATCCCCTGAGTCTTGGCCCAGGTTCCCTGGGTAGAAGCCTCCTCGAATACTGCACCCCAGCCCGATAGGTAGGCTGGCATCCGTAGACACCACCTTCCAGGCCACTGGGAGGAAGCACTTTCCCTTCCGTAAATTCTTGGCTTCTAGCCACCAATTGAAGCTGTGGCGTACTTGTGAGGACAGGCGCATGGGTATAACCAGAGCTTGGCTCTTCCTGTTCCAGGAGGCTAAAATATTGCCTTGAAGTAGTCTCGAATGAAACTGGGCGTAAGGGACCGCCTCGAAGGAGGCTACCATCTTTCCCAAAAGTCTCATGCAAAGGCGAATAGACGGCCTTTTGTTTGCTTTGACCTTGTGGATCAGGTCTTTCAGAGACTGTATCTTTGGCTCTGGCAGGTATACCCTGTTTTGGGCTGTATCTATGATCATGCCCAGGTACACTATCCTTCTTTGGGCCTGGAGAGAGGATTTTTGTAAATTTATAATCCATCCTAAATGCTCCAGGTATCCTACTGTAGTGTGTACAGCGTGATCCAATCCCTCCTTTGACTGATCTATTACTAGTAGATCGTCTAGATAGGCTGTTACCGCAATGCCCCGTGTTCTCAGGTTTGCTAACAGAGGAGCTAGCACCTTTGTGAATACTCTGGGCGCGGTGGCTACACCAAACGGCAGGGCCACAAATTGAAAGTGGCGATCTTCTACCGCAAACCTTAGGAATCATTGGTGAGCGGGGAGGATGGGTATGTGTAAATATGCGTCCTTGATATCTATGGACGCCATGAATTATCCGCCCTTTAAAGTGGTGACCACGGATCGGATCGTTTCCATTCGAAAATGGCGAACGTTCAGAAACCGATTTAGGGATTTTAGATCCAGGATGGGTCTGACCTCTCCATTTGGCTTTGGAATCACAAAGAGGTTTGAGTAAAAACCTGAACCTTGCTCTTTTTGGGGTACCTCTGTAACTACCCCTTGAGCCATTAAGTGATTCAAACCTTTGAAGAAGGATTCTCTTTTTTTGTGGATCCTTGGAGAGTCTTGAACCTCGGAATTGAGAAGATGGGATTTCTCGAAATTCCAGTTTGTACCCTGAGGATATTGTGGATACCACCCATTTGTCCTGGGTTTCTGACCGCCAAGTCGCTGAGAACTGACGAAGCCTTCCCCCCACTCGGCCGAGCGGGGGCGCCCCTTCACTGAGAGGATTTGGGGGCTTGCTTATTAGCTCTTGCACCCCACGGCTTCTTGTTCTTCTGAGCCGGCCCCTTGGCTTTTGTGGGCGGCTGAAAAGGCCGTCGCCACTGGCTGGAGTCAGATTTCCCGGGAGCTGGGGAGAGAGAGCGTTTAAAACAAGGCCTCTTGCTTTTCTTTCTCTCAGGTAAAAGTGTCGTTTTACCACTAGATATCTTCTGTATATATTTTTCTAAATCTTCCCCAAATAGGCGTTCGCCATGGAACGGGAAACTTGCCAACAGCTTTTTGCATGGGGCTTCCGCTGACCAATGCTTAAGCCAAAGTACCCTGCGCATCTGTACCAGCTGGAGTGTAAGGCGTGATGCCTGTATGATAGAATCTCTCATGGCATCCACTGTGAAGCATAAGGCTTTAGGCAAATTCTCCCAATTTTTAGCCTGCTCTGAAGGCAGCTCCTTCAGCCCCTGCTTTACCTGTTGGCTGATGACCTGACACATACCGACTGCTGCTACTGCAGGTTGGGTAATTGAGCCGGCCAAAAGGAAGGAGGATTTCAGTAGGGATTCCAACTTCTTCTCAGAAGGATCTTTAAACACTTGTACATTATCCACTGGACATGTCAGGTTTTTATTTACACAAGAAATAGCCGCATCTACCGCAGGCAGGCTCCATTTCTTTAAAAAAAATTCCTCCATAGGATAAAGAATGTTAAACTTTTTTGGAGGTGAGAAACGCTTATCTGGATGTTGCCAGTCTGCGTACATTAGATCCTCTAGTAACGGATGAACCGGGAAGGAGCATGCACCTTGCAGGGATCTTAATGATCCTAGGGAGGAGACAGGTGATTCCGTTACCTCCGAAGAGGGTAACTTAAATGCAGATCGCACTGCTCCTGCATAGCATTGTACCTGTGACTTTAAAATCTGGGAATACCGAAAAAGGCTCATCCGATATCCCTGATCCGTCTGACTGACTCCTCATCCTCTGCTGATGTAGCCTCCTCCTCATCCTCCTCCTCCTCAGGTACTTCTGAAGGGAGGTCCAATACTGGAGGAGATCTGCTTCGCTTATTGTCCTTTTTAGAGGACTTAGCGATTAAGGTAGCAATTTCTTTATCGTACACCACGGGACACAGAGCTAGTCATTACATAATGGGTTAAGGGTCACCAGCGGTGATTGGACACTGGCACAACCAATGGAAGACAGTTCCCCTCCATATAACCCCTCCCATCAGGGAAGTACCTCAGTTTTTTCGCCAGTGTCGAAAGGTGTTGGACGCGTTAGGAGGTGCTAAAGGAAAGCTCTACCAAAGAGACCCTCTGGGGGTAAAAGAGCTATGCTTTCGGATCCATCCAAGACGCCTACAAATGAGCTGAATCTGGATGGGATCCGGGCCTCATCCATGAGGCGTCGCCTGTAATATCTCTCTTCGGAGGACTGGGCTCTAAGATCCAGCACTTTCGCTATTTCGCTATAAAGTCCTGGTAAGAGTCTTGTACAAGGCCCAGGGGAGAGGTATCCTTTAAATAGGAACCCATATCCCTGAAGGTTGGCACACATAGCCCACCGTGAAGGGTGAAGTTTGGTATCTGTCTGAAATCTTTCAGCAGAAAAACCTGCGGCGTGGATAAGGTGAGATTAGAAGGTCCATAACTAGGTTGGGACCTTTTTCAAAAAGTGGATGTCTTCTTTTTTTCCACCACTGGGGGGAGTAAAGAGCTGAATATACTCACCTCACTCTGTTCAGTGTCGGCTTCGGCGAAGTACACTGCTCGTCACCTCCGCTGCTGAGCTTGCTTGAGCACCCCGCTCCTCCTTCCGGTGGCCGATACAGACACCTGCAGATGCAGGTAAGTGGGGACAGGGGCTGATGAGAGTCCTCTCTCACTATGGCCACCACCATAGCGCTAAAGGCCGCGCGCGCGCGCTTTATCGGAGGGGGGGGGGGCGAGGCGTGCGCGGGCACGTGGCGCGCGCAGGCACAGAAACGGCGCCAAATTTAAAAGACTGTCAGTGTGAGAAGCACTGCAGCAGCAAGCAAGCTCGTTAGTTCTCTTATTCCTGGCAGAGAAACACAGCAGCTATACAGGGACATAAGACTCCATGTGGTTGGATTTGGTACTTCCTAGAAGACATCCATGTTATGCATAGTTATGTGTTAAAAGTTGCATACTTAATGTATTTGCTAAACTGAACACGGTAGTATATGCATTTAGGTACCTTGTATTTTGTCTAAACGGTAAGCCTTCCAGGGGAAGTAATACGGACAAAAAGAGATAAGAAAGCACCACCGCCTGAGAGGAGGCTCTAACTGTGCTGACTCGGTACCTTTCTCTCCTGTGTTGCTAAATGCACCTGTTCAGGATGAGCCATTACCTCTGTCAGGTATGGCGGCTTCCCCAGTGGAGCCTGGGCCTGTATATGTCACTGAGGACACTTTATCAGCTGCCCTAAATAATCTGGAGGAAAAAATTGCTACCTTAATCGCTAAGTCCTCTAAAAAGGAACAATAAGCGAAGCAGGTCTCTTCCAGTATTGGACCTCCCTTCAGAAGTACCTGAGGGAGGAGGATGAGGAGGAGGAGGCTACATCAGCAGAGGATGAGGAGCCAGATTTTAAGGTCACAGGTACAATGCTATAGCAGTGCATTTAAGTTAACCTCTGCAGAGGTAACGGAATTACCTGTCTCCTCCCTAGGGTCATTAAGATCCCTGCAAGGTGCATGCTCCTTCCCGGTTCATCCGTTACTAGAGGATCTAATATACGCAAACTGGCAACATCCAGATAAGCGTTTCTCACCTCCAAAAAGGTTTAACATTCTTTATCCTATGGGGGAAAAAAAATTTTTTTAAGAAATGGAGCCTGCCTGCGGTAGTTGCGGCTATTTCTTGTGTAAATAAAAACCTGACATGTCCGGTGGATAATGTACAAGGGTTTAAAAGATCCTTCTGAGAGGAAGTTGAAATCCTCCTTCCTTTTGGCCGGCTCAATTACCCAACCTGCAGTAGCAGCAGTCGGTATGGGTCAGGTCATCAGCCAACAGGTAAAGCAGGGGCTGAAGCAACTGCCTTCAGAGCAGGCTAGAAATTGGGAAAAATTTGCCTAAAGCCTTATGCTTCACAGTGGATGCCATGAGAGATTCTATCATACAGGCATCACGCCTTACACTCCAGCTGGTACAGATGCGCAGAGTACTTTGGCTTAAGCATTGGTCAGCGGAGACCCCATGCAAAAAGCTGTTGGCAAGTTCCCGTTCCAGGGCGAACGCCTATTTGGGGAAGATTTAGAAAAATATATACAGAAGATCAAGTGGTAAAATGACTTTTACCTGAGAGAAAGAAAAACAAGAGATCTTGTTTTAAACGCTCTCTCCCCAGCTCCCGGGAAATCTGACTCCAACCAGTGGCGGCGGCCTGTTTTAGCCGCCCACAAAAGCCAAGGGGCAAGCTCAGAAGAACAAGAAGCCGTGGGGTGCAAGAGCTAATAAGCAAGCCCCCAAAGCCTCTCAGTGAAGGGGCGCCCCCGCTCGGCCGAGTGGGAGGAAGGCTTTGTCAAGTTCTGAGCGACTTGGTGGTCAGAAATCCAGGACAATTGGGTAGTATCCACAATATCCTCAGGGTACAAACTGGAATTTCGAGAGATCCCATCTTCTCAATTCCGAGGTTCAAGACTCTCCAAGGATCCACAAAAAAGAGAATCCTTCTTCAAAGGTTTGAATCACTTAATGGCTCAAGGGGTAGTTACAGACGTACCCCAAAAAGAGCGAGGTTCAGGTTTTTACTCAAACCTCTTTGTGATTCCAAAGCCAAATGGAGATGTCAGACCCATCCTGGATCTAAAATCCCTAAATCGGTTCCTGAACGATCGCCATTTTCGAATGGAAACGATTCGATCCGTGGCCGCCACTTTAAAGGGCGGAAAATTCATGGCGTCCATAGATATCAAGGACGCACATTTACACATACCCATCCTCCCCGCTCACCAAAGATTCCTAAGGTTTGCGGTAGAAGATCGCCACTTTCAATTTGTGGCTCTGCCGTTTGGTGTAGCCACCGCGCCCATAGTATTCACAAAGGTGCTAGCTCCTCTGTTAGTAACCTAAGAACACGGGGCATTGCGGTAACAGCCTATCTGGACGATCTACTAGTAATAGATCAGTCAAAGGACGGATTGGGTCACGCTGTACACACTACAGTAGGATACCTGGAGCATTTAGGATGGATTATAAATTTACAAAAATCCTCTCTCCAGGCCCAAAGAAGGATAGGGTACCTGGGCATGATCATAGATACAGCCCAAAACGGGGTATACCTGCCAGAACCGAAGATACAGTCTCTGAAAGACCTGATCCACAAGGTCAAAGCAAACAAGAGGCCGTCTATTCGCCTTTGCATGAGACTATTGGGAAAGATGGTAGCCTCCTTCGAGGCGGTCCCTTACGCCCAGTTTCATTCGAGACTACTTCAAGGCAATATTTTAGCTTCCTGGAACAGGAAGAGCCAAGCTCTGGATATACCCATGCGCCTGTCCTCACAAGTACGCCACAACTTCGATTGGTGGCTAGAAGCCAGGAATTTACGGAAGGGAAAGTCCTTCCTCCCAGTGGCCTGGAAGGTGGTATCTAGGGATACCAGCCTATCGGACTGGGGTGCAGTATTCGAGGAGGCTTCTACCCAGGGAACCTGGGCCAAGACTCAGGGGATCCTGCCCATCAATGTGCTAGAGATCCGGGCGGTATATCTAGCCCTCAAAACCTGGACATACAGGTTACAGGGCTACCCAGTTCGGGTTCAATCCGACAATGCTACTGCAGTAGCTTACATCAATCACCAAGGAGGCACCCGCAGTCGGGCAGCCCAAAGAGAGGTGAACCGGATCCTGGCATGGGCAGAAGAGCATGTACCTTGCCTTTCTGCAATCTTCATTCCAGGGATGGAAAATTGGCAAGCAGACTACCTGAGTCGTCAGCAGCTGCTACCAGGGAGTGGTCTCTTCACCCCGAGATCTTTCAGGCCATATGTCTGAGATGGGGAAACCCAGATGTAGACCTGCTAGCTGCCAGGTTCAACAAGAAATTGGACAACTTTGTGTCCAGAACGAGGGATCCTCTAGCCTACGGGACAGACGCTCTAATAATACAGACGCTCTAATAACTCCATGGAATCAGTTCTCACTGATCTAGGCATTCCCTCCGATCCCTCTTCTACAAAGACTGCTTCGCAGGATCAAGGAGGAGGGAATACCAGTAATCCTAGTGGCCCCAAACTGGCCCAGGAGGCCTTGGTACGCCGAGATTGTAAAAACGGCGATAGGAAGGCCCTGGAAGTTTCCACTCCGACACGACCTGCTGTCACAGGGTCCAGTATTCCACCCTTCCTTACAAAGGCTAAAGTGGACGGCCTGGCTGCTGAGACCCACATTTTTAAAAAGAGAGGGGTCTCTGGTCCGGCTCTTTCTACGCTCATTAATGCTAGAAAGCCAGCCTCCAGACTCATCTATCAGAGAGTCTGGAGAGCATACGTTTCCTGGTGTGAATCCAGATGTTGGAATCCTCAGAAATATGAAATAAGTAGGATTCTTGCTTTTTGCCAGTTAGGAGTGGATATGAATTTAGCCCTTAGCACCATCAAAGGGCAAATATCGGCTCTATCAGTCTTCTTTCAGAGACCATTGGCATCTCACTCCCTAGTTCGGACATTCATTAAGGGGGTACTGAGGATAAATCCTCCAGTTAGGACTCCCTTGTGTCCATGGGATTTGAATTTGGTATTGTCAGTGTTGCAAAAGCAACCTTTTGAACTATTCGCCATATTCCTTTAATTATATTAAGTAGGAAGTTGGCCTTTCTGATTGCTATAGCTTCTGCTAGGAGAGTATCAGAGCTAGGAGCTCTTTCTTGTAAAGAGCCTTGTCTAATTTGTCACAAGGACAAAGTCGTACTACGACCCCATCCGGCTTTTCTACCTAAGGTGGTGTCGGCTTTTCACTTGAATCAAGACATTGTTCTGCCTTCCTTTTTTCCAAACCCGCGGACGGCGGGGGAAAAATTATTACACTCTCTAGATCTAGGGAGAGCGGTAAAGGTGTATCTGCAAGCAACCGCTCAGATACGTAAAACAGATGTTTTGTTTATTTTACCAGATGGGCCCAAGAAGGGCCAAGCGGTATCAAAATCCACCATTTCCAGGTGGATTAGACAAGTAATTATTCAAGCTTATGGTTTAAAGAACAGGACTCCTCCTTTTCCTGTTAAGGCGCACTCTACCAGGGCGATAGGTGCTTCATGGGCAGTGCACCACCAGGCTTCGATGGCTCAGATCTGTAAAGCTGCAACTTGGTCTTCAGTCCATACATTTTCCAAATTCTATCAAATAGATGTGAAAGGACATGAGGATTCCGCCTTTGGGCGAAGTGTGCTGCAGGCAGCAGTATAGGGCTTCTGGTCCGCAAGCGGCCTGTTTTGATCTGTGTCTCCCCCCCTTCATATGAGCATTGCTCTGGGACGTCCCATTATGTAATGACTAGCTCTGTGTCCCGTGGTGTACGATAAAGAAAATAGGATTTTTATAACAGCTTACCTGTAAAATCCTTTTCTTGGAGTACACCACGGGACACAGAGGTCCCCCCCTTCTTATGGGAACCTTACTGCTTTGCTACAAAACTGAGGTACTTCCCTGATGGGAGGGGTTATATGGAGGGGAACTGTCTTCCATTGGTTGTGCCAGTGTCCAATCACCGCTGGTGACCCTTAACCCATTATGTAATGACTAGCTCTGTGTCCCGTGGTGTACTCCAAGAAAAGGATTTTACAGGTAAGCTGTTATAAAAATCCTATTTTTCTCCTCCAGATTATTTAGGGCAGCTGATAAAGTGTCCTCAGTGACATATGCAGGCCCAGGCTTCACTGGGGAAGCCGCCATACCTGACAGAGGTAATGGCTTATCCTGTATAGGTGCATTTGGCAACACAGGAGAGGAAGGTACCGAGTCAGCACAGCTAGAGCCTCCTGTCTCAGGCAGCGGTGCTCTTTTATCTCTTTTTGTCCGCATTACTTCCCCTGGAAGGCTTACTGTTTAGACAAAATACAAGGTACCTAAATGCATATACTACCGTGCTTAGTTTAGCAATTTACATTAAGTATGCAACTTTTAACACATAGCGATGCATAACATGGATGTCTTCTAGGAAGTACCCAGTCCAACCACATGGAGTCTTACGTCCCTGTATAACTGCTGTTTCTCTGCCAGGAACAAGAGAACAAACGAGCTTGCTTGCTGCTGCAGTGCTCTCACACTGACAGTCTTTAAACTTGGCGCCGTTTCTGTGCCTGCGCGCGCCCACGTGCCCGCGCACGCCTTCGGCCCCCCCCCGATAAAGCGCGCTCCCACGCGCGCGGCTCTTTAGCGCTATGGCGGTGGCCATAGTAAGAGAGGACTCTCACCAGCCCCTGTTCCCACTTACCTGCATCTGCAGGTGTCTGGTCGGCCACCGAAAGGAGGAGCGGGGTGCCCAAGCAAGCTCAGCAGTGGAGGGACGAGCAGTGTTCTTCGCCGAAGCCGACACTGAATCAGAGTGAGGTGAGTACATTCAGCTCTTTACTCCCCCCAGTGGCGGAAAAAGAGAAGACATCCACTTTTTTCTTGAAAAAGGTCCTAAACCTAGTTTTGGACCCTCTAATCTTACCTTATCCACGCCGCAGGTTTTTTCTGCTGAAAATTTTCAGACAGATACCAAACTTCACCCCTCACGGCGGGCTATGTGTGCCAACCTTCAGGGATATGGGTTCCTATTTAAAGGATACCTCTCCCCTGGGCCTTGTATAAGACTCTTACCAGGACTTTTAGCGAAATAGCGAAAGTGCTGGATCTTAGAGCCCAGTCCTCCGAAGAGAGACATTACAGGCGCTGCCTCATGGATGAGGCCCGGATCCCATCCAGTTTTGGCTTAACTTGTAGGCGTCTTGGATGGGTCCGAAAGCATAGCTCTTTTACCCCCAGAGGGTCTCTTTGGTAGAGCTTTCCTTTAGCACCTCCTAACGCGTCCAACACCTTTCGACACTGGCGGAAAAACTGAGGTACTCCCCTGATGGGAGGGGTTATATGGACGGGAACTGTCTTCCATTGGTTGTGCCAGTGTCCAATCACCGCTGGTGACCCTTAACCCATTATGTAATGACTAGCTCTGTGTCCCGTGGTGTACGATAAAGAAAGTCACTTTGTTTAAAATGACTTTTTTGTTATCCCCCTAAATATATAGAAGTAAATTGCGCAAAAAACACGCTACTATACTTTTCAATATTGTTACTTTAAAGCGTTTTTAAAATCAAAAACAAATTTAATAAAAATTGCAGTTCAATTCTTAGTTGTGGTGGCTGCGTTTTTGTCCTTTTTTATGTTCATTTTTTTTTCCCTTAATTAATTTAGTTTTTTTACTTGGCGATTGTGTCAATAAGTCTGTTATTTTCAACGTACTATTCTTTATTTTCTGCAATGTAGAAATTCGAGGGATGAGGCAAGCCATTTAACACCGACAGGGGTGCTTGCAATGGTCGGCTTTCATTTTTTTTATGTAAAACCTTTATCTCAAAAAAAGGAAAAAAAAACAGTTGTAACTGCTTCTGAAATGCTAGCTGGAGTTTGGCTTCAATTTGTAAGTCCATCTCAGTCTGCAAATCTAAAGCCTCGTACACACTATCCAATTGTTGGCAGGGGATTGTCTGACAGACTGTTGGCCTAAAATCCGACTGTTAGTACGCTCCTTCAGACTATTGTTGTCTAACTTTCGGCCAGCAAATGCTGGATGGCAGGCTAGTAAATTTTCGGCTGGCAACAGTCTGTTGTCCGTTTTCGTATCGTCGTACAAAAGTACAAACACGCATGCTCGGAATCAATGCTCACCAAACACGACATTAGCAGAAGGTGCCCAAAGGGTGGCGCTCAAGAGCTGAAATTCCACGTAGTACGTCGCTACGTTCGTGTTTGTTGGCCGACAATTGTGTTCTGTTTGTATGTAAGACAAAATCCAGGCATACGCCCTTTTGAGAAAAGTCTGACGCTCGGTTGGCCAAAAAATCGGATCGTGTGTACGAGGCTTAACACTACCACCCTGCACAGACTGACAATGCTGCTGTCCAAAAGGGTCTGCTTTACCACCTCATCCAAATTGCAGGCACCGTAAGACAGAAAGTGTGTTACTGGCTGGATCATCATGTGAAATAAAGGGAAATATAGATTGCATTTGTTTTTTTTTTAATACCACTTTAAGTTGTGATTTCCCAACTAATTCACGCATCTCTACAAATGTTTCCAGTAATGTCAAAGATCAGGCCGTATTTAATATTTAATATAAAATATTTGTTTTCTGCCGTCTACACTGACCCAGAAAAAGTGTGCACCCATTGACTGTAAAGTCAGAATTCCTGCTCTAAATATTTGTTTCAGGTCAGGAACTTAAGTATTGAAAGTATTGTGTCAGAATGATAGCCGGCAGCTGGTATGTTTTTGTTCACAACTCCTTTTTAAAGAATCATTTCACGTTTCAGAACAGGTCAAGGAAAATGCATGTATTTGTTTTATTCCCTTATTTGTTATGTTATGCCAAAAAAAGCTAGGGACATTTCAAGCAAAACTTGCTTTGGAAGAACTGTTGTAATGACTGTACTAGGTATTGATTGCCAGCGGCTTTCATTTGCCGGACGGGGTGACGTCACTCCCAAATATGCGCGGAAGTGCAGTCGGCTTTGGCGCATTTCTACAGTGAGCTGTGCATGCGCAACGTACTGTACAGGGTAAGGGGGGGGCAGACGGGTAAGTAACTTTAATACAGAGGAGACAAAGCACGTTTCTTCTGCATTAAAATACTTTTTTTTTTTTTTGTTAAAGTTTCACTTTCAGTCTAAGTAGTCTTTTAATAAAGCCATCTTGGACCCCTTTTACTTAGAGATGTAACATATTTAGAATGTTAATCAAATAGTTCTAAAAATGCAAAGATAAATAGAAACCAGTTTGAGGCCTGGGGTCAGACTTATGCGAATTGGAAGCAGGTTTCCCCACATCCAATTCGCATCACAGGAGAGTGTGACTGGCTCTCAATGGAGCCGGTTCACACATCTCTGGGGCAGCCACGGAGCGCACTGCAGAAGGGTCCTATGCGTCTTTGGCTCAGTTTCAGGTCCAAATTCAGGCAAAATTTCGGACCTAATTCGGACCTGAAACGGTGAACAGGGACGCACCAGACCCCCTTCTGTGCCCTGCGCCGCACATAGTGTGAAACCAGCCTAAGGATTCTGGAGCTGTTGTATGTCGGTATATTCCAGGCAGCCAAGCTAATATGATTTTTATTTTATTTTTTCCTACAATCAAAAAAAAATAATACAAGGACAACCTGTACCTAAAGACATTTATCAGAGAATTAAAAAGCTAGAAGACAGAATCTTGGAGTTGGAGGGCATTTCTCCTGAATATTTCCAGTCTATGGTAAGTAGCCAAGATGGGAAATTGTGGCGTTCATCCAGAATAATTGTTCATGTACAGTGTTTTGTTTTCTCATGCTACCAGTTTCTTTGGGGAGGATCCATATATAAAGTTGCATTGCTAGTAAATTTGTTTAAGTAGTGTGATTGTCATTGATGCCTAGTCTGTGTTGCCTCCAGATTTCTGCTGGGTCAGCTAATGTTTCCAGAGCTTTTTAACCATTTTCTATCCTCATAAATTCTTGTTGGCTTGTACTTTTTTTCTGTCTGTGCATGATTGCTCAGCTACATTAATTTAAAATTAAAACAATTCAAGTCTGTGTAGGAGCCCCTTTACTCTTCTTTCCAGTGAATACTTGATTATTGTAAGGTGATTCACTCCAGAAAACTCCAAACAGTATTAAAAAAAAAAAAACTCCAGTGAGTGAGAAACTTGTATAGCGCTACAAATGCAAACTAAATCACCTCAAGGCGCTTTTTCCAATCGGTGTCGTCCTGATCCTTCAGAAGAGGGGTGGGTCTTAAGTTTTTTCCTGAAGGCCCTTGTCAGATTTTTATTGCTGTTTGTCTCCACTGGAGAGATTTACCCCCTCCATTTGTCCGGGTGACTTTTGTCTCTAAAACAAAACATATCATTTGTTTAAAATAAACTTTTTTGTTTAGCTATCCATTGATCAAAGGTGACCTTTACACAGAACTGAATGAGCCAGAGCAATGACTCATCCCATATTAAATGGCTCGGCCCAAGGTTGTAGATTGGTATTTGAAAGGAAGCTGCTTTTTATGTGTTGACTCTTTATCTAACCCACAGTGCTCTGGGAATACTTTTTCAAGTAGTAAATGTTTTCAATATTTGTGTGTGTGTGTGTTTGTTTTTTGTTTTTTTTTGTTTTGTTTTTTTATATAAAAAAAAAGTCTATTCGCCACTTCAGCGCCGGACCATTTTTGGCTGGTTAAAGACCAAGCCACTTTTTGTGATTCGGAACTGCATCGCTTTAACTGACAATTGCGCGATCGTGCGACATGGCTCCCAAACAAAATTCGTCCTTTTTTTTCCCCCACAAATAGAGCTTTCTTTTGGTGGTATTTGATCACCTCTGCGTTTTTTTTTTTTTGCGCTATAAACAAAAATAGAGCGACAATTTTGAAAAAAATGTAATATTTTTTGCTATAATAAATATCCCCAAAAAATATATAAAAACTTTTTTTTTCCTCAGTTTAGGCCGATACGTATTCTTCTACATATTTTTGGTAAATAAAATCGCAATAAGCGTTTATTGATTTGCGCAAAAGTTATAGCTCCTACAAAATAGGGGACTGTTTTATGGAATTTTTATTAATATTTTTTTTTTTTACTAGTAATGGCGGCGATCAGCGATTGTTTATCGTGACTGCGACATTATGACGGACACATCAAACACTTTTGACACCATTTTGGGACCATTGTCATTTTTACAGCGATCAATGCTATAAAAATGCACTGATTACTGTGAAAATGGCAGTGAATGTGTTAACCTGTAGGGGGCGCTGAAGGGGTTAAGTGTGACCTAATGAGCGATTCTTACTGTGTGGGGGCGTGGTTTGGCGTGTGACATCACTGATCGTCGTTCCCTATGACAGGGAACACACACAATCGGTGACACTCTCACTAGGAAGAACGGAGAAAGGTTTGTTTACACTTACCTCTCCCCGTTCTTCAGCTCTGTGACCCGATCGCGGGACACCGGCGGTAATCGGGTCACGGAGCTCGCGACAGGGACGGGAGCGACCACACAGCGGCAAATTAAAGGGGACGTATATATACGCCCTTTTGCCTGTCCGTGCCATTCTGTTGACGTATATCTGCGTGCAGCGGTCGGCAAGTGATTAACTAGAACACAGGACTTGTATTCCTATACCATAGTTATATGCAGATGATTGGACACTGGCAAAAATAAACTTTTTAGGGGCTCCTCTAGAGGTTACGCATATAACCCCACCCACTCCATGGGACTCCAGTTTTTTACTTGTGTCCTTGTGTGATGGGCATACAATCTTCTGGAAAAAGTTTTTTTTTTTTTTTTCTTTTTAAAGCTTTAATTTTTTTCTTTCCTCCCAAAATTTCTATCAAAATTACCCTGGGCTATGTAACCGTTTCTGTTTCGCTTACCCTTTGTGTACCTTGGGGACTGTACGCATATACCACTATGTGGGGCCAATCTGTAATGTTTGTTTTGGGCACTGGCCCTCTGTTGGGAGCTCATCTTGGCACATAGTGCAACATGTGTAGTTAGCCGCATAGTGCTATACAGGTCCAAGGCCATAGTCCATTTCTGTGATTCCCCAACCCTGAAGACCCCTTTTGGGTTTATTCCCACTGTAACAGGTGAATCCTGGACCTCTAGTCGGCCCAACGTTCTGGATAAGATCAGACTGTGTTTTCCTGTATATTTACGGTGGTTTATGACTTTAACCCCTTTCCGCTACAGCCCCCAGGCAGTATTTAAGATTTTGTGACCAAATGTTATTAACTGTCACATGATCGCAAGTATGCTTTGGGAGCTGCCTGTGACATCTTGGTGTGCGAGGAGTGCACATTGAGCCATTCCTCATGGATGCACATAGGCGGCTGGTCGACATTAAAGCCCACTCGCCCAGCAGTCTCATATATGTGTATGGCTAGCGGGAACAGGGTAATTACACTATCTGCAGTGCACAGCACACTATGCGATTTTGGAGGCAGAGGAATTAGGAGTTGCTCACTTTATGGTGACACCTGCCAATTTCTCACTAACATTTCTGGTTAATATACATTTGAGGTTTTCCTTATCCTATCTAGACTTTGTCTCAGGAGGATGAGAAATTTCTGTCACGCTTCCCGGATGACTCATTCGTTGCACTCCTGCTGCCATCTACAAAAAGACACAAACACTGTCATCCCCTGGGTTATAGTGGCTCCTGTATCCAGAAATGTAAAACCCCATCCATTCCGACCTCCGTTCTGTAACGCTCCTCACTTTGCAATGGTAGATCACAGGCCCAGGAGAGCTGGCACTAAAGTTCCAAATAACATATATTCTGCAGACGACCTACAGGAAACTCAAAACCCAGATCAGGGAGATGGCTGTTTCCTTGATTTGGAGCAATGACCTATTATGACACCGCTCTGCTCTTCTGACTCGATCTCCCACTCAGGCATGTACCTTAAGGCCTGTCTGACGAAAACAAATTTCTCTGCCACTATGTCTGAATTTTTGAAAAACTATTAAGATTTCCACATGCTAGAAATGCTTCACATTCTCTATATTCTCCCCTGCCCCTTTTCAGGAATCAGAGGTGGGCCCTTCTTTACTTAGGATAATGTAGAGAAATGTATTTAGGACCCTGATTAAGGGGAGGCCACAGATTCTACTTCCTCTGCATTTAATGAACCTCAAACTATGGCTTAATGCCAAATGCTCTGTACTGTTAACACTAATTAAAGTCTTTGCCTAGCAGCACCTGACTCTCCACAGCCTAAACAAGCCCCTATGGGCTCCAAGAGGCTGGATAAGTTGGGATACTGACCCAGCCCTGAAAGGGTTTTCACATCTCCTAAGCTTTTGGTGAAATGCATCTTTTGGAAAAGGAATTTAGGAAATGGTCCTCTGCTGATACTGTGACCCAAGCAGCCAATACTAAGGGATTCCCTTCAGACATCTATACCCAACTACTGGATAAACACCTACTCAGATTTCCACTGCCCATTAGGAGAAGATAGGAAGTAGACCTATAACACATTACAGATGATATCTGGGATAATAATCTGCAGTATACCCAGTTGGTGTCACTATCTCCTTCACACACATTAACACCACAGCTCTTCATCCCCTATATCAGGCGTCACTAAATGGCAGACCACGGTCCGGTTCCAGCCCCAGTGGCCATTCTACCCGGACCGCAGCTTCGCCAAGTAGTTTTCTGTGTGTCCTTTCCCTGTCACCGGCTTGCGCGCCTGCCGCTGCTGATGCTGCTATATACACAGCATGGCAGGCGCGACATGTCCGTGCCTTCTCTAATATCACTGCACTGCCCCCTCCCCACACTGACTGTCTTAATCACACAAAACATGAAGCGCGACCGCTCTGGACAAAGGGCGGGACTTTTTAAGTTAAAAAGTGGGTGATTGGTTGCTAGGCAGCGGGGCAGTCCCAGCAATAAATTACTCACCTTTAACGTGAAAAGTCCCGCCCATTGTCCAGAGCGGCCATGCTTCATGTCCTGTGTGAATAAGGTAGTGTCCTGTGGAGGTGGGGGGAGTGTAGTGCTGTGCTGTAAAGGACAGGGATTTGATATCGAGAGAGGACTGTGATGGGGGGTCAGTCTGCGACGGGGAGGTCAGTCTGCGATATGGGGGTTGGTCAGTCTGCGATATGGAGGTTGGTCAGTCTGCGACGGGGAGGTCTGTGATTGTGGGGGGGGATCAGTCGGTGATGGGGGGGGTCTGCGGTTGTGGGGGGGTTCAGTCTGTGATGGGGGTCTGTGATGGGTCGGGACCAGTTTGTGATGGGTTAGGTTAGTCTGTGATGGGGGGTCAGTCTGTAATGAGGAGTCTGTGATTTGGGCGGTCAGTCTGTGATGGGAGGGTCTGTGATTGGGGGTTTGTGATGAGGCAGGGGGGATGTGACATAGGGGGGGGGGCGCTGAGGACACTGATGTAAAAGGGGGTATGTGATGTGATGGGGGGGGACTGAAGACATTGATGTAAAAGGGGGTCTGATGTGATGGGGATGGGACGGGACTGAAGACACTGATGTAAAAGGGGGTCTGTGATTTCTGCACTAGCAAAACACAGGTCTCTGCAAGGGCAATAGAAAACAATTGTTTTCTATGTGTCCTGTTCACGCTGCAACAGGGCCCCTGCGTGCTGAGCAGTGTGGTGCAAAATGCATACTGTTTCTATGCACCGCAACTGAGCTGTGGTGCATAAAAATTTATGAAATGTTTTTTGACATTTCAATAAAGTTGAAAGTAAAAAAGCGCAATGTGTGTGTGCGGTGGGTGGGGGGCGCTGTGAAGTGGAGGATATCATGTGGAGTCATAGCACCAATATGGCATTCGGACCTCCCGCTGGAAGAAATTTTTTCCGACTGGCCCCCCGTGAATTTTAAGTCAGTACCCCTTCCCTATATAGCATACTGTACTCCCTGAATTCCTTCACAAAATAGGTGTACGAGCTGCTTCCTGCTGCAACAGATGTGGTCACCCTCAAGGGACCTTATTCACTTTCTTTGGCATCACTCAGTTAAAAAGGTATTGGAATGGAGTAATTGCCACTCTCGTTAACATTTTTGGCATTGATCTACCTGCAGACCCACTTACCTGTATCCTAAGTTACTTTGACTCCTCCCTATGAATGTATCTATCCTTGGCAGTCACTAGATTACTTTTTGCAGCCCGCAGGTTGCTACATCTGAAATGAACCTCTGCTAATCCACCCTCTTGCAGGTCCAGCCCTGGAGCCAGTAATAGCTGCCATGTCTATTAGCAATAGGATGGCAATCTGGACAAGACAAATAAAAAAAGACCAGGAACCTCTTATACCAATTGCAACTGTTCCTTATCTCTGTACATATGCGTTGGATTTTGTGGCTGAAAGCTTGGTGTGCTGAACTAGATGGTAAAAAAGTTTTTGATGGTAAACACCTGTTTGGGGAATTCCTTGATAAAGTCACTGGGGGAAAGATTCTACTAACCCACAAGAAAAGCCTTAGTCTCCATCTCTTACGGTTGTTACTTTACTCAGCGAAAGGTGTAATTTTACTTTCCCCAGGAATAAACCTCAATATCGAGACTTCAAATCGAAGTTCAGCCTAAAACGTAATAACTCTAAATCTACTGGCAGCCACATTCTAAGACGCATCTATGTAGCCCTGTAAAGCAAATTGCTATGCATTATAAACGAAAGATTTTCACTGCGCTTAGGCTCTAAAAAGCAGCTGGCATAAATTGCTGTTAACAATGTAAAACATAAAAGATGAGATCTACAGTGCTAAAAAACAAATGCACACAATGATTCAGAAGTGTCCTCAGACATTTGTGTATAAAACAGCACATGAGTTCATAAAGAGTCCATAAGCCTTTAGAGGACACCGAAGGTGTATAACCGAACACCAACACCCCGGGCCACTTACCCCAAATTACGGACCAATAGATTATAGGTGGTCAAACAGCCATTATAGTAATCCACTGGCTGGGCTTCTCTCCTCTAAGGCAGTGTGCAAATGGATCTTGTATGTCCCTCAAGGATGGTGAATCCACAGGTCTTGTGTGTAGCGGTGAACAAATAGCTCTGTGTCCTCCTAAAGACTTATGGACTCTTTATGAACTCATGTGCTGTTTTATACACAAATGTCTGAGGACACTTCTGAATCATTGTGTGCATTTGTTTTTTAGTGCTGCATATATCCTCTTTTAAATTGCTATGAATACTTTTTCTGCAGCCGATCCGATCCTTTCTCCAGCGGCGGACGCTGTGTGGAAGAGACAGCCGACAACAGCTCGGAAGTGACATCAGCCATAGTTTCATTGTCGGCTGCCTTATATACCACTTCCTCCAGTCTGAATATAGATATCAGGTATTCCGAACCGCTGACAACCAATAACTAGACAGTACTCGTTTTTGTTGCTGAACATGAACTGGTTTATTTGAGATCCCACACAAATATATACACCAGGATGACAATACAAACTGTAACCAGAAACCTAATTAACTAATTATTTACCCAGACTAGGTGACTCACAGATATGACCTTTCAGGGCAGCCTTGTAGTCTCCTAGCTTACTGATTATCATAAATATCAACACAGAACTCCTTCACAGAATAGCAGAGTTAATTGGCACAAATAACAATGGGTGAAAGACTCTTAGAAGCCATACTAGACTTGGTTACATTAAACACATTATAGCAGACAACAGACGGACTGGTGGCTGGAGTTGATGACGACATCTGCTATGAGTACCAACAGCATGAAGCAGTCACTATTTCTAATATAGCATATACAGGGTTCCCAGAGTCTGTGTGTCTTGAGGGAACATGGACTTTAATCCAAAGTAACATTACTTCAAGGGTCACCAGGCATACACCTCACCAAGCGTATGGTTCCCTTAAAATCCAGGGCCCAT
The DNA here is from genome assembly GCA_029206835.1 of Rana muscosa. Lineage (NCBI taxonomy): Eukaryota > Metazoa > Chordata > Amphibia > Anura > Ranidae > Rana > Rana muscosa. The sequence continues at coordinate 141,179,565 of CM055126.1, read as the reverse complement.
AATCAGTAGGCAAGAGGCTAGCATTCAGTCCCCTCCAAAAAAGCCTCTGTCCCGGGTGAGTCTCTCACTTTATTTCCCCATCAAAAGTAGACTAACAAGGTCCCAGACCTCCCCCTGGTCTGAACATGCGTTAGTCGGGCAGAGTGAACTCGCATAGTCAAGTCTGCATGATCCCTATTCTTGGCTGCAAGGAATAGTTGTCATCAGTAGGTGTGGGGCAGAGGTCATTGACTCTGTCCCGCTGCCAGCGTATCAGCTGGGTGGTTTTTAACATTCCAGGGCTCGATCTGCTGCTGGGGAGATGGGCCGACTGTCCCAGCTCCCTGAAGCTCTGGAGACACCCAGCGATTCAGCTGGGAGTTGAAGCTTCACTACATCCAGTATGATTTTTACCACAGCTTCAAAGCATCACAGCCATGGCATGTGTGCACACTTAATGGGTAGCGGTTGAGGGGCGGTAAAGCTGTGACTTAACCGCAGGGTGTGAAACAGCCCTAATGGCGCAGCCAGTCACAGTTGGTGTTCCTGAATATTGCCTGTACTAACCCTGCCCTGTTTATTGACCGCTTTTCTGCCTGTGGCCTTTGCCTGTTTGCTGACCAAAATGTAATTTTGTGGGTATTTCCACTGTCCTGGTGCTCCAGGGCCTTAAAAAAACGTGACAGGTAGTTAGAAATTTAGATGCTTAATTTATACCCCTGGAACTCCTGAAGGTGCTTGGATTTTGGGACCCTCTGTGCAGCTAGGCTGTGAAAAAGTCTTCTGAAAATAAGCTATCATACTCGGAAGGAGTAGCAGAATGTGTATTGGGTTGTAATTCTAAGTATGCCTGTGATGTGCTAGAAATATCTTCTTAATTGACGACAAATTGATTTTCTTTCCTGCGTTTTAAAAAAAACTGAGCAAAAATTGGCATTTTCAAAAGATTCACTATGCCAGTCAGAAAATACTTTGGAGTGTTTGCCTTCCTAATTGAGATCATTTTGAGGGTGTTTCCACTTTCCTGGTGCTTCAGGGTCTCCAAAAATGTGATGGGTAGTCAAGAAATTAGATGCATAATTTTTGCTCCTTAAAAGTTGCTATTTGGATTTTCATCTAGACTGTGAAAAAGTCTCATGTGGTATCCTCATACTCAAGAGGCACAGTAGAATGTGTTTCAGGGTGTAATTAGAAGTTTGCCTTTGGTGGGTTTGAGAAATAGCTTAAAAAGACAACGTTATGGGGGAAAAAACAAATTTTATTAATTTCTTTATTTTCCAGACAATTTGGACAAAAAAAAAAAAAATACACATTCAATAAACTCACCATGCCTCTCATCAAATACTGTCTACTTTCCAAAAAGGGGTCATTTGGTGGTAGTTATACTGTCCTGGCATTTTTGAGGCTCAAGAATTGAGTTAGGCAGTCAGTACATCAGGATTTACCTTTTTTGTACATATACAGTGGGGATCGAAAGTTTGGGCACCCCAGGTAAAAAATGTGTATTAATGTGCATAACGAAGCCAAGGAAAGATGGAAAAATCTCCAAATGGCATCAAATTACAGATTAGACATTCTTATAATATGTCAAAAAAAGTTAGATTTTATTTCCATAATTTACACTTTCAAAATTACAGAAAACAAAAAAATGGCGTCTGCAAAAGTTTGGGCACCCTGCAGAATTTATAGCATGCACTGCCCCCTTTGCAAAGCTGAGACCTGGATTGTTCTCAATCATCGTCTGGGAAGACCAGGTGATGTCAATCTCAAAGGTTTTAAATGGCCAGACTCATCTGACCTTGCCCCAACAATCAGCACCATGGGTTCTTCTAAGCAGTTGTCTAGAAAACTGAAACTGAAAATAGTTGAACGCTCACAAAGCTGGAGAAGGCTATAAGAAGATAGCAAAGCGTTTTCAGATGTCAATATCCTCTGTTCGGAATGTAATTAAGAAATGGCAGTCATCAGGAACAGTGGAAGTTAAAGCAAGATCTGGAAGACCAAGAAAAATATCAGACAGAACAGCTTGCAGGATTGTGAGAAAAGCAATTCAAAACCCACGTTTGACTGCACGATCCCTCCAGAAAGATCTTGCAGACACTGGAGTTGTGGTACACTATTCCACTATAAAGAGATACTTGTACAAATCTTCATGGAAGAGTCATCAGAAGAAAACCTCTTCTACGTCCTCACCACAAAAATCAGCGTTTGAACTTTGCAAATGAACATATAGACAAGCCTGAGGCATTTTGGAAACAAGTTCTGTGGAATGATGAGGTTAAAATAGAACTTTTTGGCCAGAATGCGCAAAGGTACGTTTGGAGAAGAAAGGGGCACAGAATTTAATGAAAAGAACCTCTGTCCAACTGTTAAGCATGGGGGTGGATCAATCATGCTTTGGGGTTGTATTGCAGCCAGTGGCACAGGGAACATTTCACGAGTAGAAGGAAAAATGGATTCAATAAAATTTCAGCAAATTTTGGATGGTAACTTGATGCCATCTGTGAAAAAGCTGAAGTTAAAGAGAGGATGGCTTCTACAAATGGATAATGATCCTAAATACACCTCAAAATCCACGGGGGATTACATCAAGAGGCGTAAACTGAAGGTTTTGCCATGGCCTTCACAATCTCCTGACCTCAACATTATTGAAAACCTATGGATAGACCTTAAAAGAGCAGTGCGTGACAGACAGCCCACAAATCTCAAAGAACTGGAAGACTTTTGTAAGGAAGAATGGGCAAAGATACCTCAAACAAGAATTGAAAGACTCTTGGCTGGCTACAAAAAGTGTTTACAAGCTGTGATACTTGCCAAAGGGGGCAGTACAAGATATTAACTCTGTAGGGTGCCCAAACTTTTGCAGGCGCCATTTTTTTGTTTTCTGTAATTTTGAAAGTGTAAATGATGGAAATAAAATCCAACTTTTTTTGACATATAAGAATGTCTAATCTGTAATTTGATGCCATTTGGAGATTTTTCCATCTTTCCTTGGCTTCGTTATGCACATTAATACACATTTTTACCTGAGGTGACCAAACTTTCGATCCCCACTGTATACCATAGTTGAGCTGAGTGCTGCTCAGACAATCACAGGAAGCCTTATTATATTTTATTTATTTTTTCAGTGAGCACAAAGATTCCTTAGATTGGCTGAGGTAGAGTAGCGGATAAATGAAGCCCAGTGTCTATCTTAGCCAATCGGAGGAATGCTTGTATTCGTTGATAAAAACTACAAGGCTGTGAATGACTAAGCTGTGTTCATCCCGACTCGATTTTGTTCCAGCAGCAGACGGGTAGTTGCTATACCACTGCTGGAACACAGCGCTGTATACTATATGTAGCTGATGCTATATGGTTATACAGCGCTGACAGTGGGCGCATCGATTAGTAAAGGAAATGGTTTGTTTGAGCCAGCTTGGGCCAAACTAAAGTAAAAATAAACATGAATTTGGGCTTTAATGTAATTAATTTTGGTCCCAAACTGTTGCCCTACTGAGCTGGGGCAGTGTCACGCAGGATTAAAGGTCCTCTTTTTTTTTTTATTTTTAAGTACTTCTTTTTTTTTTTTCTTTCACATAAAGCTGCATTCGCTTCTAACACAAAATTGCTTTTCTATTACTATGTGCTTCTGGGACGTGATGTTCCATTCCCTGCTGCTGCTTGCAGTCAATGAAGACACAGTAGACAAGAAATTGTTAGTTGCTGCACTATGCTATTAGTCTGAGTCCTATAATTTTATACATTATACCACTGTAGGCAGACATATCTACACATTGAGCAATTCAGATTTATTCTAATGTAGTTTTTGTGTATTCCACTCAGAATGTGTGAGTAGCATTCAAGGCTTTTTCATATTTTATGACTTTGAAATTAAACCTACGCCAATGTTTCAGCAGCCGTGTCTATACATTTTCAGCTATAAAATCTGACTGTTCTTTATAGCATTGAATTGTCTTTTCTAATCACCGCAGTATTTGTGTACCACTTCTGTATGAACAAGATAAGAATCCTTAACATTTTATTTTTATTTCAGGATATGTCAAATAAGCGAAAGAAAGTCCTTCCTTCTCAGGTGAATATTTTTAATTTTTATATGCAGATTTCCCAACAGAGGTTGAATAGTCAGTCCTATGTGACTGAAGACTGTTGGGTCAAATAGGAGGAATACCTACGCAGGGTGGGAATGATCATCTGAATAAATACCTAGGATTAAGGGCTTTGGGTTTGATTTGATTTTAGTGAAAATTCACTTTGTAAAGAATACCCAATCCCGAACAAGGAAAATGTAAAAAAAAGATATAATTTTGTTTGCGCAATGTCGGCTCACTAAGCCAGGGGTGTCAGTCAATTTCATTGCAGGCTGCATCAGCATATTATGGTTGCCCTCAAAGGGTGGGTTGTATCTGTAAGACTATATGTCCAGGGCAACCCCCCGCCCCTCTTTACATCAGATCTCAAGAACCCCCCACCCTCCCTTACATCACAGTGCACCCCCTCCCCCCATTACCTTATGCTGATGTCAGAAAGAAGCTGGGGGCAGAGCTGGGAAGCAGAAAGTGCATGGTCTGGAGCAGGACCAGAGGAGAGCTGGAGTCAGCTGCTGGAGTCTGCTGAATGCTGACACTAGGAAAGGCAGAGACAAGGGGTTGCGGCTACACAGAGGCACAGGATCTATAGGAGGAGTTCGGTCCTTTAGTGCTCACGGCAGAGACAAGCCTCTGCGCGGCTGCAGTAGAGGAGCCAGGGCCACATGAAATGGCCTGGCGAGGATTGTGTTTGACACATGTGCACTAAGCAAAAATAAAGCTGCACACATTCCCTTTGCAAAGTGAAAATTCAATCATCCAATCATGTGCTTGCACATGATTTAGCATACTTTGAAAAGTAAAAAGTCACTTTGAAAGTGATAATGTTTTTCTACAGTAAATTGAGATCTAGGAGTTAATAAATGTATGCAAATGATGCTTACATTTAGACATCCTGTTGCCCTTCCATTTAAAAAAAAAAAAAAACCTGGATTGTCGAATATATATATATATATATATATATATATATATATATATATATATATATAGCGGCCTCTCTGCTTTATCGCTTACTTGGCTGGTGTCTAGGGGTACCTGGGAGAGGAGAGTGCAGGAACTACGTATGTGTATGAGGGTTGAGCAAAGTCACTTGAATTACCTTCGGGTCTGTTCTCTGCATACGAAGCCTCTGCTTGTTCCGTAGAGATGTGTCTGCCAGTAATAGAGCCCCACACCGTTAAAAGTCCAACACTCTCTTTTATTTCTCCATTGCCAGTGTGAACATAATCAGTTGAACTTTAGTAACAGACAGACAGGGGTGTGGATACGAGTGGGCCCAGGCACAAATGAACTCTCCTATTCCTTTGCAAGCGAATAGGCTTGGCGCACGGTCTCTGCCACCGACCGTGAGATTGGTCGCTTCCACCGACCGGATGAACTGTTGAGGCCCCTGCCACAGGCCTAATAGCAGGTCTCTGCCACTGACCTGAGTTGACTAGTTGAACCGCTGCCATCGGTCATAGAACATGAACCACCTTCCTCTATGAATTGGCCCCTGTTCGGGAAAGATATCCATCCGGGCGGTCTCCAGAGGTTCACCCGGCACTGGCCATATGCTGCACCAGATCTTCGGTTGAATCCCTCCTCCGGTCCCTTACGCCTCTGGATTCGGGTGCCCAACACCCGGGGCACCCTAGGACAATCCCTCCCTTGCAGGACCCAGCGGCAGGTACTGGGTCCCAGGCCTCCGGTTAAGTACCTCACCCCAGACTGAAGATGTCTGGGATGGAACACGAACTCTAAGTGTCCAGGCCTAGGCCGCCTGGACACCGACCGCGGACAGCAGCCCTCAGGCTGAAGGTGCCTGGGACTCGGACCTCGTGGCGAAGATGTCCGCCCCCTTTATACCCTCCCCCAGCAAGCACAGCGGGTTCCCTGCCCCGCCGTACAATGGCTGCGAGAGGTCACAAAGGGTACGGCACTGCAGTGATGGTTCAACCCCGGCCCAAAGTGACAGCGCCACCTGCTGAGCCGCAGGGAACTAGACATCACTGATGTCTTCACCAGAATTTAACACTCTGAAAAGTACATACCCGCTATATATAAAAAAAATGATAAATGTTCTAGCATTTCTTGAGGTGAAGGCCACATAATATCTGCAAGTACTATTCATTAAGGTGCGTGATAGAGTAAAGACTGTGCTTCATAAGACTGTACAGTATGAAGGCAGAAGAACAGTTTTCATTTGTATTCTAATACTATGCTTCAACTAGAATTATAGATTGATAGTTTTTCATTTAATACAGTAATCCATTCATTAGAATATTTAAGGACCCATTCATGCCTATGTGATTTGGTAACATGCAGTGCATTTCAGATCTCCTTTTTTTTTTTGCATCACAGGATACAGGATTGCCTAATTCTTAGACCAGCGGATTATTCAGTCCATGTGTACAGCTGTCCTTCCGAAAGAAGCCGCTCTAACTACCAGCTTTTTTTCGAAGGGACATGCGTGAAAAACAGCATCCGATCAGTGGTGGCAACCATCGGGATTAGTGTGTTCTGGGGGGGGGGGGGGCAGAATTCAATTGCACAGTGGGGGAGATTGCCGCACTAACATCGCTTAATACGGCAAACTCTGTTTATTTTGTTCAGACCTAGGAGGGCACTGCTCTAGAGAGCTTACAATCTAAATGCAAGGGATACAAAAGATAGTAACTCTGGGGGGATGAGTTGAGAGAGAAGGTCAACGTTTAGTTTTTAGGTAAAGGCAGGGTAGGCTTCCCTGAAGAGGTGGACTTTCGGGGATTGCCTAAAGACGATTTCTGGAATGTTCTCATGTATATGTTGAAATTATGTATTAAACTGTTGCCTATAGCTCTGTTCTGAAATTGATTTGTTTCATTTTACATTTGTTCTTTTTAAACATTGCAGAGATATTCTTTGATGGAACTTGACCAGAAGATTAATGCGCTTAGACAGACACTCCTGCAGAAAAGCAAAAGAGGAATTTCTTGAAAAGTCGCAGTACTGTGTCGATCATTACCGGGACATGTTACCTTTTTCTAGGTTGAATCACTTTCCGTCTTGCCATTTCTCCTGTCTTGCTGACTTAGCCTTTCTTTAACCTCAACACCCTGCCACTGGGTCAAGTTCATTATGGGCCTAATTTTTAGGAGAGTATCATACCAGAGTAAAGATGTAACTGGGAACTTGAAGATGATGTTGTGGGGCAAGAGAATACATGATGACTTTGTTACACGAAATTGCATCCACAGTTGTTAGCTGACTGAAGTATCATATAGTGCTGTAATCTATGATGTTGTGCTAGAATTAATTGGAATTTACATAGCCCCTTAGGGTTGGCTAGGCCAAAACTCCATTACTTCAGGAATGGGTGGTAGCAGTGCTTCCTTCTGCACCCAGTCTTTTCACATATTCATCAAAGCTGAATCTATTACATAGCCTTGATTTAGTTCTGCCATAGAGCATGACGCTGGCCCCAGTGACCAAATGTCTGAATGTCCAATGGAAAAAGGGGTCAGCCCAGATGCAGGTCTTTACATCAGAAACTATAGGGTGTTGGCTGGACTTTGGTTCTGCTTTAGTGCTGCAACCTTCCAAAGGGGTCAGATTCAAGTTTTTTGAAAAGTGCAGAAAGTATGAGAGTTGTTCAACAGATGTGTTCAAATCTTACTGTATGAGAACTGGTCTAGATGAAGTTTATACTTGGAAGAAACATATAAGTATCTTACTATTGATGTAAATGTTCAGTTTAATAACATCATTTTGTGTTTTTTTTTTTTTTATTATACCTAACCTATCCCATTAAACAATGATTGATTAGTGTGCTTGGTAAGTAGGGTGACCTAAATCAGCCAATCATGTACTAGAAAAAATCCTGTTGTGTTTTTTTTTTGGGACAACGTACATTAAATATAGCTAAATGAGCACTAAACCCATGTCAGTTCACATGTAAGTGGTTGGCAGTTTCCCAGTGATTAAAAACCTCATCTACCACAGGGAGACATTGACATACAATTCAGTGTGACCCATTCGCCGCTCTGCCCTGCAGTGTAGTGTGCTTTAGAAATTGCAGCCTGCATGAATTTTACTGGGTCAACCTGCATCTTCAGTGTAGTGCCTTTTACTGTCTTAGGTGAGGAAATATGGCCAAACTTTGTTGTACAGGCCTAGTGCAGTGTGCATGAGCCTTATGAATGACGTTTTAAAAAAGAGCTTGTTTTCTGTAGGTTAGAAATATCATATCTTGGTTATAGTTGTGGTCTTATGTTTTGTTTTTTTAATTGGTAAATACAGCTGTAGTGACCAATGTGTATAATTATTGTGTTTATGTATATATAAAATGACTTTTTCAGTTAAATGAGTTGTTTCATCTTTTGTCAAATGTCTACCAAAGCAAAATCCATCTATAAAGTGTGTATATATAAATTTTCGGATAAGTTTATCCTATAACTCGTTGAAAAAAATGATCCCTTGTAGCAAGGTCATAGAATAGGATCTTGGGCTTCATTGCTGCCAGTGGCTGGGCTCGCTGGCATAAAAAAAAGATTGTGCTGCCCTTGTCTTAAACATTAGGCTAAAGTACCACCACCCAAAGCCTACTGTACAACAAAGCAAACTGCTAGTACTGTAAATTGAAAAGGCTTTCTGATGGCTAGTCCAGAGGCATCCATACATTGGGTTCTTTTTTATTTTTTCAGGGTAGTGTCCAGTGGCGGCCAGTCTATTTGTCCCCCCTCAAATGTCTCTTCTACAACGCAAATAAATTTAGTGCTTGTTATAGTGCTTTAGTTCCTGGTATTTGAGATCCTCCAATCCCCTTATTAATTTTGTTGCCTTTCTTTGGACTCTCCCCAGGTCCAGCACATCCTTTCTGAGCATAGGCGTGCGCACGGGGTGTGTCTGGGCACACCCTAATGCCCAGGCACATCCAACACACCCCAGGACTTTTTTGCCAGGAGAATGTGCAGGATCTCTATTTCAGCACCTCTGGTTAAGAACAATGGCAGCGCTGCTGCTACTCTGCGACGGGGACGTTGGCTGTGTAACTCTTGTGAGTGCAGCCACTGATCGCGGAGTGAGCAGGCAGGTGGCCGCATTTTCCGATGCTACTTCTATAGTTCCTGCTACAGCATCCCTGATAGCGGAATATCACTCCGCTGCCTGCTGTCAGGGATGTTGTAGCTGAACCTATAGACATCAGGGCTGGATTAACCCCACTGATTCTGTCATCTAAACCAATCCTGCCTGCTGCCAACGTGGGGCTTCCGCAGCCCACCACTGCCCCTTGGCCGCCGTCGAGAAAACTATTCCAGGACCATCCCAGGCAGAGGTGGAGGATGTAACTTTCTCCTCCCTGCTCCGCCTCCGAGTGCCCCGCCTCCCGGCTTCCGCCCTGCAGTGAGTGCCGACAATGAAGGAGACCCGCCAGGACATGGGACTCAGGAGATGTTACTGGTAAGGAGAGAGTGGGCCAGTGGGGGCACAGACTCTGGCAATGTGTGTACGGCACTACAGCAGGCAGAGCGGGAAAGTGGATGTCCTCTCCTGCAGCGCGAGTCACACTGTGTGTGTGTGTGTGTGTGTGTGTAGGACCAGCAAAACTGCTGAGAAATGGGAGTCAAGCCTGAGCCTGCTATTCTGGGATTTGTAGTTCCATTGAGGGGAGGGCAATACACACACATGCTGGGGAAGGGGGCTGGTCATATAAAGTAAAATCTGTGTTGTGAGGGGCTGCTATGGCTGACCTGACCCCCCAGTGGCGGTGCGTCCATAAAGGGCGCACGGGCGCCGCCCCCTCTCTCCTGCCACCTGTCCATCACCATAGATAGATTCATGCATTGCATGAATCTATCTTTGGTTGCCGCTGCCACCCCCTATTCAGGTGCCCGGCCCCTTTTCGGGCGCCGGGCACCTGAATTACAGCGGCGGGGTATTTTTTGGAGGCACCTGATTAGAGCCATATGCTCTAATAGGCATCCAAAAAGGTGAACAGCAGGCGCCATGCTGGGCGCTCGCTGTTCACTCGTTGTGTTAGGGAAGCGAATAAATATTCGCTTTCCTAACACTGAACGGCCTCTCAGCCATTTAGGTGCTCGGGTCTGTTACCTGTCACCTGATTGACTGAAACGACAGGCGCTGTGATTGGACGCCTATCAGGCATCCAATCATAGCAGAGGACGGGAGAAGCCATCGAGGAGCGTGGAGGACACCGCTTTCCTACTGAGACAAGGTAAGTACCGGGCGGGCAGGGGATGCACACTGGCAGCATTTGATGGGCACAGTGTCAGCAATTGATGAGCATAGTAGCGGAAATTTATTTGCACAGTGGCTGCGTTTGATGGGCACAGTGGCTGCGTTTGATGGGCACAGTGGCTGCAATTTGGGTTTTCTTTTCAGTTTGTTTGCACCCCCAAAAAATTTGGAGCACCAGCCGCCTCTGCCCCCTTCTAGAAATACTTATTGTCTGGTGTAAAGGGGAACTCTGATGTAAGTGGGATCTCAGTGGACTCTGGTAACCAGAGACCCCTCACATCAGAGCCCGCCCCTTTACATCACAGTCTGAAGAGATCCCATTTGTGTCAGAGCCCCCCCTTACAGTGTATATAAATGGGGACTTTGATGAAAGTGGGGACTCTGGAAATCCTGATAAAAGAGGAAATGCTGGGGACTCTAGTGACCAAAGACCCCCTTATATGAAAGTTCCCCTTTACACTGAGAAACCTGATGTAAAGAATGCTGTGGACTCTGGTGTAAAGGGGAACTCTGGTGACTCTGATGTAAAAGGGGATACTGTGAGATAAGATGTAACACTATTGATTCTGGTGTAAGGGGGAATGCTGTGGACTCTGATGTAAAGGAGGACTCAGATTTGAGGGGGGCACTGTGGCATATGTAGGGCACATTAAAAAATGCTTTGATTTCTGAAGAGCGATACGCAAACAAATCACTCTTCATAGAGCATTTTAGAGGTGGCAAGGAGGAGTTGTATCGCCTCCATACCACCTGCTTTAACCTCTTGAACTCCACACTGCACACAGTTGCGGGGAGCTTGCAGAGTGCCGTCATTCACTTGACTGTGTCAAAGTCAACGGGTGCTACACCTGCTGAAAGCAAAAAGGGGTATAATTGCAACTGCGGCATGTGAACATGCCCAGCCGCTGCCTCTACAGCTAAAAGGTTGTAGCGGTTGATGGGGTGGTAAAAGAATTGCTCAGCTGCAGAGTTTTCCTGCCCCTCAACCACTAGTGTAAACAAATTAAACGTTTTAATAAGTAAAAAAAAATTTTTTTTTTTAACGTTGATAAGTGTTAAATGGTTTAATGCATTTTAAAATGTTTGTTCACATTTATAAGAGTGTGTGTGTGTGTGTATATATATATATATATATATATATATATATACAATGTGTGTGTGTGTATGTGTATATATATATATATATATGTGTGTGTGTGTGTGTATATATATATATATACACACACACACACACACGTGTGTTTGAGCTTTGGGGTGCGCACCCTAATGCAATAGGCTGCGCACGCCTATGCTTCTGAGGACTGGTGACCAGAACTGGACAGAATACTCCAGACATGGCCTAAACAGTTTATTTTTTATAAAGTGGCAGGATTATAGTTTTATCTCTGGAGTATATCCCCTTTTTAAGCATGCTAATATTCTGCGGGGTTTGGTAGCTGCACCATGACATTGCATGCTATTGTTTAGTCTGTCTTCTATTGGGTCCCCTAGATCTTTCTACATCCTTGATTCCCCCAGAGGTTCTCCCCCTAGTAGGTAGTTTGCGTATCTGTTTTTAACCCCCAAGTGCGTTACCTCGCATTTCTCCACATAAAACATCATTAAGTGTTCTTGCATAGCAAGACCACTTACTGTTATCTCACATATATATTATTATTCTTATTATAGCCAAATTTACCACCCTATCTCCTCCCACAGCTTTTACACTACATAGACAAGTAATATACTGAAACGTGCGGCTTGTTCCCAATTGGTGTGCTATTAGTTTGTGGAACGTTTCGCCGAATGGTTCACGAAATATCGTCGTTTTTGCAGCAAAATTGGTCCCATAGGAATGAATGGCGAAACTAGAGTGGGAGCTGACAAAAGCTGAAAAATTAGAAAATGATTTCTAAACTGCCACCACTCCCTCATTTTCAAGCCCACCTACACAAATCTTCTATCAAAACGTTCAGCTATCCCTGCTGCCACTACACATGTCTATGGCTAAGCCATAGTCTTGATAGTTTTCACAATACGACCATTTGTTTGCAACTCATGCCATTCATTGGAACTCCCCTCTAGCCACTTCAAATTTGAAGGGCAGTATCTAAACTGCGACTGCCTTCAATTTTAATATTTCAGAGACATACTATGCATCAAAATGTAGGTCTGGGTCTTGTGATTCTTACAATATAAAGCTCTTCGCTGTAGGATTTATACAAGTATTCAGGAGAGGTAAAATACTCTGACCTGTGCTTAGAGCTTGCATAAACAAACATTGGTTTCCTGGCAACGCTGAGGGGAATTATCGCTCCTCCCACACAGCTATGAGGGGATTTGTAGCTCCTCCCACACATCTCTGAGGGGATTTATAGCTCATCCCACACAACGCTGAGGGGAATTGTAGATCCTCCCACACAGCTCTGATGGGAATTGTAGCTCCACCCACAAAGCTCTAAGGATGGGGCAGTTTTTGATGGGAGCAGTTTTTGATGGGGCAATGGATCGACACACTTGGATCACATTTACATCTACAGGGGCACTGTCTCCAGTCAGGAGTATTGGTGGAGGCAAGAACACTTCACACAATTTCCACAGAAATTGTAGCTTTTCTAGTTTTTCATGTAGTACATAAAGGCGAACACAAACCTGGCTCACCACACCAGCCTAAAAGGACCGAGAGTGCAATGCACATAGGCACCCAAAAGAGGTTTGACCGCGAAACATGTCGGGGATACGTCGTTAACATCAATACTGCATCTCTGCCCACCTGTGGAGTTTGTGACCCCCCCTCTTTTTCTTTGTTTAATTTAATTTTATGTATAGTCACCATTGTGATTAATTGTTTATTTTGTACTTATATGTTGTAATGAAATGTTCTAAATTTTAACAATTGCTTTGTCTGGGTGCCGTAATAGTCCCATCATATTGGGTAATTAGGGTCTTGGGAGTAGCCCCTTAACATATCCCCACCTCTCCTTCATATTCTGATGTGTCTGCTAAAACTGAGATTGAGCTATATATTACATCCTCTATATAATTTATGAATAATATAAACCGAGTACATGTTTTTTTATCACTACCCTTTGGACGTGCCCCTGTAACCAGTTTTCTATCCAAGAACAAACCTTCTGGTTCATGCCTGCAGACCTCAGCTTGTAGATTAAGCGTTTATGGGGAACTGCATTGAATGCTTTTGCAAAATCCAGATACACCCCATCAATAGGCCTCCCCCTATCTAGGTGACAGCTCACTTGCATAGTATGTCAAGGAACGACCCTTCGAAACCCATGCTGATTACTACCAATTCTGTTTTCTTTAGAAAATTCTTGGATATAGTCCCTCCAATAATTTACCTACTATTGATGTTAGGCTTACTGGCCTGTAGTTGCTAGGAATATGTGTGTGCCCTTTTTTGAATATTAGTACCACATTGACTTTCCTCTAATCAGCTGGTGGTACAATTCCTGTCAGTATGCTGTCCACAAAGATTCAAAATAATGGTCCTAGCTATAACCTGACTGAGTTCTTTGAGGACTCTTGGGTGTAAGCCATCTGGTCCTGGTGATTTGTGTTAAGCTTCTCTATTATTTTCTTGACTCCGGCCTCTGTTAGCCACAAGGGTATGTCCTGTGATTTGTTGTTAACAATCCAGTCATTGTCGGTATACCCCTCCTTTTTCTTTAGAAAAACCTGAGGAGAAGAAAGCATTTAGTACAGTTGCCTTCTCTGTGTCATCTGTAACCATCCACCCGTCTTTTTATGTGGGCAATGTGCTCCGACCTCGCTTTTTTACTGTTAATTTTTTTTAAACATTCCTTGGGATTTTTTTTTTACTCTCCTCTGTGTCTCGTAGTCCTTTTTTTTTTTTTTACTTTATTTTTTTTTTAGCTGCCCTGATTGCGTTCTTGCACTTCTTATTGCATTACTTGTAGTGTTGGAATGCTGACAATGCTCCCTCTGCTTTATAATTTTTATAGACCATTTTCTTTTCTCTTTTAATAAGACTTTTTATGTTACGGTTTACCCACCCATGTTTTTTTAATAAAAAAAAAAAAAAATTATATAATTATATATATATATATATATATATATATAATTATATAAACACCCACAACAGGCGAAAACAGGCAATCACATCCAGTACCTATATCAGACAGAAATATGAATGTTGTATCAATTCCAAAACCTACATCTTTAATAAGTAACAGAGGAACATAAAGCGGGGATCTAGCAGATTTTGACATCTGCTGTCTTCAAGTAGAGATAAAAGGAGAACAAAGGTGATAGACCTGTAGCCATCTGAAACCAGTTTCCTATATTTAACAACTAAAGAAGTGGAATTGAAAAGAGAGTAGAACAAAGAAAAATAAAGAGGGGAAAATAAAAAACAAGGATGGGGAAGGGATGTGAAGAAAAAAGGGGGCGGGGGTCTGGGTAGTGTTGGCTCCGGATAGCCAAGACAGTCAAGGGAAAGCGCTCACGTAAGACGTCTGTTTCCAAGGAGGGCCAAGTTCTCTGCGGAAAGGATAAACTGTTTCCAAAGTCTCCAAGTTTTAGAGTATTTTTCCTTCTGGTGTTGCGCAGTTATTATTAAATCCTCCATTTTACTAACATCTTCCACCTTATGTAGCAAATCAGCCGCAGTTGGCGGTAGTTGTTTCTTCCAGTGGAGCGGGATGCAGGACATTGCAGCGTTTAGGAGGTGCCGTATAATAGATTTTTGATAACGTTTGGCAGGGATGTTAGATGCATGCAGTAAGAAAAAGGCCGGATCATCGAGAATATTGTAGTCCATGAACTTTTGATCTGCGTCTCTGACTGTTGCCCAAAAGTGGGTCAATTTAGGCCAGGACCAAAATATGTGGAGTAACGTTCCTCTGTTTCCTTGGCATCACCAGCAACGATCAGTAGTGTCAGGGTAATACTGATGTAGGAAGTGGGGGGTGAGGTACAATCTTGTCAGAAGTTTATAGTTAGACTCTAGACTGGATTTCCATGCAGACCGATGACTTTAAGGCAAATCTGAGTATGTGTTGTATTTGGGCAGGTGTAAATTTACGCTGTAGGTCCTGTTCCCATTTATCTAAAAACGGTAGACGTTGTGGAGTAGCCGGACAGTTCAATAAGGAGTACGTTTTGGATAGAACCTGTGTCAGAGAGCCCTCTTTGGAGCAATTTTCCTCTAGAGTCTTCAGAGGACGAGCATAGCTCTGTTGGTTAGAGTGTCGAGGAAGTGTCAAAGCTGGAGTGCTGGCCAGAAGGGCAATTTAAATGGCAATTCTGCCATCAGTTCCTCCATGGAAGGCCACCTGCCGTGTGTTAGGAAGTGGGACGCCTGTGTTTTGCCTAACTGTTGCAGGTTTCGAAATGTATGGGGGCAACGGCCCGGGGAGAATCGTGGGTTTCACAAAATAGGGAACAGTGGGGAGTCTGGGGAGGAAAGAGAGTATTGTTCGCTAACTCGTGAGCCTATGCAAAGTGTTGTTCCCACTAAGGGGTGAGATTTCAGCGGTGGCTGGATGTGGTCATAACACCACAAAGCCCCTGATAGTGGAATGTGTGTTTGGGCCTGTTCTATTTGAGTCCGCAATTTAGATCGGCTGTGACGACACCAGTCAATGATCCTGCCAAGATGAGTGGCTTGGTAATATTTTCGAATATCAGGGAGGGCTAGACCGCCTTATTCATTGGGTAGTAACAGTAAATGGAGAGGGTGGCGTGGTTTCTTGTACGCCCAAACAAACTTGATGAAAAGCGAGTTAACCTGTTTAAAGTAAGCCAGGGGGATCCTAATTGGTAAGGCTTGGAATAGATAAAAGAAATTATGTCCCTTAGACACTGGGTCTCTCAGAGTGTTGCTAGCAATGCTGCCAGTATCTGCTCAGCAAGTTACACACAGGCCAGATGAACTTCTTAACCATGGAAGGGTTTATTACTCACTCAGAACATGATGACTTTGTTACATAGAGTCCTAATACAACAGGATTCTGTCATTACCAGGTGTAATCCCTTCTGTGCATCATGCTGCTGCTTCCCAGTTACACATACCACTCTCACTACTTCCTGGTACAGCCCCTTGCACAGCATGCATCAGGAGAAAAAGGTGAACGGTCACACAGTGCTCCAGCACAAACATCACATCTCCTCTTTTTCCCATAAAAAAATTAATAAATAAACATAAGAAGAGAACAAAATACTCAACACATAAAATAACAAGGCAAGCAGATTCAGTTCAGCAAGTAGTATCTCCAACTCAGTTCTGTGGCTCCCGCATCACGTTATGAGCCCTTTGTCTCTGTTTCCTGACCTCCAAAGTGTCCCGTAAGATTTCAGTGCTTTGCCAATGAGGAGTTTGATGTCTTTGTCGGGCAGACTTTCGAAGTGGCACAGCACCAGGAGGGGTAGAGTCTGTCAAAGGTTCTGGAGGTGTCAGTGGGTGTCTAACAGACAAATCAGTCTCTGCAACTCCAGGCACATGTCCGGGCTCCTCAGGAATATGGTCACCAACCGCTTCAGGGATTGGTTGTAAACTTGTGGGATCATGTCAGACACCATGCCATATGTCACCAGTAGAGCCCTGAGTAGACTCTGGTGGTTGGGTAGAAAGAGAGGTCGGGTTTGTTTCTACTGGCAGGCAAATGCGCTTTCTCAATTGCGAAAGGTGTCTTCGAACACAAACGCCATTCTCCAGGCGAACAAGGTACATTCGTTGTCCAAGAGGTCCATCAATAATGCCAGGAAGCCAATGAGGCAAAACTCTGTAATTCCAAAACCATAGAAGATCACCAGCACGGAATCCAGGACGGCCTGGCGGAGGAGGTGTCGGTGACTGTTCCTGTGGACGAACTAAATCAAGTTTGGTGCGGAGATGCCTGCCAAACATAAGAAAAGCTGGTGACAGCCCAGTAGTAGCGTGTTTTGTGTTTCGGTACATGGTCAAGAACTCCAGCAGCTTCTCCTCTGGCAGTCCGACCTGGTCCAGAGTGGACAGTAAGTGCTTCTTAACCATTTCCCTACCCAGCCATAGACAAATGACGTCCACAGATGGGATCTCCCATCCTGGGTGGACGTCATATGACGTCCTTGGCTTTGTAGGGGGATATCTGAATGATGCCTGCAGCTAGAGGCATCATTCAGATATCCTTTTGAAGTGCCGGCGATTCTGTGCACCATAAGAACGATCATAGCGGCGGTTCCGCCGCTTGATCGTTCTTATAGGCGGCGGGAGGGGACACCCCCCCTCCCGCCGCCATCCGGTGCTTCTCCGGGCTCCCCCGTGCGATCGGGGACCCGGAGCAAAACTTCCGGCATCGTTGGTGGAGTCACGTGATGAGCATAGAGATGACTGGTGACCAGATGGTCACCAGTCATCTCTATGATCGTCGGAGGCCCGGGCGCGATGTGATGACGTCACGCCCGGGTCTCAAATGTAAACAAAGCCGCCATTGCGGCTGTAAGTATGAAATCAGTGAAAAATTGTTCACTGATCTCATGCTTTCCAGCCTGGAGGAGAGATGTGGGGTCTTATTGACCCCGCATCTCTCAATAAAGAGAACCTGTAACACACATTCCTATTACAAGGGATGTTTACATTCCTTGTAATAGGAATAAAAGTGATCAAAAAAAAAAAAGTAAAATCATTGTAAAAAAATAAATAAATAAGTAAAATAAATAAATAAATAATAAAAAAAAAATTAAAACGCCCCTGTCCCCGGTAGCTCGCGATCAGAAGCGAATGCACACGTAAGTCGCCCACATATGTAAACGCCGTTCAAACCACGCATGTGAGGTATCGCCGTGTGCGTTAGAGCGCGTGCAACAATTCTAGCACTAGACCTCCTCTGTAATTCTAACCTGGTAACCTGTAAAAAAAATTAAAGCGTCGCCTATGGAGATTTTTAAGTACCGAAGTTTGGCGCCATTCCATGAGTGTGCGCAATTTTAAAGCGTGACATGTTAGGTATCTATTTACTCGGCGTAACATTATCTTTCATATGTTCCCCAAAAATTGGGCTAACTTTACTGTTTTGTTATTTTTTAATTCATGAAATCATTTTTTTTTTTTTAAAAAGGCGTTTGAAAAATTATTGCGCAAATATTGTGCAAGAAAAAATGTTGCAATGACCGTCATTTTATTCCCTAGGGTGTCTGCTAAAAAACATATATAATGTTTGGGGGTTCTGAGTAATTTTCTAGCAAAAGAATGATGATTTGTACATGTAGGAGAGAAGTGCCAAAATAGGCCCGGTATTGAATAGGTACAAAAAGCCCTGTATTGAAGTGGTTAAACGTCTGCACAAACCGTTCTGCCAGCCCATTCGAGGCTGGATGATAAGGAGCTGTTTTGTAGTGTTGGATGCCCAAGCCACTGAGGAAGGACTGAAACTCATGCGATGTAAATTGAGTCCCATTGTCCGAGACTATGGCTGTTGGCAAACCATATTGAGCAAAGAGCTTCCTTAAGACTAGAATGGTAGCAGCTAAGGTAACAGAAGGCATTTGAAAAAACTCTGGCCATTTTGAATGTGCATCTACCACGATCAAATACATTTTACCCTGGATTGGGCCAGCAAAATCAAGATGGAGTCTTGACCACGGTTCTGTCAGCCATGGCCAAGGTAGCAGGGTTCCTTTCTTTTGGGGTCGCTTAGCTTGACAGCACCCAGGACATTGAGCCACATAATCTTCAATTGCTGTGTCCATTTGTGGCCTTCAAACATAACTCCGGGCTCGCTGCTTCATGCGCACCACGCCAGGATGGCCCTCATGCAGTAACCTTAGCATGGTTGGTTGCAAATACGGAGGTATAATCACTCTGTTGCCCCACTGTAGGCAACCAGCATTAGTCACAAGCTCACATTTTCTGGCAAAGTACGGACGAAATTCACCTGGGACTTTCTCTGGCCATCCAGCCTGAACATATGAGAATATCTGAGACAGGACGGGATCTGTGACTGTATGTCTGGCAATTAAGGAGGTGGACATGCAGGATTTCGGCCTGTGTATTTTCACTATGCGTACGTCTCTTGGTGAGTGGTCTCCAATTGGCAATCTGGAAAATGCATCTGCATTGCCATGGGCATCATGGGAGTGGTATCTGATAGAATAAGTATAAACTCCCAAGAATAAAGCGTACCTTTGTAAGCGAGATGCGGTTGTTGTAGAAATTCCTTTCTGAGGGTTCAGTATTGACAACAGGTTTGTGGTCAGTGATAAGTGTGAACTCCCGACCATAGATGTACGTATGAAATTTTTTTGTGGCCCGCACAATGGCCAAAGCTTCCTTGTCTATCTGGGAGTAGTTTTGCTCTGCTGAGGTTAAAGACCTGGAGGCAAAAGAAATGGGGCGCTCTGTGCCATCTGGAATGACATGGGAAAGCACAGCACCCAGTCCATAAGGCGAGGCGTCACAAGCCAAGGTGACGTGTTTCTTTAAATCATAGTGGACCAGAACTTGAGAAGACAGAGTGAGTTCTTTAGAAAGCCGAAAAGCTTCTTCACATTTGGCTGTCCATATCCATTTAGCTCTTGCATCCAGTAAGCGATGTAATGGGTAAAGCTGGTGTGCTAGGTTCGGCAAGAAACGGTGGTAGTAATTTAGGAGGCCAAGGTAGGACCTGAGCTGTGTGACATTCTGGGGAGTAGGGGCATGGGTAAGGGCTTTAACCTTTTCTTCAGTAGTGTGTAACCCATGTCGGTCCACAGTGTGGGCACAAAATTCCAGTCGAGACTTTAGAAATTCGTATTTTGAAAGATTGACACGTAAACCATACCTTTTGGAGTCTTTCTAGTACAGTTTCAAGAAAATGTTCTGTGTTCTTTATCAGTAGGACCAGTGATGAGCATGTCATCTAGTAGACATTGAGTGAAAGGTATGCCTGCCAGGACCTCGTCCATGATTCGCTGCCAGATGGCTGGAGCTGGGGCTATGCCAAAAACCATGCAGTTATATTGGAATAATCCTTTGAGTGTTAATGGTCAACAGATGGCGTTAATCTGGGTGTACTTGCAGTTGCAGGTAAGCTTGCTTTAAGTCTACTTTTGTAAACTTTTGCCCCCCAGCCAATGAGCTAACTAGATCTTCAAGTCGAGGCAATGGGTATTGATCCACAAGAAGTTGGTTGTTCAGGGCAACCCTGAAATCTCCACAAATTCTAATGTCTCCATTCTTTTTCTTGACAGGCACAATTGGTGATGCCCATTCACTTCTATCAACTTTAGTTATGATCTTTTCAGCCAATAGGTGGTCCAGCTCTGCTTCCACTTTCTTTCTCAAGGCAAAAGGTACTGATCGTGCCTTACAAAAACGAGGTGTAGCACCAGGCTTCAAGAGGAGGTGGGCCATTTTTCCTTTTACTGTGCCCAAAGAGTCCTCAAAAACCCCCTTAAAGCGTGAATTCAGGGATTCCACCCAATGGTCTACCTCAGAAAGCAATGTACATTGGGCAATGGCAAGAGGAGGCATGCCCAGGGCTTTGATCCAGTCTCTACCGTACAGCGGAGGACCTCCTTTATTGACAACATAAAGGCGTAGAGCAGGGATATGCAATTAGCGGACCTCCAGCTGTTGCCAAACTACAAGTCCCATCATGCCTTTGCCTCTGGGTGTCATGCTTGATGCTGTCAGAGTCTCGCTATGCCTCATGGGACTTGTAGTTTGGCAACAGCTGGAGGTCCGCTAATTGCATATCCCTGGCGTAGAGTTTGACTGCGGTTGCCTAATGTAACAAGGGGTTTCACATAACCCAAGGGCTGTAGTAGTTCCTTGCTGTAGGTTTGTAGTGTGAGATTTGTAGGTTGGAGCGGTAGGGACAGACCCGATGCCTTTAAATCAGTCCATGAAATGACAGACACTGCCGCCCCTGTATCAACATCCATGGAGACAGGACAGCCATTGAGTGTGACATCCACTTTTATCGCAGGAGTACTCCCAGCTACCCGAAACAGTCCAACATGCTGGACACAGGTTTCCTCATCAGAGCTGGAGCCGTGATTGTCAGTATCCATATGAAATGTCTGTTTACGTCTAATTTTTGTGGTAGTGTTCGGAGAGCGTGAGCTGTGGCAACCACGCCCAATATGGCCAGTCTTTCCACAAAGAAAACAAACGACATCCTTGAACTTGCAAGCAGGTGCACTGTGAGTAGTGTTACCACAACGGTAGCAAGTTGGTGTCCTAGAGACAGAAAAATTAGGGTGGAGAGGTTTAGGCAGATTTGGGGACGACCGTCTTGGGTGTCGGGTGATAGCAGAGTGGAATATTTCCTCTCCCAGGCTTGCAGGAGTTTCAGGTGGTGCCTTCAGTAGGGTGGCATCCCGTGTAGCCAACTCCATCGTAGCAAGGTCAGTGGCTTTTGTCAGAGTCAAGTCGGGTTCTGTGAGTAAGCGTTTCTGTATAGCTGGGTCGCAGAGTCCCATGACAAACATGTCACGGAGAGCCGTCTGCAGGTAGTCTCCAAACTGACAAGTGGCAGCTAGTTTACGTAAAGCCATGCTATAAGTCTTTATGTCCTCCCCGGCATGTTGCCTTCTACTGTAGAATTTAAACCGCTCTGCAATCTCTAATGGCTTTGGATTGTAGTGCTCATGTAGCTTCTGAATTAACTCAGGCAGGGGCTTAGAGGCCGGCTTGTCTGGAGAAATTAGGTCTCTGAGAGTGCCATATGCAGCTTGACCCAATGTTGTGAGGAAAACTGCAACTTTCTTTTCTGCAGCCACACTATTTGCTTCCATATACTGCTCCAGCCTCTCCATCCAGGAGCTCCATGATTCAGCAGCAGGATCAAATAGTTGAATAAACCCTATGAAGGCCATGTGTGTGCAAAAATCCACAATCCTCGTCGCCACTGTTATGTCCCTTAGACACGGGGTCTCTCAGAGTGTTGCTAGCAATGCTGCCAGTATCTGCTCAGCAAGTTACACACAGGCCAGATGAACTTCTTAACCATGGAAGGGTTTATTACTCACTCAGAACATGATGACTTTGTTACATAGAGTCCTAATACAACAGGATTCTGTCATTACCAGATGTAATCCCTTCTGTGCATCATGCTGCTGCTTCCCAGTTCCACACACCACTCTCACTACTTCCTGGTACAGCCCCTTCCCCAGCATGCATCAGTAGAAAAAGATTAAGGGTCACACAGTGCTCCAGCACAAACATCCCAGAAATCTAGGTAGAATGCACATTTTCAACAGGTTACTTCTGCCAAACCGCGAGTGTAGGCCCTTGTTCCAGGTCTCCAGTAGTGTGCGGGTTCTAGACAACAGAGGTGGAAAGTTGAGTTTGAATGTTCGCGATATATTCGTAGGGATGTAGGTGTCTTAAGTATTTTAAAGCCGTTGCCGTTCATTTGAAGTTAAAGCGGTTGTAAACCCAGATAATTTTTTATTTTTTTTTAATTACCTGCAAGACAAAGCCATAATGAGCTAGTATGACTAGCATACTAGCTCATTATGCATCACTTACCTTAGATCGGGACCCCCGAAGCCATCCTCGTCCCCCGCTCCGTCCGCAGCCCTCGCTCCTCAGATACCCGGAAGGTTACTTCCGGGTATCGCCGCTCCAGCCAATCACAGCGCCGCTGCGGCGCTGTGATTGGCCAGGGCGGCGAAGACGTCACTCCGCACATGCGCGCGGGAGCTGTCTATTCCGGCAGAGCCGGAATTGTGAATGGGATTAACCCTGTGAATGCATGCGCGCCGTAGACATCGGTGCATGTCTTTTTTTGCAAATATCTCCTAAACCGTGTAGGTTTAGGAGATATTTCTTGCACCTACAGGTAAGCCTTAATTTAGGCTTACCTGTAGGTGTTTGTTTACAAAGTGGGTTTACAACCACTTTAAAACTAGACTTTAGTGCAGATAGAAGGGTAGGAGGTAACCCGATCCCCATTGCTTCCGATTTATGAAAATGTATTTTCATATTGGAGAGAAATCCGTAGGTTTCAAATTTGTGTAGAAGATTAGGGAGCGAGACGACGGGGTTCGTCAGGCAAAAGAACAAGTCATCTGCATAAGCCATATCTGCATATCTACCTCCAATAGATAAACCCTGGATATCCAGGTTCAGGCGAATTCTGCTAAGAAATGGCTCCAGTGACAGGGCGAATAACAGTGGGGATATCAGACACCCCTGTCTAGTACCATTCGTTATGGGGAAAAAGTCAGATGGAACTCCATTGGCTTTAACCTGAGCTGTAGGATGGGAGTAAACTTTAGTGATCCAGTTGATGATAGTTTCCCCAAGACCTAGGTGTTGAAGGACCGTGAACATGTATTGCCAATTTACATGGTCGAATGTTTTTTCTGCATCTGTACCAAGGAAGACGCAGGGTGTGTGGGTAGAGCTGGCCATGTGGAGTAAGTTAAGGACTTAAGTCGTGTTGTCTTTTGCTTCCTTAATGGGGATGAAGCCCACTTGGTCTAAGTGTATCAGGTCTTGTAAGTGACTGGCTAAGCGGGTTGCAAGGATTTTAGTGAACAGTTTTGAGGTCAGCATTCAGAAAAGGAATTGGCCTATAACTGCCGCACAAGGTCTGGTCCTTGCCTTCTTTCGGGATGACGGAAACATGCGCCTTCAAAGTATCTCTAGGGAGGACTATGTCATTTCCAAGATCATTGAACAAGTCCACCATGTAAGGGCCTAAGTGTCAGGGCTGGGCTCAGCCCTTTCTTCTCTGTGCTGGCAGCTCAGCTGTCAGCTAATTGCCAGCTCCCATCTCTCCACAGTGATCCACCTGTTGATGATCCTGCTCGTCAGCTCTGCCTACTTAAAGCCTTCCAGTTAATTTGCTCTCCGCCTTCGCCTGTGTTAACATCACAAGAGACTTTCTCCTGCGTTCCTGTTGAAGACCTGCTTGACTGACGTTCCCTCTGGCTACAGATCCTGCTTGCTGTACTACTACCTTTATCGCTGGCTCATGGACATTGGCTTGGCCGACTACCTGATCCGGTTACTGAACTCTGGCTATGTTTTGACTACGCTTACTCTGTTTTCCTTTTTATTTTTATTATTAAACAAGTGTGATTTAACTGTACTTTTGTCTCGGTCTGATTCATGGTTTCTGACACTAAGGTAGGGAGTAATGTTCCATAATATTGGAGAGTAAAGTCGTCTGGGCCAGGGACCTTTCCCGGCTTAGTGGAGCCCACCGCCAGTTCTAGCTCTTCTAGACTTATTAGTGCATCCAATCCTGCTCTAAGTTCAGGTGAGATTGTGGGCATCTGAGACGAGTGAATATACTCGTCCATTAGGGCTTGGGAGCTCATTACGGGGGGGTAGGTTGTAAAGAGATGCGTAGAAATCTCAGAAGACTTTCGAGATCTGTAAGAGTAGGGTAGTTTTTTGAGCATTTGAGGACATAATGTGTGGTATATAGGACTTGACCTAGCTAGCGTTTTCCCACATTTGTCTCCGTATTCGTAGCTGATCTTTCTGCATTTCTGTAATGCCGCCTTGGCTTTGTATCGTAGTAGGTCAATAATTTGGTTACGGAGAGAGGTGAGTTCTTGTTCCAGAGTAGGGGAGGGGGCATGTTTGTGCTGGGATTCAGTGGTTTGAAGTTTGGTCAGAAGCAACGTTAATTGTTTTTCTCTTTCTTTTTTGAGTTTGGAGCTGTGTTTAATGAGGATGCCACAAATGACTGTCTTGTGGGCCTCCCACACTATGCCTGGGTTACTGTCCGAAGTGCGGTTCATCTGGAAATATATAAAGGTAGTTCTTTAGTGATTTCTGTGAGTATCTCTGGCACTTGTAAAAGGCTATCGTTTAGCTTCCAAATGCAGGTCGTCTGGGAGGCGGCACTCGACAGAGCATACATCAATAAGATGGGAGCATGGTCCGACCACGTAATCGAACCAATGGAAGTTTCACGAACTGCATGTAGCTGAGCACGGGTGATCAGGAAAAAATCGATTCTCGAGTAAACTTTGTGGGGGGAAGAGTAGAATGTGTAGTCTTTCTCCGGAGTGTTGGCGTCGCCACATATCAATCAGCTGGGCTTTGTGTATAGAGTGTGTAATTATTTTGTGGGAGCCAATGGGAACAGAGTACGAGCCCGAGGAGGCGTCTACTGTAGGGGTTAGGGGGACGTTGAAGTCTCCGCCTAGGATCAGTTGGCCTTCTTTAAAGTCCAGCAATTTGGTCAAGATTTGACGGACAAAGATACCCCACCAAGGAGGCCTTTTAATGAACGCAAATCGTCCCCCCGCATCCAGCAATGTCTCACTGCAGGTCCATGGGAGCTTACTAGACAGTAGGATAGAAACACCACTAGATTTAGCTGTCTTGTTAGTAGAATAAGTTACAGGAAAAAATCTGTTCTTGAGCACAGGCAGCCTGTCATCTCTGAAGTGGGTTTCTTGTATAAATGCTATGTCAGTACGAGAGGCCTTCAGATCGTGCAGTAGCATTTTCCTTTTCTCTGGGATATTCAGTCCCTTGGCATTGAGGAAAAATATCTTTATGCTATCCATCGCCAACTGGGGGAGGGAGGGGAAAGGTAAAGAGGCAAAAAGGTGAGAATGAAGAAGGGAAGAAGGAGAAAGGGAGCGAGAGACGGGGACACAGTCCGTCACCCACTACGCCTCAACAAACTAAGATTGGTTGACACCAATAAACAATGAACACACATACACCCCAAGCTTGGACGGGCAGTCCATGTGTTGGCCTATGTGGGGGAGTGGACAGAGCAGGCTTCGAAAGAACATCCCTAGCCCACCCTATACCACCCCAGCCAAAATAAAACAATTACGGTAACATAAGTCAATCAAACAGCAAAGAGAAACATTAACTGCAGCCCAATATGCATTTAGACATTTTACTAGGGTAGGGGGTAGCAACGTCCACGTCTCGGCCCCAGCCCGCCACCCCCCCAAAAGGAACCAGGGGGGCTTGGTCTACCGACACCGCAAAGCCCCCCCACTTATCACTAAATAATCTAGTCACAAGTACTTTACAGTGGGCGGCTAGGTGGTTAAGCACTCCTCTCTTGATCATGATAGGGATGGGATCTAGCCAGTATCAGGCATCTAACAGAGATATGTACTACGGAGGTCTCAGATGTGAGAGGTACGGCGCAATCTAGGTTCCTCTTTAACCGTGCCTTGATTCGCAGTATTGATCCAAACCATGAGTAGGCGAGAGGGGGCTCCATATTGAAAAGACCCACATCCATGGAACCGCTGTGTATCCCAGTGGATCGACGGTGGGATAGGTCAGCCCACCCGGCACTCACAATACAAGGGGCGTAGGTCCTCCCCTGCCCCAAGCATAATAGAGAGGTTCTCCCTCCCCCCGCTGTCATCGAGCAGGAGGGGTGAGCTATCTGCACCCGGGCCAGCCCTACCACTCTACCGTGCGTGGGCATGAATGGTCAGGGCGCGCATAACATTGGCAATAATAAAATCAACATGTATTTAATTGCACGGGGATCGAACATAGTAATATTACAGAGCATACATTTATAACACAGACAACCTGGTAGAAATTAGCAGTAAGGTTAAACAACACAGATTGTCTAAAACATTAAGGCACTAAGACCCCTCAGTTGCTTGGTAAGAGGAGAGCTGGGCAGCTAGTCAGGAGCTTCCAGTTGCAGCAGTCTCAATGGGTCCCTCAGGATTTAGGGGACAAGGAAGATTTCTATCCAATGAGGGAGGTGACATAAGGGAGACGCGACCACATGGGACGTGACCAGGGGGCACAGACAGCACCGTCCAAGGGGGTACATTTGAGCATCACACATATGTCCGTGGGACACAACTCCGCGGAACTACGAAAGGTCAGAGTATCTGCCAGGCATGGGGAGGGGGAGTAATGTTAGCTAGGACGAAAATTTGTGGTAAAAAGCAGCGGTAGGCACTTAAGGACTCACGTGGGCTCCTTGGGGACTGCCCTCTGGATCTCTGCCTGGTTCTCTGAGGCCAGGGCTGGGTGCCGCCCAACCCGAGCAGCCCGTCGGTTGCAGTAGGAACTGTAGCCAATTCGGTACTGGGATTGTCTCAGAATCCATGAAGAGTTAGAAAACCGGCAGGTCTCCTGATGTGCGGAGAGTAAATGAGTGCTGATCTCTTCGGAAGGTAACTGAGAGGGGGAATCCCCATCTGTATCTAGCTCCGAGCTGGCGGGCCATGTCTAGGACCGGGCGCAGCAGTGCTCATCTGCAAAGAGTGGCCCTGGAGAGGTCAGGCAGAATCTTCACTGCCGCTCCATCAAAATCCACAGCGCCCGTTTCTCAGGCCCTGCGGGTGATGGTCTCCTTCTGGGTGTAGTGTGATGGATTCTACAGATGACGTCCCGTGGGTAGTTGGGATCTGTCTGCTGGGGGCCCAGGGCCCTATGGATCCGATCCAGCTCCAGGACAGCGGGGAGAATGTCATTAGCTAGCCTCAAGAAGATAGCCACTGCCGTCTCCGCCAAGTCTTCAGGCCCCGTGGCCTCCGGCAGGCCTCGGAGCCGCAAGTTGTTGCAACGGCTCCTGTCTTCCATATCTTCCATATGAAGTTGTAGAGTCATTGCCGCTCATGTATGGGTATCCTGGAGCGATTCAAGGGTGGTAACTCGTTGCAGGGTCTCCAGGGATGCCTCTCCGGTACTCAGCCGGGAAGAAAGGGTTTTGTACGTCCCGTTTAATCCCCAGAAAGTCCTTGCGAGGCTGCTCCTCCAGGCGGCCGATAAGTTGGCCTTAGTTGGTAATGCATGGAGCAGTGCCCGCAGATCCGAGTCAACACACAGTGTCAGAGGTAGGGAGAAGGCACCCGGGACCGAACTGAAAGCTATCAGGGAGTCTGAGTAAGAGCCTGAATTTACGGAGGCAGCTGGAGAGGCTGGATGGATACTAGGGTCCGGGATTCCCACGATGGGCCGCATGGTTCCGCCATCTTGGGAGCGGGAGAGGACGCCTAAGAGTTCAGGAAAAAAATAGCTATTTTCCCGCTGCCTTTTGCAATTTTTGCTGTCTGGTTACTCCCCGTCAACTTATTTCTGGTAGAGGGCATGCCGCAGGGTTATAGTGAATTTGGCCGGGGTAATCGGGTGAGGACCGGGAGCTCAGGTAATTCACGTCCTCATTCAGCCATGTCCAGGCCATGCCCCCCCCTAACCACCCAGGCTTAACCTTTGCGCTTCTACTGTATCTTTATTGCCCGTTGGAATGCACTGTGCTATACCTTTGTTTAATACGTTCCTAAAGCATTTTCATTTTTCTTCCGTGTTTAATGTTTCTAGGATTTGGTCCCAATTGATGTCTTGCAGTATTGAGCACAGTTCAGAAAAGTTTGCTCGTTTGAAATTTTGCGTTCTTGTGCGACCCTCGTGCCTTCTTTTCCTATGATTTATGCTAAATGTGATCATCCTTTGATCGCTAGATCCCAAGTTGTCTGGTGTTGCCACATCTGAGATCAGACTTGGATCGTTCGTAATTAATAATGTAGCAATGCATTCTTTCTAGTCGTGGAATCCACCAATTGAGACATGAAGTTGTCCTGTAAGACAGGGGTCGTCAACTCCCAGGCAGCAGCCCACTACCGGGCCGTGGCCTTTCTCCTTTCTGCAGCCGTGTCGTGGGCAGCATGACGGAGACGGCAGCCGGCTTAAGAGAGCCTGGCGGCCGGAATATGAGAGCGATGGATAGGTGGATGAAAGAAGCGAGCGGGCAAGCAGAGATGACATTGTCTCTCTCTGCCCCCCGCATCACTGCTCTTATGCCCTCACAGCCGGTATCCAGTCAGCCTCATGCCGCGTACACACGACCATTTTTCATGACGAGAAAAATGCAATTTTTTTAATTGGTCATTAAAAACGATCGCGTGTAGGCTCCAGAGCATTGTTTTCAATGAGAAAAATGGCCATTAAAAATTAAGAACATGCTCTATTTTTTCTCGTCGTTTTTCATGTCGTCGTTTTTCTCAACGTGAAAAACGGCCGTGTGTACGCTTTAATGACGGGAAAAAAACGCGCATGCTCAGAAGCAAGTTATGAGATGGGAGCGCTCGTTCTGGTAAAACTAGCGTTCAGAATGGAGATAGCAAATTCGTCACGCTGTAACGGACTGAAGAGCACGAGGCTGAAAAGCGCAAATCGTCTCTCACCCAAATTTTACAAACACGAGGGTGGCGCTATCCGAATGGAACTTCCCCTTTATAGTGCCGTCGTACGTGTTGTTGAACATGTTGTACGTCACCGCGCTTTGCTTAAGCATTTTTTTGACGATAGTGTGTAGGCAAGGCAGGCTTGAGAAGAATCACGTCGAGAAAAACGTCATTTTTTTCAATGACATTAAAAACGGCCATGTGTACGCGGCATCAGTGTCGGAGGTGTGGCAGGGAGCAGAGAGATTACATCACCGCTCTCCTGCCTTCATTTGGAACCCACCTCTGTGCTAAATGGACCAGTGCTGCCACCAATGCAGTGGTGACATTCCGCATCTGGTGACAGGCAGCATGGCAAGTGGGCGTGGCAAGTGACATTCTGCATCTGGTGGCAGGCAGCATGGCTGGTGACAGGAAACGTGGCAAGTGGCATGGCAAGTGACAGTCCGCATCTGGTGGCAGGCAGCGTGGAAAGTGACAATACACATCTTGTGGCAGGTGACATGGCAAATGGCATTCTGCATCTGGGAACAGGTAACGTGGCAAGTGACATTCCGCATCTGGTGGAAGGCGAAAGTGACAAGTGACACGCTCAGGGCTCCCACTGATTCTGCATTATGGTGAGTTGAACTATTTCATTTATCAATATAATGTAAAAATAGAAACAATGCGCTTCAATCACCCTAACACCATATCGAGCATGGTGCCGTGATGATTGAAGCGCTAACACCAGCCATTGCCCGCAAAAAATCATGACCACACACCCCCAATTCATGAAATGACGGGCCTTTTAATGAGTGAGCTGTCCCCTCTGCCCAGTCAATATCAGGATAATTGAAGTTATTTCTCTGGCTCACTGCCATTTCTAACTGATAGGAGGTCCAGCTTCAGGTTGAGGGGTCTGTAACATACCCCCATTATTAATTTCCCACGTCTTCCCTTTGGAGTTCATCTAGAAGGTAACCCTGGCTATAGTGGATATTTTTATATTTAGTTTAAAACTTTGCTGTAGGATACTTTTTCCGGAAAACTGGGATAACCTTTTTGATGACTTTTGTCCCTCTCTTTCATCAGCTTTACATACTATACATCCACATACTTTCAGATCTCTGCAGCTCTTCCATTTGACAAACCTCCGTAGGTGTGCTGCTTGTAAGGCCAAGAGGTATTTTTGACCACACAAATCAATTTGTGTGTACATTCAGCTCAGCAAGAAGAAGAAAAACAAATGGTTTTGTTTCAGTGATACAAAGTACTTCATACAAAGGCATGCAGCTAAGATCTTATTCATGGGTTGAAAAACATCAATATATATTTGAAGAATAGTAATTTCCTTGTATTGCCTTCCCAGTTCATTTGAAAATGAAGAAATTAGTTCTCTGATAATGGGAAGTATTACTGTGATTTTCAAAGGATGCACTTTTTACATTTTACATGAAGGGTGTTCTGTCCATCAGATGTCTATATTCTGATTATCTGCATTTGTGTTGATTAAAATTACATTTAAGGTTGTAATTTCTATAGAAATCATTTGCAAAGCGTAGGCGCCATCTAGCGTCCCTTTTTGGGTATTGTTTCAATAGAATCATTATTAAATGCATTAATGTGTAACCTAGGAAGTGATTAGAAAGCAAAGTATTCTGGGTAAATCTCTACAGGAAGAGACACATGCACCATGCTTTTTCAAGACACTGCAGGAGGCAGGATGTCTTATTTCAATCTCTTACCATCAACCCTTAGAGAACTTAAAAAGTATGTTTTTACTGTCCCATATTGTACTGTATATCTGTCTCTGCAATGTATGCTAAATGTATGGGATATTGTACTTATCAAGGTTTATTCTAGCTCCCCTAGCGGGCTTACAGGTGACCTACGCTGGACTGTGATCTTTCCCTGGGGGTCTTCCTGGCTGGGTATGTACTCACCTATCGGGAGGGCGGATGTTGTTTGAATAATGGCACGCTATGTTCTCTTGTGCTTTAGGTTTATTATGTTTATTCTATTAATATGTGTTCCTAATTTGTTTATCTTTATATCTATATCTAGTATCATACAAGTCTCTTCTTGTACCCATATGTCCCCCGATGAAGCGATAATGCGAGACATGTCGGGATGTCACGTGTAACTCTGTACTGTATAAAACCAGCCTTACCTCCTTTTATTGATCATCCAGCTATTTGTTTGTTGTTTCTAGTCAATAACCACCTGTGTGTGGTTCCTCATGCTTCTTTTGAAGTAAACTGAATTAAAAATACTTGAATTTTTTACTTCTAGTGTATTTGAATTTCTTGTTACTACTTACAGCACCGTGAAAATCCCCTTTCCTCCCCTTGTTACTATGTACACATATCTCATGGGATGAGGTGTGTTTTCTTTGGGTGTGTCTACCATTAGCCGGACTTCCCCACATTGTTGTTCAACCTAAAAAGTAAGTTTTTACTGTCCCATATTGTACTGTATATCTTTATTCTTGTTGTTTGTAGTTTCACC
The DNA here is from genome assembly GCA_029206835.1 of Rana muscosa. Taxonomy (NCBI): domain Eukaryota; kingdom Metazoa; phylum Chordata; class Amphibia; order Anura; family Ranidae; genus Rana; species Rana muscosa. The sequence goes on along the minus strand of CM055126.1, from coordinate 141,147,712 downwards.
TAGCTTGTTCCAATAAACTGCGATTGAAGAAATATGGTAAAATGTTTATGGGATAAGAATGGTTTAGCTGAATGTCCTTGAGACAGAACAGTGAAATTTTCAAGCTGACCTCTGAAGGGAAGATAAGCTGACTTTGGAAGTCTGTGCAGCCCGGGGCTACGCAGTTACCATATAGTCAGAAGCCTTAAAGAAACAGGCCTGTGGGAGGCAAAGCAAGCAGCCACGCTACACAGAGACGCGCTCTGTCAAGCAGCACCGATACTAACGGTCTTTATACAGCAAGACAGCTTCTTCCCCGCAGCCATGTCTCACAGTGGAACATCTTCTTACAAAACACGATCACGAGCAAGCTCATCTAGGTCATCTGTCGCAAATGCAGCAGCTATCGCCCGTTCAAAAGCTGAAGCAGCAAGAGCCAGGGCCGCATTCGCAGACCAAGAGCTGCAGATGAAAAAAAAAAAGGCCCACCCTGAAGCAGAAAGGGTGCGACAGGAACAAGAGAGAGAGAAAGAATACGCCTGGAACAAGAGAGAGAGAAAGAAAGAATACGCCTGGAACGAGAGAGAGAAGGAAAGAGTACTCATGGAGAAGGAACAACAAAGAGTACGCCTGGAGGACGAGCTAGCCCAGCAGGAAGCATCTCTGAAATTGCAGCAAGCTATCTTAGAAGCTAACATGGAGAAGCTGGCAGTAGACCGAGATGCTGCCGCCGCCATTGCAGAAGCTTTAGAAGCAGCCGTCTACGATGAGCCAAGAGCAGGTAGCAGCATACCAGGCCTAGAAGAGGACCAACAAGATTCCTCGCAACGTACGTCAGATTATGTCTACCAACACTGTCACCCAAGCAGCATCCTACAACTAGAAATTAAACATGACATAAGTGAGTCACATCAAATAAAGCAGCAACAAGCCGACCCTTGGACCCCAGTGCTACAAGCAAGAAAAATCTGACAGAGTTCCAGACGTTCCAGTCCCAACCAAACTTTCTACTCCACAAGGTACCCAGCCTTCATACAAACATCAAACACCTGTCTTCACTCCAAAGGTGTATGCAACGAGCCGGTACGAACTGCCAACCTTATGCAAGTTTGAACCTAGAGAGTCTAAAGAAGAGACTTCTACAAGGTACGCCTATACACCGCACCACAATACACCATCAGCCTACCCCAATGCCAATCAGGCTACTGTAGACTTTGCCAAGTTCCTGGCCAAGCGTGAGTTAGTTACCCAAGGACTTGTCAAATTTAGTGATCGCCCTCAACACTACAGAGCGTGGCGATCCTCTTTCCAAAGTGTCATTCAAGGTTTAGATCTATCCTGCAGGCAACAGATAGAACTCCTCGTAAAGTGGCTTGGCAATGATTCTGCTGAACACGCCAAAAGGATCAGAGACATTAATATAAACCACCCTGAGATAGGCCTTACAAACATCTGGAACAGACTGGATAGATGTTATGGCTCACCAGAGGCTATAGAGAGTACACTGTTTAAAAGGATAGAGGACTTTCCAAAAATACCTAGCAGAAGTTACCAAAGACTCAGAGAATTAAGTGACCTGTGTATGGAGTTAAAAGTTGATAAAGCAGAAGGAGACTTACCTGGCCTTTCTTATCTTGACTCTGCTAGAGGTATTAACTCCTTAGCACAAAAACGTCCTTATGAGTTACACGAAAGATGGATTGCTCATGGCTGTAACTACAAACGGAAACACAATGTGCCCTTTCCACCCTTTAGTGAGTTTGTGGACAGACAAGCAGGAACGAAAGATGACCCCAGCTTCATTTTTCCAGTGTCTTACACCACTTCTTCTGGCCCTAAGCAACTCAGAGCTCCAGTACCAGTGCACAAAACTAACATTTCTTCTCACAGATTTGCAGAGTCTCAGCCAGAGGATCAAGACAATGACCCTACTAAGTTCTGCCCTCTACATAAGATGCCACATCCTCTTCTGAAATGCAGAGCCTTTGGGACAAAGACCATCCAGGATCGCAAAGCTTTCCTCAAAGAGAACAACATCTGTTACAAGTGCTGCTCTTCATCCACACACTTCGCCAAGGACTGTAAGGTCAGTGTCAAATGTACAGAGTGTGACAGCACAGAACACAACACAACACAGCTTTACACCCAAGGCCTACTCCAAGAACCTACCCACCTGTCCATGGTGACAAGGAGCAAGGCAGGGAGACCAAAGACTCTAGTACAGATGCCACAGCAATCACTTCACAGTGCACTGAAGTCTGCAAAGGAAGTACAGGTGGCAGATCCTGCTCTAAAATCTGTCTAGTGAAAGTTTACCCAAAGGGACGCAGAGACAAAGCAGTCAAGCTCTACGTCATCTTGGATGATCAGAGTAATAAGTCACTAGCTAGACCTGTGTTTTTTGACATTCTAAACTTTAAAGGCCCCAGCAGCCCTTACTTCCTTAGGACTTGTGCAGGTACAGTGGAAACGGCGGGGAGAAGAGCTGACGGCCTACAAATTGAATCTATGGATGGTAAGACATGCCTACCCTTACCGACCATAATAGAGTGCAACCAGATGCCAGATAACAGAAAAGAGATTCCCACACCAAACGCAGCAGCTCACCAGACCCACTTGAAGTACATAGCACATCTCATACCAGAACTTGATGATCAGGCTCAGATAATCTTACTCCTAGGGAGAGATATCTTGCAAGTCCACAAAGTAAGGAAACTGATCAACGGTCCTAAAAATGCTCCATATGCCCAAAAACTGGATCTTGGGTGGGTCATTATAAGTGATGTTTGCCTGGGAGGTGCACACAAACCAGCATCTGTTAATAATCTGCTCACTAGTACCCTCGAGAATGGTCGTCCTTCTCTTTTCCAACCCTGTCAAAATCACATCCTCATAAAGGAGCTATCTCACAACAACCCTGTACCTCTTCCTTTCCTAAGTCCCCTCTGTGACAGCAATACCTATGACGATGACCAAAGCGACTTAGGACACTCAGTGTTCAGGAGAACAAAGGAGGACAACCAGGTAGCAATGTCCATTGAGGATTGGATCTTCCTAGAGGTTATGTAAAGCAGTATGGAGAAAGACGTGACTAATATCTGGGTAGCACCTCTTCCCTTTAGGCCACAGAGACGACGTTTGCCTAACAACAGAGAACTAGCATATAAACGCCTCACTTCCCTATGACACAATCTTCAAAGGAAACCAGAGATGAGAGAACATTTATTTTCCTTCATGGACAAAATTTTCCAGAATGGTCATGCTGAGATAGCCCCAAACCTCAAAGACTCCAAAGAATGTTGGTACTTACCCATATTTGGGGTCTATCACCCTAAGAAGCCAGGGCAGATTAGAGTGGTGTTTGATTCCAGCGCCAAGCATGAGGGTGTCTCTCTAAATCAGGGATATGCAATTAGCGGACCTCCAGCTGTTGCAAAACTACAAGTCCCATCATGCCTCTGCCTCTGGGTGTCATGCTTGTGGCTGTCAGAGTCTTGCTATGCCTCATGGGACTTGTAGTTCTGCAACAGCTGGAGGTCCGCTAATTGCATATCCCTGCTCTAAATTATGTCCTTCTTTCTGGCCCTGACCTCAACAACAGACTATTAGGAGTACTTCTCCGCTTCCGCAAGGATTCGGTCGCATTCATGGCAGACATACAATAAATGTTCTATTGTTTTCTTGTTAAAGAAGAACACCAAAACTTTCTGAGGTTTCTCTGGTTCAGGGACAACAACCCCTCTGGAGACATCACAGAATACCACATGAGGGTGCACATATTTGGCAAGAGCTCTTCCCCTGCAGTTGCTATATATGGCCTCAGACACTCTGCTAGAGTGGGAGAGTCAGAGTATGGGTCAGATGTCAGACAATTTGTGGACAAGGATTTCTATGTAGACGATTGCTTGAAATCACTACCCACAAATGAAGCCGCAATCAGTCTCCTCAAAAGAATTTTTAGAAGCCTTTCCTGTCCAAGATCATTCCAACGAGTTAAAGGACTTAGATTTAGGCACAGACTCACTTCCCTTGCAACGCAGCCTTGGTTTGCTTTGGGACTTAAGATCTGACACCTTTACTTTCCAAGTAAACACAGAAGAAAAACCCTTTACCCGTAGAGGTGTCCTGTCTACCATAAACAGCCTGTACGATCCTTTAGGCTTTGCAGCACCTGTCACCATCCAGGGTAAGGCACTACTCCGAGACTTAACCTGTGAGTCGCTAGATTGGGACCACCCTCTCCCCATCAACAGGAAGAACCTATGGCTAGAGTGGAAGGACTCACTAACAGCTCTATCCAACCTTAAAATTCCATGCCCATATGCTCCTTTGTCATCTGCAGACGTTCAGATGCAAAGACTTTGTGTGTTTGCAGATGCTTCTGTTAAAGCAATTGCTGCTGTAGCTTACCTGAAAACAATGGACACTTCAAGTTTCATTAATGCTCTTAGACGCTTCATTGCAATCCGAGGCCCAGTGAAACTCATTTGCTCTGACAGAGGGTCTAACCTTGTAGGAGCAGTAAAAGAACTGCAAATTCCTTCCAACTTGGACATCCTCAGTGTAAAAAGATATTTGAGTAAACGAGACTGCACATGGATCTTTAACCCACCTCACTCTTCTCACATGGGAGGTGTTTGGGAGAGGATGATAGGCATAGCCCGCAGAATTCTTGACTCTATCTTCATACAAGTAGGAACTGCAAGGCTTACTCACAAATGTTTAGTGACATTTATGGCAGAGGTTAAAGCTATCATTAACACCAGACCCTTGACTTCAATTTCAAGTGAATCTGAAGACCCAATGGTTCTCACACCTACCATGTCGCTCACGCAAAAGACTGGTCTTGTAGGTACTCCAGCTGGAGAGTTTTGTGAGAAAGACCTTTACAAACGTCAATGGAGACAAGTTCAAACCCTTGCCAATACCTTCTGGAGTCAGTGGAAGGAGCAATACACATCTACTCTACAACTAAGGAGGAAGTGGCACACCGAAAAACCTAATCTTAAACTTTGGTGATGTTGTGCTCATGAAAGATTGCCAGACACTAAGGAATATGTGGCCTTTAGGTCTAGTCACCAAAGTACTGCCAAGCAAAGATAATCTTGTCCGTAAGGTCGAGGTCAAGACCTTCCAACAGAATGAAGCCAAAGTGTTCTTAAGACCAGTGACTGAACTTGTTCTGTTACTTTCTACGGAGGACTCTGTTAGTGACGTCACTTGACATCAGGCAGGGAGTGTTCTGTCCATCCGATGTCTATATTCTGATTATCTGCATTTGTGTTGATTAAAATGACATTTAAGGTTGTAATTTCTATAGAAATCATTTGCAGAGCGTAGGCGCCATCTAGCGTCCCTTTTTGGGTATTGTTTCAGTAGAATCATTATTAAATGCATTAATGTGTAACCTAGGAAGTGATTAGAAAGCAAAGAATTCTGGGTAAATCTCTACAGAAGAGACACATTCACCATGCTTTTTCAAGACACTGCAGGAGGCAGGATATGTCTTATTTCAATCTCTTACCATCAACCCTTAGAGAACATAAAAAGTAAGTTTTTACTGTCCCATATTGTACTGTGCATCTGTCTCTGCAATGTATGATACATGTATGGGATATTGTACTTATCAAGGTTTATTCTTGTTTGTAGTTTCACCTAGTTCCAATAAACTGCGATCGAAGAACTATGGTATCATGTTTATGGGATAAGAATGGTTTAGCTGAATGTCCTTGAGACAGAACAAAGGGCACTATGCATAAATCTAACGAGGATTAAAAAGACTATTTCTAGCCATCTTAAGGATGCAGAGCTGTCATGTTTAGAAAAAATAAATAAAAAATGCCACGTTTTAGGGCAAATGGCCAGAACTGTTGGTTGCCAAATCCCAATTGCTCTTGGCTTGTGTGGCAATACATCCTTAGGGCTAAAGCTAGGTCCTGGTTAAGGATGAGGTTCAAGTCTGGAACAATGAAGAGTTTGCCCCCTCTAGATGTTCATGCTTTTTACATACAGAATACAGTATGTTAACGATAAAAAAAACACCACATCTGTGTATTAATTTGAAATGGATAATCAGGCTTTAAAGGTACCAAACATGCCTATACATACTGTGTGTGTGTGTGTGTACATATATATATATATTATTTAAACTTAGTTGTCTTTGAAATATTATTAAAAAGTTTTTTTTTTTTTTAACATGATGCATATTGCCACTTCACCATGAGATACTGCACTGTTGGTGTCTAAAAGGCCAGGATGTACTAGGCTGCTGGTACTCGACAGATCGCCAAAAAGTAGTGCAACGCTACTACTTGTACCCTGCTGCATATGAGCATATTTATGCATTTCTAGCACTTCAGCAACCTAGGGTCGGGTACACCTGATTTTGATAGAGACCTCTTCTCCATAATCTGAGCTAAATTTTGACAGTGAGGCTTCACTTTAGGCTTTTGGGCACTACATTTACAGGTACTGTACCTAGTGTGGCTATGGGAAAATTTGTTTCTGGCTAGCAATCAGGGGCTGCTTGTGTGCTGGAAATAAAACTCCTAGTGCCACAGAGATCAGGCCTGATCTTGCTAATGCTGCAGTTTTGTGTACAATGTATCAGAGGTGGCAGTGATCAGAAAAATTATACTAACACAGCACTTATTGGGGGGGGGGGGTGCTAAACGCAAGTGCTGGCAGTGATCGGAGCTGATCCTGCTAACAGCTGTGTTTTTTGGGGACACTAGTATACTTCTGTTGTGTTCAAAATACTGATTCGTTCAGACACTAAACTAGTAATGGTGGTGATTAGTAACTTTTGTTTGACTTGGTTCAACCAACTGCCCCTAAATCATTACAGGACACAGTAGTGACGTGGAGAACAGGAGGAAGAACCAATGAGCACTCCAGGTGAAACCGGTGATCAACGCTCCTAGAAGTTCCGGTTTCCCAGCAAGCTTCAGGGGATGATTCCTCAGAAATGATGGATGAATCTGCCCAGGTTTGATTCACCAAGAGTTTGACAAATCTTGTTTCTGGGAACTTGAACTTAGACGCAATTCCCACTGAAGACTATGAGAGATTGAATTTCATTGTTGAATTCTGTACTTTTTTAAAGGGTAATAGGCAAACTACTGTAAAAAAATAAAATAAAAAAAAGCATGGGAAGCTGGGAACAGCCATGGAGACATGTACTAATGCAAAAATATATATTTCAAACATTGTATAGCAGGGAGAGAGAGTCTTTTCATGCAGCCTCAAAGACAACATTGAAAATACACAAATTCTATAACTGCAAAGCTTGGGGGATGGCTCAAAGCTGTATGAGAGAACCGTACAATTTTCACAGACATTTTCAAAAACAAGTCTCCATGACATTGTACACTGGCAGCGCATATTTAGCTGTGAAATTATTATTTTTTCTATGTCTGTGTCCCTATTGGGGGCCCTACTTTAAGAAGACCGAGAAATAGAACATCTATTGTATCAATGTTTTTAATGCTCTTCAGGTCTTCTTTTCCCAGTCACTATCCCATCCCCATTTCCTGTAGGGGTTTACAGGGAAGGAAAATCTCTGCAATGGATGTCGCAAGTAACCCCCCAAAAAAAATGTGAATCCTCCCCTACTATATCCAAAGTGTAAAATATGTCTGGAACTGGGTTTTAATATTGACCGAATGCACTGTAAATTGCTGCAAACTGCAGAATATATTTATAAAAATAATTAAAACAAAATAAGAGTTTCATAGACAGACCGACCCAGGTTGAAAATATAAGTTACGCGTCTTATACTTTGCAAACAATTTCTCTAAGCAAGAAACACATCAATAAATTCTGTGCTGAGCACAAGCTCTTAGAAAACTGGTCTGTCTCATTACATATCCTCCTCATTTGTGTCTGATCTATCATTGAACTTTATTGATCTGTTCTCTAAACATTTTCTGTAAGTCTGATTTTAAATCTGCACAGAGAAGCATTTTTTAAAGTAAATTGATAATTGTACACAAAATTTAACAAAAGCTTGCAAATTATTCCTGGAATGGAGACAAGGCCATATATTGAATCACTGAAGCACTGCACATTATGTGAGGTAACAGGCGGCTACTTTCAATTCTATGATGATGAAAGGACCTTTTTAAAAATTCAATATATAAGTATTAGTTTGTTTCTAATGTTAATGGAGATAATTTACTGAAGAGGTCTTTTATTTTTTTAGTGAATTATTGGAAATTAACTAAGCAAAAAAGTTAAACTGTCAATAAAATACAACATACTGTGTAACATTAGCATTTTACATCATTAGAAAAATAACGTATAATGCCGCGTACACACGATCGTGATTCACGGCGGTGAAAACACAGCCGTGAATCACGACAGGAAAAACGAGGGAACGGCTTGTTCCCCCACACGGCCGTTTTCCCGTCCTTTTTTCTCTTGACGAGAAAAACGACCGTGTGTAGGCTCCGCTGCAGTGTTTCCCTATGGGAAAACTGCCGCGGAAAAAAATGACAGGAATCACGACGAGAAAAATTAGAGCATGTTCTAATTTTTCTCGTCGTGATTAAAGCCCACAGACGATCGTTATACTCGTCCAAAGGAAAAAATGTAATTTTTCCCGACGGGAAAAATGATCGTGTGTACGCGGTGTGAGGGGGTTAGCTCGGCAGCGGGTGTGTGTGACCCCCGGGATGGGCTCCCCACCCAAAAACAGGCCCAGCAAACGGAGGTTGTGGTTTTCAAAATCAAAAAAAGGTGCGGTTTATTTTCTATTTACAGTGACAAAACACAGCAAAGCCAAAAGAAACATAAACAAAATAAATCCTGGTCAACTTGACCTCTGACTAAACATACAGGTTTCCTAACTAACAACTGGGATCAGCCTAGTGCTGTCCTAGTCCCTAAGTCCCTGGTTTTAAATGTCCAAGCAAATAGCCACACAGGCTTTGTCTCACCGCACAGGGGTTCACTCTCCCTAGACAGTCCACACAGGTCTGGTTCCAGGCATGAGCTAACATCTAATGAAGCTGGGAGTTCTTATAGAGGCCTAAATGAGCTGACAAGCTTCAGCTGGTCTCATCAACTCCCTGTCTGCACGACGCCCCACACTCTCCCTAGAGGTATGAGTCATCCATGAGCCCACTAGCCTTAGCTGGGCTTATACAACTCTCCACCTAGTTGTATAAGTCGGCGTAAAGCCTGAATCTGGGCGAAATATATCTACCCCCCTGGATGCAACCAGGTGACTTTACCTTCCTGCTGTCACATACCCCCCCCTCTTGTTTTAACCTCGGGGTTGGAACACCAGCAATCAGGCATTCATGTACTCGAGACAAAGCATCCACATTCCCCATTTGAACGCCAGGGCGATGCTTTACTGTGAAGTTGAATTCCTGGAGGGCCAGGAACCACCTATTCACTCTTCTATTTGTTTCCTTGTTTTGAGCCATCCACTTTAACGGAGCGTGATCCGTAACCATGTCAAAGTGCCTACCTAGCAGGTAGTACCGAAGAGAATCTAGAGCCCACTTCACCGCTAAACACTCCTTTTCAACGGTGGCGTAATTTACCTCATGGGACTTCAACTTCCTGCTGAGGTAAATGACTGGGTGCTCTTCCCCGTTCCAGACCTGGGACAATACTGCTCCTAACCCCACATCTGACGCATCACTTTGTACGACAAAGTCTTTAGAGAAGTCGGGTGAGTACAACACTGGCTGGCTACATAAGGCTTGTTTCAAGAATTGGAATGCTGCCTCAGCCTCGGGGGTCCATTTAATCATGACCGACCCTTTCCCCTTCGTTAGGTTGGTTAGGGGCACAGCCTTAGAAGCAAAATGGGGAATGAATCGCCGATAATACCCAGCGATTCCCAGAAAGGCTCGTACCTGCTTCTTGCTGTTGGGACGTGGCCAACTCTGGATGGCCTCGACTTTGTTGAGTTGGGGTTTTATTACTCCCCTCCCAATGGTGTACCCAAGATATTTGGCCTCCTCCTGCCCAATGGTACACTTCTTGGGGTTAGCCGTAAACCCCGCTTCCCGAACAGAGTCCAGGACTGCTTGCACTTTTGGCAGATGTGAGGCCCAATCTGTGCTATGGACAATTACGTCATCCAGGTAAGCCGCAGCATACTTCCGATGGGGCCTCAGCATCTGGTCCATTTTCCGCTGGAATGTGGCCGGCGCATTCTGTAACCCGAACGGCATTCTTTTATATTGGAACGCCCCGTCTGGGGTTACAAATGCGGTTTTCTCTTTGGCCAATTTGGCCAGGGGGATTTGCCAATACCCTTTTGTGAGGTCAAGAGTCGTCATGTATCGGGCTGTTCCCAGCCGGCCGATCAACTCATCTATACGTGGCATGGGGTAGGTGTCAAATTTTGTAACTTTGTTCAACTGACGAAAATCGTTACAAAATCGCCAGCTCCCATCCGGTTTAGGCACCAACACAATGGGACTAGACCAATCACTTTGGGACTCCTCTATCACCCCTAAGTTCAGCATTTTCTGTACTTCCTCCCGTATTGCCTCCCGTCGGGCCTCTGGGATCCGATAGGGTTTTAACTTCACCCTTTCACCGGGCGGGGTAATGATGTCATGCTCTACCCCAAATGTTTGTCCCGGCAGCTCAGAGAATACCTCCTTGTTGCGAAGCACAAACTCCTTAACCTCCTGTTGTTGGGGTTGTGACAAGGTGGCTGCTATTCCAACCTCAGGAATCACGCAACCAGTTTGAGCTGGTGACCAAGTGTCTGCGACTAGGGACTCTCTATCCCTCCAGGCTTTCAACAGATTAACGTGATAGATCTGTTCGGGCTTTCGCCTTCCTGGTTGTCTGACCTTGTAATTCACTTCGCTCACTTTTTCCATTATCTCGTAGGGGCCTTGCCATTTGGCAAGGAATTTACTTTCAACCGTAGGGACAAGTACCAGTATCCTATCCCCCGGGGAAAAGGTACGGGTCTTGGCTCCACGGTTGTACACTCTCTGCTGTGCTAACTGCGCTTGGGCCAAATGTTCCTTCACGATGGGCATTACCTGTGCAATTCGGTCTTGCATCAGGGCGACATGCTCAATCACACTCCTGTGGGGAGAACTCTCACTTTCCCAAGTTTCCTTGGCAATATCCAACAGCCCTCTTGGGTGTCTCCCATACAGTAACTCAAAGGGGGAGAATCCCGTAGAGGATTGGGGCACCTCCCTAATAGCAAACATCAGATAAGGAAGTAGACAGTCCCAATCCTTTCCATCTCTATCCACCACTTTCTTCAACATTTGTTTTAGGGTTTTGTTGAATCTTTCAACCAGCCCATCGGTTTGGGGGTGATACACAGATGTACGTAATTGCGTCACTTTGAACAATTTACACAGCTCCTTCATAACCCGGGACATAAAGGGTGTACCTTGGTCCGTAAGCAGTTCTTTACAAATACCCACCTGGCTAAACACAAGAGATAGCTCTTTGGCTATGGTTTTGGCCGAGGTATTTCGGAGAGGGATCGCTTCTGGATAACGGGTGGCATAGTCCATTATAACTAATATGTACTGGTGCCCCCTAGCGGACTTGATTATAGGACCTACCAAATCCATGGCGATCCTCTGAAACGGGACCTCAATGATGGGTAGAGGGACCAGCGGGCTACGGAAATGTGGCATCGGGGCCGACCTCTGACACACAGGGCAGGAGGAACAATAATTTTCTATGTCCTTCATCACCCCCGGCCAATAGAATCTCTGTAATACCCTCTCTCGGGTTTTCTCTGTCCCCAGATGACCTCCAAGAATGTGCCCATGGGCCAACTCCAACACCAACTTCCTGTAAGGTTTGGGCACCACAAGCTGCTCAACGGTTTCTTCTGCCCCTTTTGCCACCCGATACAGTAGGTCCTTCTCTACGCTGAAGTATGGGTAAGTGCAGGTATTATCTGGGTTCACTAACTCGCCATCTATTTTCACTACGTTTTCCCGTGCCTTTATTAGGGCGGGGTCTTTCAACTGTTCTGTGGCAAAGTTTTCCCTGTGAACCTCAAGATCAGAAAACTCCACAGACGGTAGGTTTTCGTCTGAGGAGGTGGGCTCCTCTCCAGTTTCTTGAGTCTCCCCTGCCAATACTGATAAGGGAAATTCCGGAGAGTCCTCACCACTCTCAGGGGAGTTCTGGCTATCACATTCCTGGTACATAGGGGCACCAGTGGGGGGCTCAGGATCATCCCACAGTTCCCAGAACTTCGGAAAATCCCTTCCCACAATGGCGTCATACGGTAACTGAGATACTAAGCCCACTGGATGAGAGAGGGTACCTTTGGGGGTCTCGAAACACACTGTAGTCACTGGATACTCTCGGGTGTCCCCATGCACACAAATAACAGCTACCTTGCTATTCCCAGAGACCTCTGTTTTAACTAACTCAGCCTTTATCAGGGTCACAAGGCTACCTGAATCCAGCAATACCACAACATTTCTACCATTAACACACATTTTGCATAAATGTTTCTCAGTTCCTCGAATGGCAGTGCATGCGACTGTCGCACACAGCGACTGACGTCTGCCCGTCAGAAAGTCACACTGCATGGGTTCCTCCACAACCGGGCAATTGGCTGCAATATGTCCCGCTTGCCGGCAGCGGTAGCAAACGATCCTTCTTGCCGCCTCTTGAGCCGCTGATTTCCCAGGCTGTTCTCGCCAAACTTGGGGTAGAGCTCCCACCCTCTCACTCTCTCCACCCTTACCCCTTGGAATCCTCTTATCCGCCCCTGGGGATGGTCTGGTCTTAGGGTGGAAAGTCCGAGTGTCTCTGGAAGAGGCCGTCAGGTTCTCTGTAGCCAAGTATTTCTCCACACGATCCACAAGACCATCGGCCGTCTCTGGGTCTCCATGGCTTACCCACTTTTGGATGGCAGTAGGAAGAGCTCTCAAAAACCGATCCATTACAACACGTTCCACAATCTTTGGTGCGGACAAAGTCTCTGGCTGTAGCCACTTTCTGCTCAGGTGAATGAGATCATACATTTGAGACCTGGGGGGTTTTCCAAGCTGGAAAGTCCAGTTATGCACACGCTGAGCCCGGACAGCCTGGGTGACACCCAGCCTTGCCAATATCTCAGCTTTTAGCATCACATAGTCTTTTGCTTGGTCAGGCTCTAGGTCATAGTAAGCCTTCTGCGATTCACCAGTTAACAGAGGAGCCACCAGTCCAGCCCACTGCTCCTCAGGCCACTTTTCTCTTTCAGCAGTCCTTTCAAATGTGGTCAAAAATACCTCTGGATCATCCTCTCCAGTCATTTTTGTCAATAAACGACTCACCCCAAAGGACGCGGTATTAGTGGGATGGCTTTCCTCACTGGTCTGCGGACGTTGCTGCATTACTGCTTCCATTTGTTGTAGTCTCTGCTCTTGCTTCTGTAACAGGTCTATGAAGCGGGCCTCAGATTGCTGCTGGGCTTGTTGCTGAGCTTCCAGACTCTGTTGGTGAGCTTGCTGCTGGGCTGCAAGGCTCTGTTGATGAGCTTGCTGCTGGGCTGCGAAGTTCTGTTGTTGAGCTGCAAGGCTCTTTTGCAAACCTGCATTTGTCTGCTGTTGATTGGCATTTGCTAGAGCCAGCTGCTTCAGTATCTCCTCCATGCTGGCTTAAAAAAAACTGCCACTGGTTCTCCACCAACTGTGAGGGGGTTAGCTCGGCAGCGGGTGTGTGTGACCCCCGGGATGGGCTCCCCACCCAAAAACAGGCCCAGCAAACGGAGGTTGTGGTTTTCAAAATCAAAAAAAGGTGCGGTTTATTTTCTATTTACAGTGACAAAACACAGCAAAGCCAAAAGAAACATAAACAAAATAAATCCTGGTCAACTTGACCTCTGACTAAACATACAGGTTTCCTAACTAACAACTGGGATCAGCCTAGTGCTGTCCTAGTCCCTAAGTCCCTGGTTTTAAATGTCCAAGCAAATAGCCACACAGGCTTTGTCTCACCGCACAGGGGTTCACTCTCCCTAGACAGTCCACACAGGTCTGGTTCCAGGCATGAGCTAACATCTAATGAAGCTGGGAGTTCTTATAGAGGCCTAAATGAGCTGACAAGCTTCAGCTGGTCTCATCAACTCCCTGTCTGCACGACGCCCCACACTCTCCCTAGAGGTATGAGTCATCCATGAGCCCACTAGCCTTAGCTGGGCTTATACAACTCTCCACCTAGTTGTATAAGTCGGCGTAAAGCCTGAATCTGGGCGAAATATATCTACCCCCCTGGATGCAACCAGGTGACTTTACCTTCCTGCTGTCACAGCGGCATAAGTGGAAGTACAGCATTTTATTGTGATTACCTCTCATTTTATACAGTATTTACTGATTTCATTGGGAATAATTGACTCGGGGGCCCAAATACATCTTTGCTGGGTGTTGACACTTTCAAAATAAATCGGTTGCCAATGCACCAAAACACACCCAAAATGGTACATGTACAACTTTCTGGTAGCTCCTTGCAATAGTCCTCCATCAACAAGGTGCTTTGGGATTCCATTTAAAATTAATGGAGAGTGGGAGGGGCTGGCTCCGTGTTTGGCTGCTTGAGCTGTGAGCCCCACTCCAGCCTCATACACCGGCGCCCATTACAGCCCGCACGGTGAACGGATTTTCACGAAAATTTCTAGGCAGACTCCTGAGGGGTTCCGTCACATTCCTGGCTATTTCATTTATTGAATTAGAAAGGACCCAAAAGCTGCAATTTGTCCCGGTAATCGCGGCCGAAAATCCAAGATGGCCTCCGCAGCACAGCCTACTGTGTCAGGTACCATTCTCCTCACAGACCTCAGACAAAATATCTCCTCAGAGGGTCTGCCTATTTCCTCAGAACTTAAAGCAGGACTACTACAGACACCTAAAACCTCCTCAGCCACTGGTGAACCTCTTATTTTTTTCACAAAGCCCGACAGTATCCATTCTTCCACAGGGCACATTATTGCCTCTCATCCCAGCCCTATTACCACAGAAATTATTCCAAGAGACCAGGCATTTCAGATGGCAGTCCTGTTCCAAAACATTTCTGAACTCCTGGACAGGGGTTTAGCTCAAACTGCTGCAAAAAAACCTAGTGATTTAAAAGCTGACTTCCACAATCTAGGAACAAGAATAGACTCTATTGAATACAAATTGGAAGAAACAGTGACTTCCACTAACCAAACTGCTAAAAATGTATCCTCGGTACAAGAACAACTGGATTATGTTAATTCAATAATCGATCACCTCAAGAACAGGTCACGCAGGTATAATATCAGAATCAGGGGGTTACCTGAATCTGTGCTGGATGTCACACTAGCAGATTTAGCAGTACCAGAACTGATTAAATCTCTTCTACCTAATATCCCCCAGCAGCGCCTTGAGCTGGATAGGGCTCACAGAGCTTTGGGTCCTCCTAGAAAGCATGGAAAGCCAAGAGATATTGCTAAACCCCATTTCTTCTCAGTAAAAGAAGAGGTCATGAAACAAGCTAGAATAACCCCTCAAATACTATGTCAAGGACACTCAATTCAACTTTTTGCTGATTTATCTCCTTCTACAATCCAACGCAGAAGAGCACTTAAACCCCTGCTACTGATCTGGTCTCAGAAAGACATTAAATACAGATGGGCCTTTCCCTTTGCAGTGAAATTCTCTGAAAATGGTAGACCTTATTACTCCTTCTCAAGCCTACAGGAAGGAAAGCGGATCCTTCTCCAACTCAAACTTATTTCTACTGAAGCTGACATGGACACCTCTACAACTGGTCCTGGTTCTACTAAAAGACCTACTCCAACAAGCTCACAATCTCCCCTTTGGAACAAAGAAAAGAAAAAAAAGATTAAAGACAATAGCCCTACTTGACTTTGCTCTTTTTCACCTCTTTTGTTACTACCTTTTTTTTCCTCGGATCTAAAATCCGAGCACAGATTTTTCTGTACCTCAGGTGTTAGGATAAATCCATCCTAAAGTCAACCTGCTCTCCGGCTCAATTCTCAGTTTTCCTTTTTTTTTCTATAAAGCTCTATGTTCCTTTTTTTAAAATATATATATATATATATATATCTAGTAACATATTACTTACTAAAATTTTATAATAATTCTACTACTCTAAAGTATTTTCTAGGTTATAGAGCTTTACATAAGCCTAATCTCGTTTTACCGTGCAAAATTAATTTTCTTTTTTATCAGATTTTTTTATGGGCGACCTGTATGGGGGTGGTCCACGTGTGTACCCACCTATCGTCTGGAAATCTTTGGGTCTTCAGGGGATAGGTTGTCTGGCCGTCTTAGTCCAGACTCTTTTTTTGATCTGGTTAAAAGGATTCGAGAGGAGTCTCCTCTCTCGGGTCCTAACCTTACATGTTAGGAGACTTCTTTTCTATATTCCATCTCTTTTCTTACTTTTTTCTATGTTATGTTATATTTTTTTTCTTTTCCCTTGTGTGTCTAACCCAATTGTCTCTTTTAGAGTTGCCAGCTCTCGGATCAATGATGACCGTTAAACACCTCAATCTCCACTCGGAAGTACACCTGATCAAGCCTCAGTACCAAGGTCCTCTAAGGGTGAGTGGGGTCAGTAATAGCGAATATGCCTCCCCTGAATCTCATGGCTTGCAACCAACAAACACACCTTAAAATAGCCTCTCACAATGTGCAAGGCTTGAATTCTCCTGTCAAAAAAAGAAACATTTTAGATTACTATAAATCCCTTAAAATAGATATTCTTTTGCTCCAGGAAACGCACTTCCCCATTCGATACAGTCCTAATTATATTCACCCTCATTTTACGCAATTCCACCTTGCTAGCGCGGAAAATAAAACTAAGGGAGTAGTCATTCTATTTTCCAAATCCTGCAAATTCAAGTCTTTCGACTATGTTGATCCAGATGGAAGAATTCTGCTATTACAAGGTTCAATCGATGGTCAACTATACACCCTAGTCTCATATTATGCCCCTAATAGAGGCCAAGCCCCATTCTTCAAAAATATGATGAACACACTTGAGCCCTATATTAGTAGGAATGGTAATTTTGGGTGGAGACTCGAATGTAGCTTTTGACCAGGCTCTGGATAAGTCCAAACCCTCCAAAGACCAATTGACCCGCCCGACCAATGAAAGCAGCAAAATCGCTAAAATTCTTTCGAATCACAATTTACTGATGCTTGGAGGGAATTAAACCCTTCCAAACGGGACTTCACACATTATTCACACCCCCACAACACATACGCAAGAATAGACCACATCCTTACCCCTTCACACCTAATTCCGTTCATACTAAATGCCCACATCAAGGATACGGCCCTATCAGATAATTTGTTGGTAATTATTTCCCTAAACTCCAGTTCTCTTAGGAGCTCAAAAGGGTTTTGGAAACTTAACGAATCAATCCTTACAAATCCAACCACAAATGAGATAATAAATAAGGGCATACAGGAATATTTTTCCCTCAACGACACAGAGGATATCTCCTCTGAGACGCTTTGGGCGGCTCATAAAGCCTTCATCCGGGGAAAAATCATTCAACTCTCTACCCAAACTAAACAAAAGCTCAAATAGAACATTTGGAAGAAGAGTACATAACCCTTAGAAATCGTCACAAACAAGATCCCTCTAAGTTCCCCATATCACTCATAGACAAGGCCAAACTTGAATTAAATTTAGCCCTTACAACGCAAGCGGAAAAAGTGATTAGATGGAGTTGCAACAAATTTTACACAAATGCAAACAAAATAGGGCCATTACTTGCTACAAAACTCTCTCCTAAAATCCGAATAGCAGGTCAACCGCCTACTGCAAAGAGTTTTATTTTAAATTGTATGACACTCACTCGAAGCCAGACAAAGATTTTCTATCTAGGTATTTAGACGATCTTCCCATTCCTTCCATAACCCCATCACACAAAAGTTTACTTGAGGCTCCCTTCACAATAGAGGAGGTTATGGGGGTTATTAAACACCTCAAAAACGGATCAGCCCCTGGCCCTGATGGTTTATCCATACCCTAGTATAAGAATTTCACCAACACCTTAGCCCCCTGACTAACAAAATTTTTGAATGACAAAACAAATAAATGGCTTACCATTAGATACACATCTTAATACGGCATTTATTACAGTTATACCCAAACCAGACAAAAATCCTGAAGACATCAGTAATTATCGCCCTATTTCCCTAATAAACAACGATATTAAAATGATGACAAAGATCATGGCCAATCGATTAGCATCTTTTATTAAAAATTATATACACAAAGACCAGGTGGGCTTCATCCCAGGAAGACAGGGCCCAGACCAAATCAGAGGAGCAATGAATATTGTATCTATTCTGCAATCCAACTGGGAGGGAGGAGAAAAACAACAAGGCTTACTACTGTCACTGGATCTGGCCTTTGACTCAGTGTCATGGCCATACCTGTTTTCCCTAATAGATCGATGGGGCTTTGGAGTTCACTTTAAGGGCCTCTTACATTCCCTTCATTCTCACCCTAGGGCTCTCATCGTTTACAGGGTCATTTTTCCAACCCAATCAATATAACATGAGGCACCAGACAGGGATGCCCACTTTCCCCTCTCATATTTGCTATTGCCATTGATACATTAGCCATAGCCATCAGACAAAATCCCAATATTAAATGAATATCCTGTGGTAATCAAATTCACAAATGTGGCCTATTTGCAGATGACATCTTAATGTTCGTGACGTCTCCGCTGAAATCCCTTCCTAACATCTGCCTGGTTATGAAGGCCTTCTCTGAGGTCTCAGGCCTTAGAGTAAATTACTAAAAATCACAAGCTCTAAATGTTTTGCTTCCCTTGTCTAGTGTCTTGTTGCTTAAACAATCCTTTGGATTTGAATGGACAGACACCTCAATCAAATATCTGGGCATTACCTTAACAGCCCGCATTGAGACCCTTTTTTACATAATTATCCACCTTTATTCAAAAAATTTGAGAATGATCTAGCATCTTGGTCCAAAAACGAATTATCTTGGTTGGGTAGAATTAATTCTATAAAAATGACTCTGCTCCCTAGAGGCCTTTATTTCTTTAGATCTCTTCCTATTCCCATTACTAAGAATCAATTGAAAAAGCTCCAAAGTAAAATAATCAAATTTATCTGGGGTGCTTCAGGTTACCGCATTCCCCAAAACACATTACTTTGTCACAGAAAACAGGGAGGTTTAGGTCTACCGGACCTACATAAATACTACTTAGCAGCTAGACTAGCCCAGACTTCTTTGATTTATTCTACAACAGAAAAAACTGACTGGATCAATATTGAAAAAGAGGCTACACCAACATTATCCTTAGAATACCTTTTATGGTGCCCCCCAAAAAAAGGCCCCCCGTAATGTTTCCGTCTCTATCTCAATCGTTTACACTATGGGATTCCCTAAGAAACCTCCCAAACCTTGTATCCTCTGGAAGACCTCTTTCTCATTTATTCAATAACCCTGACTTCCCCCCTTGGTCTAAATGTAGAGGCATTTAAATGGTGGATAGATAAAGGATTGTATCGTATAGGACAATTTTTTAATCCTGGAGGGCCTATATCCCTTAGTTACTGCATCAAACATCTGAAACTTCCAGATTCTGAAAAAACGCGGTTTAATCAAATTTTCTAATTTTTAAACCAAATCTGAAAGGAAAAACCCCTTCCTCCCCAATTTACGAAGTATGAGTTATGGTGCAGCCAGGCCGGTTCACAAAGGTGAGGCATATCTATGGTATATTTATGCCTCACTCACCCTACATCAAAATCTTTCTATATGGAGGCTTGGGAAAAAGACGCCCAGTTTTGTTGGAATTTGGATACCTGGCACTCTGCCTTCTCTAAATCTTTCAAAGGGATTCTTAATGTCTCTCTAATGGAGGCAAATATTAAAGTTATAACCAGATGGTATCTAACTCCCTCCAGACTGGCATCTATATATCCAGCATCAGATCCAATGTGTTTCAGAGGTTGCCAACTTTACGGCTCTATGCCTCATATTTGGTGGGAGTGCCCCAGAGTTCGCCCCTTCTGGAGAAAAATATTTGTATTAATTTTTAAGGGAACAGGTTTTCAGGTCCCTAGGTCCCTACCAGTAGCCATTTTGAATGCTCATATTCCTCACATACCAAAGGTTACACAAAAATTGATACACTTTATCTTTACAGGCGCCAAACTCACAATTGCCAAATCATGGAAAAAAACAAAACCTTTCCTGTCAGATGCCAAAACCAAAATATCTTGGATAATAACTAACATGGGAACCTTGGGCCAAATACAGTTGCAAAAAAAAAAGTATGTGAACCCTTTTGGAATGATATTGATTTATGCACAAATTGGTCATAAAATGTGATCTGACCTTCATCTAAGTTACAACAATAGACAATCACAGTCTGCTTAAACTAATAACACACAAAGAATTAAATGTTACCATGTTTTTATTGAACACACCATGTAAACATTCACAGTGCAGGTGGAAAAAGTATGCGACCCCCTAGACTAATGAGATCTCCAAGAGCTAATTGGAGTGAGGTGTCAGCCAACTGAAGTCCAATCAATGAGATAAGATTGGAGGTGTTGGTTACAGCTGTCCTGCCCTATAAAAAACATACACCAGTTCAGGGTTTGCTTTTCACAAGAAGCATTGCCTGATGTGAACGATGCCTCGCACAAAAGAGCTCTCAGAAGACCTACGATTAAGAATTGTTGACTTGCATAAAGCTGGAAAGGGTTATAAAAGTATCTCCAAAAGCCTTGCTGTCCATCAGTCCATTGTAAGACAAATTGTCTATAAATGGA
Organism: Rana muscosa; assembly: GCA_029206835.1. Classification (NCBI taxonomy): domain Eukaryota; kingdom Metazoa; phylum Chordata; class Amphibia; order Anura; family Ranidae; genus Rana; species Rana muscosa. The sequence goes on along the minus strand of CM055126.1, from coordinate 141,126,965 downwards.
GAAAGTTCAGCACTCCTGCTACTCTCCCTAGGAGTGAGCGTCCTGTAAAGATGACTGCAAGAGCACAGCGCAGACTGCTCAATGAGGTGAAGAAGAATCTTAGAGTGTCAGCTAAAGACTTACAAAAGTCTCTGGCATATGCTAACATCCCTGTTAGCGAATCTACAATACGTAAAACACTAAATAAGAATGTATTTCATGGGAGAATACCACAGAGGAAGCCACTGCTGTCCAAAAAAAACATTGCTGCACGTTTAAAGTTTGCACAAGAGCACCTGGATGTTCCACAGCAGTACTGGCAAAATATTCTGTGGACAGATGAAACCAAAGTTGAGTTGTTTGGAAGAAACACACAACACTATATATTGAGAAAAAGAGGCACAGCACACCAACATCAAAACCTCATCCCAACTGTGAAGTATGGTGGTGGGGGCATCATGGTTTGGGGCTGTTTTGCTGCGTCAGGGCCTGGAAGGATTGCTATCATCAAAGGAAAAATGAATTCCCAAGTTTATCAAGACATTTTGCCGGAGAACTTAAGGCCATCTGTCCACCAGCTGAAGCTCAACAGAAGATGGGTGTTGTAACAGGACAACGATCCAAAGCATAGAAGTAAATCAACAACAGAATGGCTTAAACAGAAGAAAATACACCTTCTGGAGTGGCCAAGTCAGAGTCCTGACCTCAACCCAATTGAGATGCTGTGGCATGACCTCAAGAAAGCGATTCACACCAGACATCCCAAGAATATTGCTGAACTGAAACAGTTCTGTAAAGAGGAATGGTCAAGAATTACTCCTGACCATTGTGCACGTCTGATCTGCAACTACAGGAAACGTTCGGTTGAAGTTTTTGCTGCCAAAGGAGGTTCAACCAGTTATTAAATCCAAGGGTTCACATACTTAACTGTATATGGGGATTTCGATTGGTGAAGATGCTGTTTTACCTTCTATTCAACATTAAGTTGGACACATACCCATCCCTTTCCCTCCGTCCTCTTTTTTTATCCGCTGTCTTTATTTTCCTCTTCTTTTCTTCCTTCTAAAAAGGATTTATGGAAACTCTTTTTTTGGGAATTCTAGTTTCCCATTACAAGTTATGTCTCTTTTATTTAGAATTACCGGGATACTATCATATGTTTCGTTCGGCCTTGTTTAGTCCATCCCGATGTGTTGGCCCTGATAATTTTCCCGGGGCCTAAGAGTCAGAAGGAAGTCTCTATGCCTGGAGCAGTTAGTTCCCGATAAGGGGCTCCAGGTTACCAAGGAGAGAGGGTTTCCCTTCTCCCTTCCATTATATTATAAGGATGAAGAGATCTCCCCCTGACAAACTTGTGATTGCTTTATTTTTAAGGATCACACCCTTAATTTAATTGCTTATCATTTTAAGTTCATGTTTCTCTGATAGCTTACATGAATCTATCCTTTTTTCTAGGATGTTTTTATTAATTTATCCATTTATTGACTAATGATTTTGTTTATTGCTAAACATAATCTTTTTTCTTTATTTTTCTTTATTTTTATCTAACATGATGTAATGTTCTGTATTTATCTTCTTCTGAAAATAAAATATTTTGAAAGTAAAAATTTATGGAAATACATCCCACCAACAGATTTAACAGGGGTTGCCACTGTGGCTAAGCATAAATCGCCACACAGCGGAAGTGTGAATGGACCTGTAAGAACCAGCTTCAAATGGCAGCGCATTAAGGTCACAAGTACTCAATTAATGTTTCTTTTTAAATCTTCTTTTTTATTAAAGTTATTTTAAACCCAATTTTCCCCAAATCACTTTACCTACTTGCCGCCCGCACTATACCCGAAAGACAGCTTAATTTTCGGGAGGGCGTCCATGTAAACAGAAGCTCGGTAATCAGTATTTTTTTCCCCTCACGATGTCAGCGCGAGAGGTAAAAAAAGTCGATCACCGGCTTCTGTCAGAGGGACATCGGTCCCTCACACAGAGAGCCGCGGCTGCCTCTTCAGTGCCCACCAGTGCCACCAATCAGCCACCAGGGCCACCTACCAGTGCCCACAGTGCCACCTACCTGTGCCACCCATCAATGCCCACTGGTGCCTCATCATCAGTGCCATCGATCAGTGCTGCCTATCAGTGTCACCTACCAGTGCTGCTTATCAGTGCCGCCTCATTAGTGCTTATCAGTGCCACCTTATCAGTGCCCATCAGTGCAGCCTCATTAGAGCACATCAATGAAGGAGTAAAATTACCTGTTTTTAAAATTTTATAACAAACTATGAAAGTTTTTTTTTTTTCGTCTTTTTTTTTAGCAAAAAATTAAAAAAAACAGCAGTGATTAAATACCACCAAGAGAGCACTGAAAGCTGAAAAATTGTCTGGGCAGGAAGGGGCTTTAAGTGCCCAGTAGGCAAGTGGTTAAAAGGTGGACCCTCAGGAACATGGCCAGTTATTTGTGTTTCCTCCGTCGGAGGAGGCATGTTGCCTGAGGAACCATCTTTTTGTTTTCTTTCACAGGGAGAACTCCATCTCTCAGGGGCTGCCTGAAGGGAAAGGAGAGTTGCTGCAGGGGGGCCGGGTCTTACCCAGCAATGCAGAATTTTACTCTGCAAAATCCTCACCCACTTTTTTTTGGGCTCGGGTACCGTCCAGCTGATCGAAGCAGACCCAGTTTCCGGCTCCTCCCAGTACCTGGCAAGGGTCAGCGGAATGATGACATTGGTTCCTCGGTGGCTGAGGGCTTGGCCAGGTGAGGCTGCTGCTTGTTTTCCCTCTGGCCTGGCTGAGCGACACTGGGCCGGTGGAATTGACATCATCATTGCACGCTGAGACTTTCAGCCCTGGGTCTCTAAGGCACAGGGAAGAAGGGGAGGGCCAGACTGTGCCTACATTATCCAGACCAGCGTCCAGCATGATGGGACTAACGGAGGGAACCAGAGAAGAGGGGGACCATTGAGGCTGCCTCCCAGGACACTCCGAGGGAATTGGGCACCAGCCATGCACGGGTAAGCTGCTGGGCAGATCTTATATAGTGTTGGTGGTCGACGTGGGCTGGACTAAGGAAACCCATGGTGGT